>CM077152.1:13602073-14184558 GCA_039583875.1 Platanthera guangdongensis
TGAGAAGGGGAAGAAGGGGCTAGGATTAGGGCAAACTTGGGGAGGGAGATACGGACACAGAGGCGTCACCTAGGTTCTTTCGGAGTCGACACGTGGGATGATAGGCAATCCCGGGATAATAGCTCCGCAATGTGTCTGGATTCGCGTTGCGAATCGATTTATTTACTATACTTAGTTTGTGTTGAATTTTGATATATTTGGGTGGTCCCACCTCCGACCAATCACAGTCGTTGAATGTGGGATGCCCCGGCCTTTATTTTATTATAAATAGATTAGTGGGCTGATTGAGGCTATTGTAGAATTTGGAGAGCTGATTCCCGGATTCCCGTGATCATCACACGGTGTCGACTCCGTGGAACCCTAGGTGACGACTCTTGTGTGCGTATCTCCCTCCCCAAGATTTGCCCTAATCCTAAGCCCCTTCTTCCCCTTCTCACGCCCCCTCCCTCAGCCTCCACAGCCCCAAATCCAGCCACCGTTTATTTCTGATCATTTTTCACTTCACTGTTAAAAATAAAATTTACCATTCCTAAGCTATACTTCCAAAACAACCACCTGTTGGTTGTTCTCCTCCCCCAACTGCCTACCTACAGCCCTTACCATCGCCGGCCACACCCAGTTCCAACAAACCCCCTCCACAACCACACCTTCACCTCCAGCCAACCTCCCACCCGCCAGCCCCCAACCCCTACCTAGTGACTGCCGACACCTCCCCTGCCTCACAGAGGCATCGCCGCCTGGCCTCACATCCCCGCCCCTCCCACAGCCGTCGTCTTCCACTCCAGAAGCCACCATCAGCCGGCATTGCCCCAAATCCCATTCCAAAGCCAGAACTCCTCCTTGCACCGCCAGCACCCCCATACATCTCCTACAGCAACAGCTCCCTCCCAACCCTACATCTCCTTACCGCCACCTCCTCCACTCGTGGAGCCACCTACCATAGTTTTCCTACCCTCCAGATCAGTCCAGATCTGGAAATTTCAGCCCGGATCCGATCACAAATTTTGGGATCTGCTCTTCCCCGCCTGAATCTATCCATACGTGGTCGGATCTACCCATTTCCTGGCTGATTCCACCTTCCACCGCCGAGGGCAACCACCTACATCATTTTCCATGCCCCTGGATCCACCTCGGATTGTCGTATATGCATCTCCGGCTCCGGATTCTTTAGTGTCTTGATCAGCCCACTAATTGGTGAGATTTCGTTGCATTGGTTTATTATTTTCAGCATATTTGCATTATATTGGTTATTATATTAGTTTGGATATCTTGTATTGTGGCGGTTTGTTAGATAATTATCGTGATTTGCAGGATTTATTTGTCGCGCGCTCTTGCTTTGGCCCTCAACGCGAAGGAAAACCAAAGCTTGTCTTGCATAAACAAATTATCTTTGGCCTTTCTTTGAATATTCTGTGTGGGATGATATTATTTATTATTCAATCGTGATTTTATCCATTCAATCGCCATCTATAGATTCGCTTCTGCGTCAGTAGTATTTTCATACATTCATCTGAGTAATATCATATCAGGTATACTAAACTTAGATATCTGTAACTTTTTAATTGTTTAACATTAAGTTCATACAACACCGCCAGCCTAAAAGCTACACAAATTAATTGCTTAACTTCTATTGCAAAAAAAAAAAATCAATTGTATGCGCGATAAGATTTATGATAAGACGACATGCAAGAGAACATAATTTCTAATAAGAAATGGACTTGTAAAAAAATCGCTAGCATAATTAAATTTTAGGAATAAAATTTCTATAAAAATAAATCTGGGTAAAAACACAAACATCAAATTCAATATCATAAAGTTGAAAACAAGGAAGAGTATACATAGAACGATGCAAACAAATCATGTTATTCAAAAAGTCTAAACACTATAGCCAAAGCAAAAAAAAAAGAGATGAGAAAATGAATTGCCCATTCAATACCAGGCACGGTCAGCATGGTAATCCATCTCATGCCGCATTTCTTCAGTGATCTCATAGTTTTGGTCTGTAGCCAACCAACTCTTCTCATTATCATCAACCTAGAATGAAATACAAAATCATCAGCACCAACTGAAATTTAACACAACAAAACAAAGCAGCATTAAAATTGAACAAACTAAGTCCAAATGTTGTTCCAGTTCTCCAAATCCTAATCGAAGTGAATCCACGGGTAAACAGAAAGCTCCTTGAATCAGCTCTGATTGCTAAAAGCCGGACCAGGCTGATAAAAAGGGACCAAGAAGATGAATGTAACACAGGAGATTAAAATGGCGGAAGGAACACAGGTGATTTTGTTGTGCTACGAAAAGAGAGAAAAGTCAAGGGGAGAAAGTATGATTGTGGCATCCACTCGCTTTATTTCCATCACTTTCTCACATTAAGACCAAACAACATTTTTTCATAAGAACAGTCAGAGACAGGACTACAGGAGAGAGGAAGCCAGTCCTACAATGCAAAAATTAATGTCACTGCAGAAGTTAGAAGGCGAAGGGAGAAACTACATGAAAGAAAAGGCAACTACTTGATTTAGTAACCAAATCAACTATTAGAACATGCTCAGCCAAGTAGTCTGTGAATTTCTCCAAGATTGTGTAAATACTCATATCTATGCAAATAAAAAAAATCAAAAAAAGAAGTGTCCTAACTCTTAAATCAATTACCCTGTCTCATCAAAGAAATGGCAGACATGAATCATCTTTCAAGAAGTAACAATGTGGATCAATAGTAGAGAAAGTAACATTTCATACCATAGATGGCAATTACAGGAGTCACAATGAAAAAGATGTTAAAGTTGTTGATAAGTAATACTTCCAACTTTCTATTGTTTGATTAATGCACCAAAAGGAAGCATTCATTAATCTAATAAAAATAAATTAAGCATACTGATGGGAATCAGTCGCAGGATCGACATTGGACTTTGGGTCACCGGCCGTCGGAACCGCATTCATTTACTCATGCAAGAGGCAATGATCAGATAAGAGATCCAAGACCATGAGCGCTTCTGGCACGCCATTTTGCATTTTCTTATGTATTTTATTTTTTATTTTGGACATTATTTAGTGTGATTCGGGTATCGGACATAATGGCCAATCATAGTAGTTCGCGCGGGTGCTCAAGCAGCGTTTCACTATAAATAAGGGTGATGATTGTCGATTTGAGGCATTGTTAGGCTTGAGAGAATCCAGAGCCGACGATCATATCATGTTGCGCGCTGCGAGACCCGGGGTGTGACTTCTCGGCTCCCTTTTCAGTACCGTCAATTTCCCTCTCTCATAGCCATTTTTCATCGCATAAACCACTCCCCCATCTCGTGTAACCACAAACCTTATGCCCTAATTTCCCTTTTGTGACTGAAAAGGGAACCGGAAATCTTGTATTGTTTGCGCTCTTGATCCGTTTTCTTATTTTCTATAAAATTTGTTCGTAAGTTAACTTCAAAACCTTTCGTGTGAAGGGAAACTTGTTTGCTTAGTAGCTTGAAACTGTAGCGAACGTTGTGTTGCTAAATTTAATTCTATATTGAATCATATCATACAGGTATCATATATATTAGGTATGTCTGAGTCAACACCGGACCATTCACCTAGCTGGTATTAGTGTCGGCACTTTCTCACAACCAACCATGTGTCACATATAGAAGTAACTTAATAATTCCTAAGATGAGAATAACTTTCAGCATCATCAACAACAACAATAACCTCATCCCAACTATTTGAGGTTGACTTTACGAATCCTCATTTTTTTCATTTGTTCTTGGAAAGTGCAACGCTAGATGTTAAACCTAAACTATGCAAATAATCTTGAGCATCCATGTTCCATAGAGTCAACCCTGATCCTATCTATATATATTTGCTTAATTACTACAATTTCTAATATTGGTTGTCCACGCCCAAACCACTTGTGTCTATTTTCAAATTACTTTTATCTTTGATATAAATATAACTCTCACTACTTCTTTCTAATATAAACATCAATTATCTGTTTTCCCTAATTTTGTCACACAGAGCTCAGCATCATTTCTACAATATTAATGTAATTTTACAATTGGTGGTAATATTAGAAGTAGTATGCCATGGGTGCCTTTTGGAGGCACACATTCACCTCCAGAAAAATGTGCAAGGATCTGTGATGATTGTTGAAATCACCGACACTCAAATGTGAGGAGGGAGAGGAGGCAAAGTTTCTTTTGATCCCGTCCTCCATCATGTGATGTGAACCATCTCACGGGTCTCTATCAACTCAGTATCAGAGTCGAGTGTCGTGGAAAACAAACTGGGTCAACTCGTCGAACTCCAAAGGGAATCCACAGGTAAAGAGTAAGATTCTTGAATCAGCTCTGATTACTACTAAAAGCCAGACCAGGCTGATAAAGAAGGACCGAGAAAATGAATGTAGAAAGGAACACAGGAGATTGAATGGGCAGAAGGAACGCAAGTGATTTTTTTGTGCAAGGAGGGAGAGACAAAAGTTAAGGGAAGAGAGTATGATTGTGGTATCCACTCATTCTATTTCCATCACTTTCTCGCATTAAGACCAACCAACATTTTTTCCCTAAGAACAGTAAGAGACGGAAGAGAGAGGAAACCAGTCTTAGAATAAAAAATGTTGTAATTGCAGAAGTTAGAAGGTGAAAAGAGAAACTACATGAAAGACAAGGTAACTACTTGCATTAGTAACCAAATCAAATATTGGAACATGCTCAGCCAAGTAGTCTGTGAATACTAACAAGACTGTAATTATTCCTATGTAAATAAAAATAAAAAATGATGTTAGTACCTTAAATCAATTACCCTATCTCATCAAAGAAATAGCAAACATGAATCATCTTTCATGAGTTAGCAATGTGGATCAATGTTAGAGGAAGTAACACTTCATACCATAGAAGAAAATTACAGGAGGACAATGACAAAAATGCTATGTTGTTGATAATTGATACTTCCTACTTTCTATTGTTTGATTTATGCACCAAGAGGAAACAATCATTAATCTAATATAAAAATAAATCAAGCATATAGAATGAAAATTTCAATTCCTAAGAGGAGAATAATAACTTTCATCATCATCATCAACAATAGCTCATCCCAACTAACCTTGATGAATCATCATTTTCCATTCGTTATTGTCACGTGCAGCCCTAGGAGTTAAACCTAAATTATGCAAATAACCTTGAACAACTTCAATCCATGTTCCATAGAGTGAAGCATTTCTCTTAAATAATCTTTCAACACTATCTATATCTATTCTTTAATTATTGCAGTTTCTAATATTGATTTTCCAAGCCCAAACCACGTGTCTATTTTCAAATTACCTGATCTTTGATATTACTATAACTCTCACTACTACTTTCTAATATAAATGTCATTTATCTATCTTCCCTAATTTTGTCACACATATCTTCCCAATTCGTTGAATTTCAGCTATTCGGGCACCCAAATTGCTGAATTTCAGGAATTCGGGCGCCCAATTTACCGAATTTCAGCGAATTGAGCGAATTGAGCGGCCAATTCGCCGGTTTTCCCTAATTCGCCGGTTTTCAGCGAATTAGGCGGCCAATTTGCCGGTTTTCAGCGAGTCGGGCGGTCAATTCGCCGGTTTTCAGCGAGTCGGGCGGCCAATTCGCCGGTTTTCACCGAGTCGGGTGGCCAATTCGCCGGTTTTCACCGAGTTGGGCGTCCAATTCGCCGATTTTCAGCGAGTTGGGCGCCCAATTCGCCGATTTTCAGCGAGTTGGGCGCCCAATTCACCGATTTTCAGCGAATTGGGCGTCCAAGTGCGCTTAGGGGTGTCTCAGGTGCATCTAAGATCATGTTTTTGTCCATTTCCCAAAAAAAGGTTGAAAAAACGCCTTGAAAGGCCAAAGCACGCCTTTGGTGCACCTGGGAGCCTGTAAGGCGCGCGCCTGGGCGCGCCTGGGGCACATCGCCCGCCTCAACCATGTTGAGGAGTGGCGGGTTGCGCCCGGTGTGCTCGGTGCCTCAGGCGCCTTGACAACATAGGAAGCACCCAACACTGTCAGTGTCATCCTCAATTGACGCCGCTTAGCTGGAGTGGGGACCTCAGTTTCCAGCAAGCTCTGCCAAAATTTTGAGGCCACCCCGGCCGCCAGTCAGTGTTGCCATGGTCATCGGTCCACCAACGACAACGATAGTCCGCGATTTCAATAACCTCATGGGTCCTGCACCACCCGCCGCTCAATGGAATGCAGATCAGTGAGAAGGACACTCGCCCAATTGTGGAGATGCTTGTCCTCTCCGTAGCGAGGTCAAGAAAGGGCCTCGATTTGCAAAATTAGAGTTTTCACTTTTTGACGAAAAGGAAGGCCCATTGGAAAGGTTTATGCATTGCGAGCAATTATTCGTCAATCAACGCATGCAATGGATGGATTAGATGACCAATGGCCCTGTCCAAATTCCAACGGAAGTACCCATCCCTTCATTCTCCACCATTGGGAATGTTGGGTCGAAGAAGGGTCAAGATGAATCTCTCCAGGACATCCCCTTCTCACAACCGTGCGCCTCGATCTCAATCAAAGGCCCGTAACAACAGTTTTTATACAAATAGAAACTAATGAATGTATTATTTAATTTGTCTATGTGGATGATAATATTGTGAAGGGTGAGGATTATATGCTCATTTCTAAAGTTCTGAAATCATTGAGGACTTTCTTTAACATTAAGGATTTTGTAGTGTTGTGGTTTCTTTTAGGTTTAGATTTCTCTAGGTCATCAAAACACATCTCCATGAATCAAAGCAAATATGCATATCGTAGAAATTTTTGATACGGGCACGTTGGTATGCAAACACTTGCAAGTGCACATATGGATCTCATGCTTCTTTTTTCTGCTTTTCTTTTTTTCTTTGTTTTGATCAGTGCAGATAATGGGGAGCAAATATGATTTACTCGAATGTTACTCGTCCCGATATTGTCTTTGCAGTGAGTATAGTGTTAACAATTTATACAAAGCTCCTCGTCTAGCCACTTGGATTCATTTTTCATAGGCACTTAGAGGTTTGAGGATTCACTGATGTTGATTGGGATGGACTGTCTTTTAATAAAAGATCCATATCTAGATATTAAGCCTTTGTTGGAGGCAATGTTTCCTCTTGACGGAGCAAGAAACAATCGACAGTAGTTTTCTCTACTCAACAAGCATAATTTAGATCTCTTGCTCAGAGGATGTGTGAGAAAATGTGGCTTAGATCCCTCATCGCCAAATGGCTTTAGTAATGTCTCCATGTGACAATCATGTCACATGCACATTTCAAGTGATTTTGTTCTACGTGGAAGGACAAAAAATATTGAGGTGGATATACACTCTATTCAAGAGAAGGTCTATTGGGGCATGTTTTGTGCCTTCAGTTTCTTTTATTGATCATCTCATCGATCTTTTCACCAAGTATGCTGGATCTACCAGGTTGTCGGATCTCTCCAATAGACAGTGTCTTAATGGTATATCTACTCTCCATGCCAAATTGGAATTACATGAGACCTTCTTGCCAGATTGAGGAGGGTTTCAACTGTGTATTTGTAGTCCATAATTTGTACTCTTAAGTTACTTTGTCCTATGTATTAAATTCTTTTATGATTTGCAAGGCTCAGGAACTTGCATGAACTTTGTGATTCTTTCCTATATAATGAAAGTGGCTATGTGAAAACATAGAAAAGCAATGTACAATAATAATCAAAAAAAATTATTAAACGTTTTGAATGTCTACAAAAAGCAAATGGCATGATATTGAGCAAGTATGAATCACATTTTGATACACTACTTGGAATTCAGGGCAAACTTAAAGGTCAAAAGTTACCTCTGAGTTTGATGCGGCGGAAAATGTAAGTTGATGTGACCTTTCAACTTGACGAGAGCCTGAACCTCTTCTTGATGAACGGCCGGAGGCTCGTATGGGAACAGGAGAAGGTACAACCACATCCCAAGGAGAAGCTGCAACTTAACCAACAGTTTATGTTTAATGAGAAAAGTTGACAGTGAAAGAACAATCTAACCAAATTTCCTGTAAAAAGCAACTTTGTTAGCTCTTTATATTTCATACTTGCGGCATGCGGTGTTTGACCACCCAAATAAGGAGAAACCAAACGCGTGTCGGGAGATGCACCAGCTAGCATTGGAGAAGGAGATGCATATTGTGGCCTATGAGAGACAGAATATCTATCTCTACTTTCTCGACGAGGTGTATCCTCCCATTCATATTTTTCATAATCCCATTCAGATCTATCTACAAAAATTAAACAAGGATACAACTTGTTGAGAAAGCACAACCAGAAGCAAGTCTTTCATTCATAATAATCAAACAAATAAATATTTGCGTTAAACAATTGGTTTGAAGACCTGGCGTCCTCTTTGGAGAATATCTGTGTCTTTTATGTTTCCTTTCATTGTACAATGTATTATTTTCACTAGGGGGCCTCCTTTTCTCCTTTCTATCTCCGTGATTTCCCCTGTCATCATTGCATCTTCGATCATCCAACCTCTCACGGTATAAATGGCCATGACTCCTAATATTGCTCGAACTTCCAGTAGCGGATGCCTGAATGACATAATGAGCATTAAAAGAGAATCAACAAAATCAAAGATTATACAGAGAAAAACTGATAGTATTTTTTTGTTAAGAACCAACTAGATCAACAGAAAGATCGAATAATAATGTACATGAAATAAGAATGCCCCCATATTCCACTGCATATTCCTTGTGGACATAAGTGCTGAGCATGATGACCATGGAGGTGGAATTAAATATCAACTGAGCAGGACATAGCCCATGAAAGTTCAAGATCTCAGCCAGTTCCCTCCGCATGAGGAAGCAAAGTCCCATGGAAAAATGATCAGTGCAGAACACCACGCAACCCTCACTAATAGAGTTAATGCACTCATAGCCGGTGTGCCACTCACGGATAAAGTCCGACGGAATCTGATATTTCTGAAACACATTGGGGAGCTAGAAGCCTACTCAAGTCCCCAAATAGCAACATTCCTAACATATTTTCAAGCAGTCATGGGCATTATGACGGGCTATCTAATATTTATGGTGTACATAGCCTCAATCAGAACAACGGGTAGCCTTTAATAGAAAAGGAGCTTCAAACACGGTCATGACAGATAATATTACTAAAACTATCAACTTGCAGCTTTCTATATGGTTACATCTAAATAATGACTGAGCCCATGAGGATAGACGTCTTTATCTTGTGTCTTCAATAGACTTCAACTAGGACAAAAGGTTATACTGGCATCAAGAACAATTTTTTAATTTGTCAAGATCGGTAGTACTTAATCAACAATTTAACATTTTCAAAACCAACAATTTTTCAAAAAAATTCAAAATAATGACTATAGCTCATTGAGGAAGCTAATGCACTCAATCAGGAAGCTAATGCACTCAATCAGGAAGCTAATGCACTCATCATCGATCAGCGACTCCAGGATAAACTCTGACAATTATATATCTGACAGAGGCACTCAAGGCGCTTCCCCAATCATCAAATGAGACTTGAAAGTGGCCTGAAGAGAGAGACACGAATTGGATAGCTAAGCCAGGCTTCGTCCTCATGAAAAAGGATTTAGACGAGCATATTGTTTTAAATGTCCTCCGACATGCACAACATGTCTACCGACATTTCATTTTTGAGGGTAAAACGATATATTTTTTTCTAAAAAATAGATTATGCTTTTGCAAAATATAGGCCGATATATCCGACTTTTTCCGATATTTTGGCCGACGTGACATTTGAACATATCATCCGCTATTTTACTTTATGTTATTTTAACTGACTAGTGTTATTTCTAAAGCACATACATGTACTATATTATTTATTCTTAAATCAATTAGGCATATTGTTTTATTTTTTTGTTATTATTGGAATCATTTTTATATAATTATTTTGAATTATATTTTTCTTATTCATTTTTACAAAAATATGAAAAATTTCAACACATTCATTAGTTGTTATGTGTATGATTTTAACATAATTTATTAAGCTTAAAAAGATTTTTAATTAATCAAAAATATTTAGCTTTATATTATTTACTATAAACTTAGTGCTGTCAAAATAAAATTCTTATAAAATACTAAAATAAATCAATGCACCGATTTGTACTCAATAAAAAAATTTATTTTGGATATTCTTTGAGTTTATTTTGGAATATACCCGACGCATTGTTAGTGTTAGTTTATTTAGTTAAAAAAAATGTAATTATACTTAATATGCATACAAATAATTTTTTTATTTATAAGATATGAAAATCCGATATTTTTAAATATCATTGTCATATCACTGACTTTTGACATCCGATATTTAAAAACTCAATCTGATATGTCGACGGTATATGATATTTACAATATTGAATGCATATCAGGGAGCTAGAGGCATGCTCAAGTGACTGAAGAGTAAACATTCCCAATATACTTTCAAGCAATCATGGTAATTAAGAAAATTTATCTAGCACTTAAGGTATCCATAGCCTCCTTGAGAACAATGGGTAGCCTTCAATAGAAAAGGAGGTCCAAGTACTATCATGACCGATTATATTACAAAAAACCATCAACTTGCAACTTTCTATATAATTGCGCACATCCTGCATTCCTACTATGAAATAAAATGCACTAATCACAGCTAAACAAAGGTTGAACTCATGAATATAATAGTCCCTATTTTTTGTCTTCAATCGACATTGTGAGAGTTTGAAATATAAATAAGTATTATTTCAAAGAATCTACATATTACATGAGAGCTCCCCCTTTTATATGGAGTAGAGGAAAAGGAAGAATTTATAATTGGAGATGTGAGACTAAATGCGAAAAAGAGAATGTACAATGGGTCAATTTTTGGGCCCTTAATCTTCGGCTCTAACATTCGTCCTTCAAAATGGAGCAAAGGCACAAATATCTAAAAAAAGATGAAGAACTAGGCTTGATGAATGTTGGAGACAGAAGTGTCTTCAACCTCCACACTCGGCTACGAGCTGCTAAAAGATGGGGGGAAATCGGGAGCTGCAAGTGACCAATTGCTAATTGCAAAGAGCCAGAGAGAAAAGAAGGGGGAAGAGAAGAAGGTTATCGCAAACCGCTACACCAAGCTTCCACAACCGCAAGTCTTAATTGCGGGTGATTTTAATAATTATCAAAAGAGTTCCGTTACAAAACGATTACAACCAAGTAGCAAAATACTCAGTTGTCGGAGAGAGACGTGAACTACAGTCTGCACCAACAGGGAGGATTTGGCTCAAGGTCAACGTGTCTTTTTGGGTACTATACCCCCCTATTTATACTAATTAGGGTCTGCCCGAACGGGCAGATAGCTAAATTGTATAAAAGAATCGGGAAGGGAAGAGAGGGTGCAGTTACAACAAGTTACAACCACCCTAACTAAAAGGCGAGAAAGAAAAGTTGGGACGGTCTCGGGATAGTGTCAGTCCATGCTGCTCGACGTCAACAAGCTCCTTGCTCCGTCTAAGGCTGACGGGATCTTGTTGGGGTCACGGGACTAACATAATCCCCTCACTTTTTTAAGTCCACGCGGACTTCGAAAAAGTAGACAGGTAGCCACAGAGACTGCGACCTAGGTTGAATGCTCCCGAAAATCAATAAATAGCTCAAGACTAGGCTGTTTGGATGGCAATTTGTTTTACGACTCCCTTTATTCTTGATGCAATTACAAACCCCGGCGAACGGATAGCCGCTTGGAATGCTTCGCTACTGGAGGAACATACGAAAAGGATTGCAAACCTCTCCTCCCTTAGCAAGAAACAGGGAAAAGATATAGTGGGCGCGTCCACAGCACCGACCGCTAAAACCACTTCGAAGAAGAAAGGGATGGGCGGTCTCCCAAAAGCGGTTGTCATTCTTGAGACTCCTCAGGCTTCCGTAGAGATAAGAGTGACAGATACGCCGACTTCTTCTCAACTAAAGTTGGCGACCAAGGGCGCTCTTGATTTCATTGACAAAATGTTGGATGAGTATCTGAAGAAGGTGAACGATGAGCCCGCAAAGGATCCTTCTCGCGAGCCTTCGCCAAAGGAGCTGGGCGAACAAGAGATGCTCCATGAGACCGAAGAGGTCCCAACGGATGCTTCCGACAAGAAGAAGAAGCGGAGGAATAAAGGCTCAAAGAAAGTGAACGCTAAGAAGAGGCACAAGTGCGCTGATGCTGAGGGTGGAGAGGAAAGGCTTTCCTCCGAAGTCGTTCACTTGGACACGGACGAGTCTGGGAGAACTGCCATGTTTGATGACTAGCCTAGTACTCAAATGAACGAATGATCCAACGCTGTGTGCGGTCACTTCGGAGGACTCTGTGAACGATGCGGTCAACAAGGATGGCTTGCGGGATGAGTAGACGCCAAACAAGGCCGCTGAAACGTTAGGACGAGAGAAAGAGGCTCAAGAGTGAGTGGACTCCGAGGAGGCGAAAAGATATGCATAGAGGTTGCAGTTGGAGAAGGAGATTCTAGATCGGGTGTACGCTGAGAGAGCGTTGAAGGCTACTGAAAAGAAGTAGAAGGTCATTAAGAAGACGCGGCTGAAGAAAGGAGCACGAGATCGAGTGGTTGCTGAAACCTACAACCCGAAATTGAGACCAAGCTAAGAGGCAAGACGATTGTTGACTTGGGGCCGGCGGACACCTTGGCTCAGTTTAGTGTTGATGTTGCAGAAATTCTAGGTAAAGGCAGAGGAATCGGCGCAGGAGGCGTTGCAAACATTGGAGAGAGTTCATGACAACCTTCTGGAGGACTTCCAGCTTCGCTTCCTCTTCCTCTGCTGAGGTCCGGGTCAAGAATCATCCCCCTTTAGTGGGAGCGGCTCCAGTTGAGCGCCCTCGGATCCACTGGCAGATGGAGCGGCAAAGGCGGGGTGAGTTGTTGTGGAAACTCTTCCTCTGAAATATCGGTCCTGAGAGGAGTAAACCCCTACGTGGGCTTCTGATGTAGTATCCGCCATCGATGTTGCCGTCTTCGGCAGGCACGACCAAAACCCTAAACAAGTATCATTGGAGGATACAAGGTGTATGTCCTCCCTTCCCTGCTCATGATTAGTTATAGAAAAATAAATTCCTTACCAAAATGTTATCGATGTTACCCTTGCAGAGACCACGCTGACTATATTTGTTGGACTGGATGAAGATCTGGCTTCGCTTCGAGGGAGTTGTGGAACACCAAGGGAAGAGTCTGCGGCCTAGAGAGGAGTGACAGGTTAAAAGATGAAAAAATAGTTGCACTTACCTCCGATATTTGTTTACCGAAGCAGAAGGTCTTGCAAGAGCGTGCGGCCCCTGGGTCGAGAACATGGTCACTCTCCAAAGAAGCGAGCATGTCCTACGAGGTGCGGGTGAGGAAAGACGTCCAAGCTAAGTTGTTGAAGGTGCACCTAAGGCTCATCAGGCTCCAAGACCGCCTAAGTTGTTAATGATTGCGCCTTTGTGCGCCTTTAGAGAATAAAAGATGCACCTGAGTGGAATTTTTGCCATAAATTTTTTTCAAAATTAGGAAATAAATAATGTAAGAATTCAGTAATTTTTGCATGGTATAGTACTTGTTAAATATAATTGAGTGTCAAGGCTTAAATATGATCCTAGTGACCACATTGATTTTATTTCTTAAGAGGCATATAAATAATAGTAATGAATGATTAATGAGTAGAATAGAAGAACGGGAAGATGAACTGGTGCTTAATGATAATTATTTAAAATGGATGTGATTGTGTGTCTTACCTTCATCAGGTATGTCTGCGCCTTGAGCCTTGCAGCTAGGCTCCAAGACCGCTTTGCGCATTGGTGTGTCGTGCGCCTTTAATAACTAAGCGTTCAAACTCTTCACAAAATCAGAGCGCAACTGGACAGGGGCCTGGTGATTTCCCACAAAGCCTATAGCGATCTCATTGATGGTTTAGCGCATCTAGGTGTAGAGTGAGCTCCATCTCGGGATTATGATTGACATATGGTGTCAAGGACATTCTATTGATTTGTGTTTATGAACTTCGATGATTATTCATGATGCTATACTGTGTGCGGTTACGCGCTTATTCTTCTTTTTGTTGATATGTTGTCTTGTGTTTTTATCTTATGCTTGGGATGTTTTGAGAATGTTGTGATGTGGCGGCTACATGAGGTTGATGCGAACACTCGCCTGGTCAACCTCTGTTTTGTTTTGCAAGTAGACACTCTGGAGGTGAGGTTACTAGATGTGTAATAGCACAAGCTTAAACTGCTGACGTTTTGGCTTTCAAGGCTATGGACAGGGAGCAACCTATAAATAGGAGGTGCCTCTCGCTCCTTACGCGCCTTACTTGCACGAAGAAAATGAGCCAGTTGGTGCGGCTACTGACGATGGTGTCTAAGCAAGTAGACCGCACAACTACTTTCCTGTCTGCTCAACGTGAGATTTCTTCTATCTCAGGGCTATAGTTCAATAATTTTTTGTCTTGAAACCTCGTTGACCCCCGCTACACAGCGCAGTTACTAGAGGGTGGCGAGAGGCTAACGACCGCTATGACGAGGAGGTGGTCGTCCCATTTGATCACTTCGACTCTGGGTAGCGGTTTCCAGTCTTCCTTGAAGTCGTTAAGATTCAGAACTACTTCAAAGTAGTGTCAGACAAACTGTCGCCGAAAGTTGTAAAGGTCGTCATTTTGTTTGTGACCTACTTCCGGATGGTGTGGATACAATTCGGCTTGGATGTGTTCCACAACCTGTGGTATGTGAGAGCTAAAGTGGGGGGGGTGATGTACTTCAGCACTGATAAGATGCAGGTTCTGAATCTTCCAAATAAAGTATGCAACTAGTACGAGCGGTTCACCCTTTTCAAAGGTAACTTCAGCAGACTCTCTAACCTTCCGGACGCGCAGAGCTAGGACGCCTTCAGAGTGCCAAGGCCGAGAGCAGCGGTGAGGCGAATCATGGAATTCCATAACAGCGCGCCCTTGAATGTGGATTATTATATCCCGCTAGTGCGGGAAGTCATGAACGTCCCTATAGAGAATAGTAAGTATGATAGGTTAGCTAATGAAATAAACGCACTTACCTGACGATTTTGATTTTGTATTTTACATGCAATCTTCTTGATGGTTCCCGATCAAAAACTGCGCTAGCCCCTCGAAAACATCCTAACCGCAGGCGAGCGGAGACGCCTTCTTGAACGACAGAGGGAAGAGGCACTTGAGGCAGGTGGCGCGAGCACGAATTTTTTGAGGAAGCAAAAGTCTGCACAAGCACACGCGGATGAGGCGGGAGAGTGAGCGTTCTCCAGCCTTGGAGAGGATTTGTAGGGTGTTATGGACAGTCCCCTGATGTAGTGGAATCCTGAGGGTAAATTGGCTACCCTTAGCACTGCCCGTCCCCCTTGGAGGGAGGATGACAATGCAGAACCGCAAGCTTATGCGGTCACCTCTGCTTTGTTCGATACAATGAATCTTTGTGAGATAAAGAAGATTCTGGCGAAGGCTCTCACTAGGAAGGCAGTGATCGCGATGCTACGGGCATTCACTATTAATCATGTTGTTAGGTGCGGGATTGAAGAGGCAATGAAAGAGAATGTCCGCCTAAAAAGAACTGAAGGTACAAAGGAATAATTCTCGAGATGTGGAGGTCTGCATGTACTAATGTTTTGATTCCTTCCTTTGCAGGCCGCACACACTTTCAAGAATCAAAAGTCTTGGCATGTGAAGCTACGAAACAATAAAGCGTTTGCAGCTCTTACTCTAGATCTTTTAAAACAGAAAAGCACCTTGAAGGATGAGTTCATCAACATCGACTATCTGACTCTTTATGAAGAGTTTGGAGATGCTGAAACCTCGGAATTGGAGGGTGCAGGCTCTCAAGCTGGCGCAGATGTTGATTCATAGTAGGTGAGTGTCGAGGTGGGCGTCACTGATCTAGAGCAAGAAGTTGGAGAGGAAGGTCGTTAGAGACTAGCACTGACTCGAGCAGATATAGCTTGACTAACCCTGCTTCTGAAATGGGGATGCAAATTTGGCCCGAGCGTGGTTGTCCGTCCCGAGTCTGCCCGAGTTTGAGTCTGGATAAGCCCAAGTTTGGTTAGTCCCGGGACAGACTCAGGCCAGGCCTAAGGGAGGGCTCACTAGACCCTCTTATTTCGTTAAGGTCTGGCCTGGGCCTGCCAAGGCACCAGGCTTAGCCTGGTGCCCGGTATAAGCCTGCCCCAAAATGGGGCAAGTCGGGCAGCCTACCCAGTTTTTAAAGTTGGGGTAGCACGCTCAAGAATTAAATAATGTTGGGGCATGGAGCCCAACCTTTAATTTAAAGTCGGGGTTGTATGCCCCAGTATTATTTAATGATGGGGCGTACCGCCCCAGCTGCCATTTGGCAATAGCAGCTGCCATATGGCAGCTCCTGATACCAAACGGAGGGGGAGCCAATCAGACTCGGGCCTGGCCCAGCGTGGATGGGGCCGGTCTGGAAGACTCTCCCAAACCTCCCTTTTAAAAAGGAGCTTGGGTTCGGTTTGCCTAAGGCATAGCCTGGGCCCGGCAAACATAAAGCTCAGGCCCGGCCTATGTCTGTCGGACATTTTTTGCACCGCTATTCTGAAACGAGTTCCTCGAGATCCTGACCCAAGAAGAAGGCCAAGGGAAAAGATGTGGCGGTCTCTTCTGAAGAGTAATGATACCTCATGCTTTATTTCTTTTTTGACGAGTGGACAAGCGGAATTTTATTGTATGCTCGATTACCATAACTTTTGTATACGCTACTTAAAGAAATGAAAGACCATTTTGCTTACAATCCTATTTTGTGCAGCTTCTGTTTTTGTACCTATGACTGCATGTTTCAAGTGTATATAAAAATATTTATGAAATTATGGCGTACCTTCGTTAAGCGGAACATGCAGATTCATGTTTTGTAACTGTCATATGTATAGTCACTATACTGTATTACTTCTGCAGATATAGAGCGCACGGTTACTAAAGAATAACAGTGATTACTCGGGTTTAAGGGAGATGACCAATAACCTGAGTGGTACTGAGTGGCTCCTTCGGATGAGACCCTTGTCTACGAGTATTGAGAAATATATAGCATGATACCGTGCGGGCACACTCGATCGTGTATGTGCATTGTAGAGGATAACAACAAGATGACCTTAATTATATAGAGTCGAAGGACACAGCTTGTGTCATAAGAGTAATCGTATGTTGTGGGGAGGAATAGTGAGATAGCCTAGATATTAGAAAAATATACAACCAATAAGTCTGGTGCGGATTCTAGATGAGAGACCACCCATTATAACAATGAATACTCCAGAAAATCTTACATATAATGATCGAAATCCGCGCATTTGTTATGTGTGTAACCGACCATTCGCCCGATTATTATTATCGAAATTTGAATCCTCAAACTTAGAAAAGACTCAGAGTGTGTGCATCCTCAAACTGCACAGCGTGATCATTCATATTTTGAGAGAATTCTCAAATATGTGATGAGTATGAATAATTGAGACCTCGTGTGGTTATAATGTGAATTACTGTCCACTTATACGATCAATGTCATGCATAGTTTGATGTCATGGACTTAGAGAGAGAACAGAGAGTGTGTGAATACCATAATCCGTAACCACGCGAAATCAAGCTTTGGATATACGAATTTGATACTAGCAAGAGTAAACACGTCCTTATAAGTCACAGTTCATTGTGGTAATTATTTTTGTGCATACAAAAGTTTCTCTCGATTGTTGGGATGATTTTTCATCAGGTGGGATTGCATAAATAGTAACCTCCCATAGTATGGGAGACAACCTATTGGAAAAAGAAAAGAGAGGGGCATGGACACTCCTACGTGTGGAAAATACCCCGCCACACCTACCAACTCGACCTAAGTAGTCTACCGTCAGAGGCTAAGGTGACCAGTTGGGCAAAAAGCATTTGTGGGTCTTTCCTCCGCAAGAGTCATCTAATTGGGCTAAAGGTGTCCGAAGATAGGGTGCATTCCTCAGAAAGAATGTCAAGGGGGTTTAGGGCATCCATCACTCGAAGCATGTCCTCAGAAAGGTACCAAAGCGATAATGATACTTGTGTTAATGCGCGATAAGCTGTAGCAATCACTTTAATCATCGTAGCTTCCCACATATGTCGGTCATGAGAGTCTCCAACGGAGTCTTACAGCGGTAATAAAGGAGAAAGGTTTATGCTGGCAGAGAGGGAAGGAGACTTAAAGACGTCTGCAAGAAGTTGGATCTGGATATCATAAATCAAGGAGGTTCAAGTAAATTTTGGAGATTGTCCCAAGAGAATGGCCACTTGCTTAGAGTTCTCCACATGAACAGATCTAGAGATCGCACATCAAGTGGGAAACAAGTAAACGATGTTATGATAGATAGGACCTCTCATAATTCATCGTTCAAACGTGATCCAGAGACCTTACACCAAGAGAAAAATGTTAGTAACACAAAACAACTATTAATGCGTTAACTATTTAAAAATAACTAAAAGAAAAAACATGTGAAAAATACGGAGCCTTAAGAGTAATATCTCTTTAACTCGTCACCACTCCAAGTGATGGAGACCTCTTTGCCATCATAGAGTTGCAAACAGTAAGCGCCATTTTTCAGGACTTCTTTGAAAATGAAGGGGCATGTCCAGCTCGGATTGAGCTTGCCAACTGAGGACATCTTGTCCGCAGCATCTACCTTCTTCATGATGAGCTCTCCCACAGCAAAGAGCTTCACCCTGACATGTTTTTCAAAGTACTTGCTCATTTTTCTTCTGAAAACTTGTTGCCTCATGATAGCTTGGTCTCTTAGCTCCTCAATTAGACTGAAGCTACATCTCATTTCCTCGTCATTAATTTTCATGCAGTTCTCGTTGTTCTGTTTTAAGAGAACTCTCAAACTCATGAGGTCGCACTCCACCGGGAGGAGAGCTTCAAATTTGTGTGATAGTTTGAACGGGTTCTCTCCTGTAGCTGAGGATGGAGTAGTTTATTTAAGTCCACAATACCGAAGGCAACTATTCCGCCCACAGTTGCCGCAAACGTTCTCCACATTTTTCTTCAAAAGGTTTAGGACCAGCTTGTTTAGCCGCTTCAACCTACCCATTGCTCGTTGGATGCAGCATCTACCTTCTTCATAACGAGATCTCCCATAGCAAACTGCTTCACCCTGACATGTTTGTCAAACTGCTTGGTCATTCTTCTTCTGAAATCTTTTTGCCTCATGACAGCTTGGTCTCTTAGCCCCTCAATTAGATTGAGGCTACATCTTGTTTTTTCATCGTTAACTTTCATCAAGTTCTCATTGTTCTGCATTAAGAGGAGAACTCTCGGACTCTACGTCAAACTCCATTGGGATGAGAGCTTCAGATATGTGTGATAGTTTGAACGGGATCTCTCCGGTTGCTGAGGATGGAGTAGTTATTAGATCCACGGTACCGAAGACAATTGTTCAACCGAGTTGTCGCAAACGTTCTTCACATTTTTCTTCAAAAGGTTTAGGACTAGCTTGTTGTCTGCTTTTATCTGTGCATTGCTCCTTTGGTGGTGGATTGAGGCGAAGCGCAGCTCAATGCCAACTTGTTCACAAAAACTTAACAAGTCAGCGTTGTTAATTGAGATTCGTTGTCAATAATAATGTGGATTCCGTGTCCATAAATGATTTTTCCCCATGTGAAATTTTTGATGACTTGAGTTTTATTTTTGCTAGGGCCTTAGCCTCGATCGACTTGCTGAAGAAGTCGATCATCACAAGAATGAGGTGTTGTTGTCCACTTGTCGTAGGGAAGGGATCGATGAGGTTTATTGATGCAGTAGCCCCGAGCCGCCCCTCTCGGTCGGCCCTACTCGGCCTAGCCAGAGGACCACGTTCTGGCGACCACTGCCAAGCACCCCACCCATGACCGCGCCTATTCTCAGCGCGGCGGGATGTTGAGGCGGGGTCTCGAACCCAGCCCCGTTGATAAAGAGCTTTCCTAACAGCTCTCATCACCAACTGAGTTGCAGCTCAGTTGGTGATGAGAGCTGTTAGGAAAGCTCTTTATCAAGGGGGCTGGGTTCGAGACCCCGCCTCAACATCCCGCCGCGCTGAGAATAGGCGCGGTCATGGGTGGGGTGCTTGGGCTGCAGCCCGGCAGTGGTCGCCAGAACGTGGTCCTCTGGCTAGGCCGAGTAGGGCCGACCGAGAGGGGCGGCTCGGGGCTACTGCATCAAAAAAGTGCAGCCCCGAGCCGCCCCTCTGGGTCGGCCCTACTCGGCCTAGCCAGAGGACCACGTTCTGGCGACCACTGCCGGGCTGCAGCCCAAGCACCCCACCCATGCAGCTCAGTTGGTGATGAGAGCTGTTAGGAAAGCTCTTTATCAAGGGGGCTGGGTTCGAGACCCCGCCTCAACATCCCGCCGCGCTGAGAATAGGCGCGGTCATGGGTGGGGTGCTTGGGCTGCAGCCCGGCAGTGGTCGCCAGAACGTGGTCCTCTGGCTAGGCCGAGTAGGGCCGACCGAGAGGGGCGGCTCGGGGCTACTGCATCATTTATCCCCCCAAACTACAAACGGACACGAGGTTGAAATAGAGCGCAACTATTGAGTTGGTCGAAGATGTGGCGGTGCGAACTTCTGGCACTCAAAAAACTTCTTAGCATACTTGTTGCAATCTTTTCTCATGGTGGGCCAGAAGTAACCTTGATAGAGGATCCTCTTCTCAAGTGTCTTGGCACCAGAATGACTTCCACATTCTTCTAAATGGACTTCCTGCAGGATCCTAATAATCATCTCCTCTGACACACAAATTGCCAATGGCAACAAAAATGTTTTCCGGTAGAGAACTACCGAGAGGAGGAAGTAATGCATAGTTTTGAGTAGAAACCTCAGCCTATTGGTTATCAAAGAGTAGAGCTCTTTGGTGGTCAAGTAGTAGCTGAATGGGTCTTCCCACGATGGGCATTGGTCAATCTCCACGATCTCTATTTCCTCAACTACTGGATGACACAGCTCGAAGACGACTCCTCCTGAAGGGAGGCCATACTTTGCTATCCCGTCGGCTTCCGCATTTTCCTCCCGAAGTATGTGTCGAAAGTTAATGGTACGGAAACTGTCGATTCTCTACTTGGCCATCAGTTGATACCTCTTTAAGAGAAGTTCTTGGGTCCCAAAAACCACATTCACTTGTGATTCCATGATCAGAGAGTCTGGCTGCACCTCGATGTCTTCAATATCGAGCTCTCGCGTGAAGCCAAAACTGACTATGAGCGCTTCAAAATCCATTCAATTACTGATAACTGGGAAATGAATCATAAAGGCCTGCTCCACTCTGAAGTCATTCGGAATAATCAAGATAACTCCTATACTCATGGATCTTTTACCGGATGCACCATCTGCAGACATAGTCTAGCACAGCGAGCTAGAGATCTTCTGCTTAATGGTGCCTTCTTCAGCGAAACCAATGATAAAATCCACAAAGACCTGGGCCTTGATTGTCATCCTTGGGACATAGGATGTATCGAATTCCCCAAATTCAATGGCTCACTTGGCCAGCATTCCTGAATGCTTGGGCTTGTTCAAAATAAAGCTCAATGGGTGATCAGTGACAACTTCGAGTCAAGGCCAAAACTAACTTATCCATAATAGGATAGTGCGTTTCAGCGCTCCTTAGAACACGGCTGACTTAATGAATATGGAACAGTTTCTTCCCTTCCTCTCGAACTAAGACGGAGCTCATGGCCTTAACACCAACCCCGAGGTATAGAAAAAGATCTTCTGACTGGAGAGGACTTTAATGAAGAGGATTTGTCGTTTGTTGATGCTTCAACTTCTCAAATGCCTCGATGCACTCCACTGTCCATTTGAACTTAGCTCCTCCATTACGAGTTCTAAAGAACGGAGCACACTTGTCCCTGAAGCGGGATATGAACCAGCTTAGTCCCGTGATTCTCCCCATAAGTTGCTTGACTTCCTTTGGGCTCCTAGGAGACATGTTCAAGATACCCCTCGCTTTATCAGAATTGGGCTCAAGTCCTTGATACGTAAGGGGGTGACTAAGGAATTTCCCATTAATTGCCCTGAAAACACACTTGGATGGATTCAACCTCATGTTATATTTGAGGAGAGTAGGGAACGTCTTCAACTAGTCGTGAGCATGGTCTTCGAACTTGTGGCTCTTGACGAGGAGGTCATTGACGCAGACCTCTAGGTTATGCCATATCTGATGTTTGGAAACGTGATCCATCATCCTCTGATATGTCGCGTCGGCGTTCAAGTCAAAAGGCATAACGCGGTAACAATAACAACTATCATTTGTGATGAATGACATGTAAGAAATATCAGGAGTATGCATCTATATCTGATGATACCCTAAGAAGGTATTAAGGAAACATATAACCGAAAATCCCACGGCAAAATCAACTAGGGAGTTTATCCGTGACAAAGGGTAACCATCTTTGGGGAACGCCTTGTTGAGCTTTGTGAAATATGCACACATTCTTCACTTGTTGTCGGCCATGCGGGCCATTACTACATTAGAAACACATTTAGGATTTGAATCTCTTTAATGAAGTTTACCTTGAGGAGGTTGGAGACTTCTTCCCGGGTTGGTTCAGCGAGCATCATGGCTATAGCACGCTTCTTTTGCATGATGGGTTTGAAATCAAGACTGATGTTGAGGCGATGGCATGCGATATCGGGGTCGACCCCATGCATGCCAGTTACTGACCACGCAAATACGTCGATATTGTCAAGGAGGCATTGGATCAACATTGTTTTCTCCTCCTCTCTTAACTCAACGTTGATCGAAATCACCAAATCCCCATCTCCTCCAAAACAGGGACCTACTGCACTTGATGGGAGGCTTCTAAATGGGTTTCATCCCATGTTGTGTCGACTTTTGCAGGCTTCACTACGGTCTCTTGATGCTCATCCTTTAGGTCCGAGATTTTACTTAGGTTATCCACTGCGATATCCCCATCTGGAGTTGTCCGATGAGGGGAGAACACTGCTTCGAATAACCGGCCAAGTCGGGCGGTTTCAGGAATGGAAGAACTCTATTGTTGTTGATCTCGTCCAACCATTGTGATGATTTCTTCAATCACTTGAATTTGAAGGTCGCGTGTTTGTTATGTTGGAGTCAAAAGTATCCCCAACCTCCGCGATCAGCTACGAACTGCTAAAATAAGGGGTAAACCAGGAGCTACAAGTGACCAACTACGAATTGCAAAAAGTAGGAGAGAAAAGCAGGGGGAGAGAGGAGAAGGTTGTCGTGAACGCCTACAGCAAGCTTCTCGCAACTGCAAGTCTTAGATGTGGGTGATTTTATTACTCATCAAAAGAGATATGTTACAGAATGATGACAATCAAATAGCAAAAAAAAACTCGGTTGTCAGAGAGAGACGTGAACTAGAGTCTGCATCAAGGTGGAGGATTTGGCTCAAGTTCAGCGTGTCTTTCTAATTATTATGCCCCCCCCCCCCCCCACTATACTAATTGGGGCTTGCCTGAACTCACAGATACCTAAATTCTGGCATGCTCGGGGTACAGAAGAACCAGGCAGGGAAGAGAGAGTGTGGTTACAACAGGTTGTAACAACCCTAACTAAAAGGGTGGAAAGAAAAGTTGGGGGAGTCTCTGGATAGTGTTCTTCCATGTTGCTTGACGCCAAGAGGCTTTTTGTTCCATCTGAGGCTGACTGGCTCTTGTTGGGGTTGCAGGATTCCAGGCTAACAATGAAGATGTTGGTCAACTCTATATCTAAAGAAACAAACGGAGTGCATATTTGTTTTTTGATAACTTACTCTCAGATGAAGTAACAATCAATCTCAGTATGTCATGCAAGAGTTTGAAGACCATAATCCCGCGGGAGGAGATACACGAAAAATGTGCGCTTAGAGGGGCCCTAGGCCCGAAAAGCCCTCTATAAAAGAGGTGGCAAAGGGAGAACAGAGAGAGCGCGGGAGATCTGTAGGCCACGGTTGGAGTTTGCAGAAATTGGCGCAAGATATATGCAGCTCAAAGCACACATGTTACGAGTTCTGCAAGAAAGGAATCGGTGCAGAAGTTTTGCGAACTCAAAGATGGGGACAGACGAAGCTCAAAGACATGGGTTGTGAGTTCCCAGTCTAAGCTCGATGATTTTGCGTAGTGGAGGGTCAGTGAGAGTTCGCGCGAGAGGTCGCACGCAGAGAGCTCACATAAGGAGGTTGAAAATAGTAGTAATCACAATCGTGGTGAGGGCAGTCGAAAGTTCGAAGATGTTGCGGAGGTCGATGGAGATATCACATACTCGTGATGAGGTTGGGATGGAGCTCGCGGGATGAAGAAGATAACAGTCAGTTGTTTCCCTATAAAAGGCGGAGCAATAGACCAAGATTTTTCAAATTGTCGATGCTAGAATAGAAAGAGCTAGCGCGGTCGGCGATTGCTGACTTCACTGAGGTCGTGGTCGGCACATATCGCAGAACCTTGTGAGGTGGCTATCTCTCGTGTAAATTCGGGAGGTACACACGAAACCGGATAGATTTGTGCATGGCCTAGAGAAATTATGAAAGAGGTTGAAAAGAGAGAGGGCAACGAAAAATTTCATTTTGCTCTGATACCATGTGAGAGTTTGAAATATGAATAAATATTATTCCAAAAAATCTAAATATTATATGGGGGCTCCCCTCTTTATATAAAGTTGAGGAGAAGGAAAAATTTACAACTGGAGAGCGGGGCTAAATGCAAGAAAGAGAAAATGTACAATGGGCCCTATCTTGGACTTTTAATCTTGGGCTTTAACGGACTTCAACTAGGTCGAAAGGCTATATTGTCATCAAGAACCATTTATATATCTGTCAAGATGCATTTGTACTTGATCATAAAGTTATCATTTTCAAAACCAACAATTTTTTAAAAATTCCCAAAAATTGATTATACCAAAAAAAACTTAAATAGTGTATGCTAAATAATATTTTATTCAATGTTATGTCAAGTAGAAAACCAACCTCGTGACTTGGAGATTCACTTGAAATTTCCGTGCGAGCCACATAACCTCCTTGACCTTCATCAAGCTCAAATACTGAAATAAGGTCAATCAATGTATTTTAAAAATGGCATTATTAAGAAAACTACAAATTGAAATAAAATCATAATTTTCAACTTGCAATGAGCTTGCAAACTAATCTCTTATTCATCTGAATGGATGGTACGGTCAAGCTAACTCATTATATGTTAATTTTACTAAACATCTAATTTTTTCAGGCTGGACACAATTGTTCTTTCCTTGAGTTATGCATTCCACCTATGGGAAGCCCAAATCTCATAGCATTTTGCTCAGTTGTAAGAAGCTACTATGCTGCTAGAATGCTAACAATCTAGCATCAAATTTTAATTGTTCATAAGCTAAAATCACCATTTCAAAAACTTCCTAAAGCAAACAATTTTTAGAGACAATATCTTTCATAGACACCATATAAGTATCTATTGTTGAAATAAACAATCTTTAAAAACAATTAGCACCAAAATCTATATGTTTTCATCAAATAGTCAGTCGTTACAATTTCACTGAATTGAGAATACTAACAGTGGAACACTATGGTAAAATATGACCAAATACAATTTTGGGAATGATCTTGAGGCGAAAGCTGTTAAACTGGTTGATGAGTTTTAATTATTAAAACAAAAACATCATTCATGAACCAGGTGAAGCCCACCGATGCAAACAAAACAGAGGGTGTCCACTGTCCACCTTGATAAGCATTAGAAACCTTATAAGGTAGATGGGTAACACATATCGCACTACTGCAAATTTGGACAGCAATATCGGGTTTTCATACTAAAAATATTCTTAGGCATGCGAGAAGTAGAACTAGTACAAGTGTTATTGTTGGAGTTTATGAGTTTATTATTATTGTTAGATAATATGAGGGAAAACAATGTAAAAGCACATGTATAAGGCCCATCTATAGGCCCGCTTATTCTTTCTTTTATTAGTCTCACATCTCTTGTATAGGATTCTTTCTCCTTCTCTTCTCCTATATATTTGTACTCACTCTTGTATTTTGGTTATGACAAAGTATATACAAGGTTTGGTTCCATTTTTCTACAAGGTATCAGAGGCAGGCTCCGATCCCGGGCGGATACCTGTTTTGCAACCGCACCTATCCACGCGGCTTCCTCTACTCTACCCGCCCCTAATCTGCGGTCTCTCCTTTTTTGACCGCCTCTACTCTTCTCCCTCTATGGCTTCCACTTCTCTTCGCATTCTCAGATATTTGAAGACTGCTCCTGGAGAAGGACTTGTGTATAAACCAACTTCGAAGCTTTCTCTTATTGCTTACTCTGATGTGGATTATGCGAGCTCGCTGGACGATCGACGATCTACAACTGATTTTTGTACTTACTTTGGAGGAAATCTTATCACATGGCGGAGTAAAAAGCAGTCGGTGGTTGTTCACTCGTTTGCTGAGGTTGAGTACCGTGCGATGGTGGTTGTTGTATCAGAACTAACCTGGCTTGAAAATCTTCTTATGGATTTGGGAGTTAAATTATCCTCACCTTCAACTTTGTTTTGTGACAGTCAGGCTGCAATCCATATTGCAAGGAATCTTGTGTTCCATGAGCGGACCAAACATATTGAAGTTGACTGTCACTTCGTTCGAGAAAAGGTCCAATCGAAGATGTTAAAGCTTGAGCATGTTCCTGCTTCTGGGAAAGTTGTTGACATTCTTATCAAAGCATTACCTCGAAAATTGTACCATCAGTTCTTGTCCAAGCTTGGTGCCTACGACTTGTACGCTCCAGCTTGTGGGGGGAGTGTTAGAGAATATGAGGGAAAACGATGTAAAAGCTCATGTATAAGGCCCATTTATAGGCCCGCTTAATTCTTTCTTCTATTAGTCCCACATCTCTTGTATAGGATTCTCTCTCCTTCACTTCTCCTATATATTTGTACTCTTGTATTTTGGTTAAGACAAAATATATACAAGGTTTGGCTCCATTTTTCTACAATTATATTAATATTTGTGTTTGAGTGCGTATTATTCTCATATTGTCAGTTCAGTTTTTAAATGTCATTGTATTTTCTATATAATGCCCCTTTGAGGATGAATAAAAAACACAACTTCTATTTCTCTTTTATTTATTTCAACATGGTATATGAGATAGGTTCACGCTGAGGGGCCGCGTTGGACGGTCCAGCATGAACCAAAAAATGCATGTCAAGATTAGTCTCACACCGCCTACTCAGACGGTCCACTCGTGCTTATAATAGGACTCGCTTCTCCTATGTTAGACCCGGTTTTTAGAATGGAAAATGGTTGTGGTGCTTATAATAAGCCCTATATGAGGATGAATACGATATATCTTTTATTTTTTTTCTATTTTCTAACATGGTATCAGAGGTGGAATTGATTCCTCCCTGAAAATTGGTTGCCCTAATTACATTTCAGTGTGGCTTCCGCTCTCGATTCCTCGTGATTTCTTCTCTTTCGTCCACTATTCCAATTTATTTTTCTCTCAGGCTGCTTCTGCCTCCCGTTCCTTGTTTTGGGAGCCCTTATTGAAGTTCGTCGATCTCGTCGAGCATTCTATTTGAAGACTCCCGTCAGGGCTTCCTCGTCAACGATCGGCTTCTACCTCATCTTTGAAGGTGGCAACTACTCTCCATCCCTCTTTGTGCTCTTGTGTTGTTCATGTTGTCTGGTGTTTATCAATCTTGTCGTTGATCCCGTACACCGCTACTCGATCCAGTCGATGCTCATCGACAATGAAGACGACATTGTCCAGGCTTCTTCCAGTTGTCGTCAAGACGTGTTGCGACCTTTAGATTTGTGTTCCATCCACCTCCCGCAGCTACCCCTCATGGCTCGACCACTTCTCTTCTCCAAATCCAACCGTTGCCCTCATTTTTCTGATGATTCTTGTCGATTCCTGCCGCCGCATACCCTTCTAGAGCATTGATCTCTCGCCAAAGCTGAAGTTGTGTTGTTCTATGGTCGTTTTGTGTGGTTTTTTGTCTATTATTAGAATTTGATTTGTATCATCTTGTTATGCTTATATGCATGTGGTATCCACGCGAGCGGAAGTGTTTGGAACAAAGGCATCTCAGATGATCTTTCCCGACCTTTCGCCTTCATTCCATACGACCCCTAGACTTATGTCGTATGTTCTTAGTGTCTCCTCATATTTCTTTTCATTGGTCGTGTGTTGGGACACGGCGGGCGTTGGTTGTTCTGATCTTAGCAGGTTATGTCGCATGGGACCGTGTTGTGCGGGACTGTGTCGTGTGGGACCACCCTTTGTACAGATTATCCCCGACAAATTATCTCTGGTTGCCAGGTTGACGATTTGCTCCGCAAATTTCATTCTTTTTCACATGTTGTGTGTACATGATGTTGGTCGACCGGTTTCCAGCGAGTCCACGTCGTGTGTGGGTCAGTGTCGTGTGTGGCTATGTCCCCGGCTTAATTCCCCGGTTTGGAATGTTTTTCCCGGTGAATCGTCTGATGTTTTGTCCCGCATCGCCTACCTCCATTGTCGTTATTTGTTGTGTCCAAGCTGAACGGTCCCCTATCAGCTTGAGGGGAAGTGTTGGAGTTTATGAGTTTATTATTATATTAATATTTGGGTGTGAGTGGGTATTATTCCCACATTGCTAGTTCAATCTTTAAATGTCATTATATTTTCTATATAATGACCCTATGAAAATGAATAAAAAACACAACTTCTATTTCTCTTTTATTTCTTTCAACGGTTATAACTAATTTAACAAATCAAAAAAGCAAAATGTGTGTTATGGGTGTACCTGTAATGGCATCGGGATCTCGTCAGAGAAGGTAGTGGAGGCGGAAATATAAGGGAGCCGAGTTCAACCCTAACCCTAAAACGAAATAGAGAGAAAGTAAGAGAACTAGAGAGGTGACGAGGACTTTTCATAATTTCATTCATAATAATTCATAGCCCAAGTGGTCCTTTAAATAGATATTAGATGGACTCCGACAAATTCCCAAAAGACCCGAACATCATAATAAATTTAAAGAGCGACACTTAATAATGACGACACTAACATGATAATTAATAATACAGTTATAAAATCAGCAGATAATGAGGACTTTTGTGGATCCATGACATCCCATCAGTCTTTCAAATCAATCTTGTTCTCAAGCTCAAATGAGGTTGCCACAGCAGGATCATCTAACTCTTTGATTTCCCTCTAGAACAACTCATGGTTAGCGCATCATTGTTGAGATGGCTGCATCGAGCAACATGTCATCATCATGCTCACAGGCATCACAAAAGATTGCAAGGAGTTGGCGTGGCAGAGGCACTTGTTGAGGGGAGACTGACAGACATAATATCTAGAGTCTGGGGGAGCGTGCCCAGTGGTTGTGGATAGTCGAGGGCAGTGGAGACCCTTGTTGAATGTGAGTTGCGGCAACCGAAAGCGGCGGAAGTGTTCGAGGGGAATCATCGAAAGGAATGGCTATAGAGGGGCCGACAGAGCAGGTGGCTGGAGAGGAGGGCGCTGGATGGACTCGGCAGAGATTGATGTTGGTGTCAGTTGCATGAACTATGGAAAGGATGCAATCGAAGGTGATTATGGGGTAATGAGAACTGTGTAAATTGGTGGGGTTGCTTCAGGCTCTGGTAGGATCTGGTCCCCCGAAGCATCCAAATGTTGCGAGCATGTCAATGTTGGCGGTGAGTTATGAAATCGTGACTTGGTATGACGTTGACATCTTCAATAACATCAAACTGAGGACATCATGTTGAAATAATTAATTATCCAATTAAGAATTAATTAATCAATTAGTAGCTGAGGTAGAGTGACAAATTTTGAAAGGACGACATAACAATGTTTATGTGTGGCTCGAAGAAGGCGATAACCATATAAAATCAACTAATTAATCAATTGAGAATTACTCAAATAATTAAAGTAATTAGCCTCCCTCTAGTTGTTTTGGGGGTATGGAGCTCGACACATGTTGTGCTGGAATCTGAACATGCGCGGGACTCAAATAGGCTATTAATGCAGGGCTCAAAACATACTCTAGGCTGATAGGTATGCATCAAGACGCGAGCTTGGAGAATTTGTGGATGCAAGGTGCTCAAAGATGACGATTATGCGCTCGTGATGGGGGGATCGATTTGCATCGACAGTTTTGCATGTAGTCCCAATTATGTGTGTGTGACGGGGGCTCCTGGTCATCGTTGATGGAAGAGGCAGAAGGTTGTCGATGAAGATCGAAGATAAAGCAAATTGTGGATGGAAGATCAAAGAGAAAGCAGGTTGTAGATGGAAGTGGATGAGTTGCATGGCACGGTCTGCAGCGATGGAAGATCGATGCTTAAGATAGATGGGGCGGAGACTTCCGAGAAAATGGAAGAGCTCATCTTCGAGCTCAGTTTCTGGCTTTCGGAACACGACGATGCAGTAATGGGTTAAACCCGAGGTCTAAAGTGTGCACCGTGTAGGGGATCTGTGAACAGTGGTCAAAGGAGAGTTAGAGAACTTCGGTGGAAGCGATGGATGGCGGAACGAGGAGTACTGATATCAAGTTGTTGCAGGCCTATTCAGAAAGGCGTCGGGATATCGTCAAAGGTGGTAGTGGAGGCGGAGATACAATAGATTCTAGCTCAACATACGAAGAATGTGAGGAAAAAGGGGAGTCTTACTCGACCCTAACCCTGGAACAGGAGTGAAGAGGAAAGAACTAGAAAGAGGGGAAAAGAACTAGAGTGGGAAAGAGGACTTCTCATAATTTCACTCATAATAATTCATGACCCAAGGGGTCTTTGAAATAGAAATTACATGACTCCGACAAATTACCAGAATACCCTACATGAAATAGAAGACCCGGACATCGTAATAACTCTAAAGAGTGACACTTAATAATTACGACACTAACATGGCAATTAACAATATATTTATAAAATTAACAGAGAACGAGACGTCGAGAACTATTGTGGGTCCATAACAAATTGATGTAGATTCTAACAAGCGAAAGAATTGTTTGGTAGACAACTGACCTATTCTTGATTTATCCTCTTCTATAGTACAGCGGTAGTGACGAGAAGAGTGAGAATGACCACCAAGGGATGATTTACTTCTAAAATTCTCTGATTCAGAGGAACCAGACATATCATCTTCATCAAGAGAAGTAACTGCCGAGATAGTTCTTTCTGAGGGAACTTTGAATTCCTCATCACCTTTGGATTCCCTTTTAATGCTTGCTAATACATCCAAACCTGCACATATTAATCCAAAATAACATAAACGGTAAGCCAAAAAGGACTTAGATGGTGAAAAAACCTCAAGATAAGACCAAAAGGCCAAAAAGCCTTCCTAAAAAAACATGACATACACGAGAAAAATAAAAATTATAAACCAAATTTTTGCCAAAGTGCCAACATAATTCGTGCAGCTTCAAATTTCATTAACACAACAAATCATAAATAGTTGGCCGTCTTTACTGCACAAAAACAAAGAATATGTTCCAGGGATCTCCTACAATTTAACTGATAATCAATATATTCAGAATAATCCAGTTGTTAGTTGTAATGTCTTGGGGTTCGAATTGGAAGTTCATGAAGTCATAAATTTTAAGACAAAATTTTCTAAAATGAAGGTACAGCGGGAGATGAAGAGGAGCTATACTGCCATGAACACATTAAGAATCAACTAAAAACTTGCATTTCAGTTTAAATAACCAAAGAAAAGATATGCTTGCAAAAAATATCAGAATTACATAATTTACAGGCTACAAAAGCCTAATACAATAATTTGGTCCGTAGGCCATAGCTCATATGAGTCAAGCACATCATAAGGTAGGAAAATAAATTGGTTAAGTTTTCTTAGGAGTTCTGCTCCATAGTTTTCAGTAATCTAAAAATGTTTAGCTTCTTCCCACAAAAGAAAAGGCTTCCTCAAGTGGTAGTTTAACCAAGAGATCTTCAACCATTTATTTACTTCATTTAAGTCTTCCTCAGTCCAATCATGGGCTTCAATTTCATCGTTAATTTCCTGCAATAAGATTAATTTTTTGAGGAGGGGGACCCACAGAGTCAGTGAGGAATTCTCCTATCCTAGAAATCTAGATGCCCTTAATAGTGGATAACTAAGTTTTCTTCCAAGGGAGGAAGCAGTGTTTGAAAGGAATTGTCAATTCATCGGGCTTTAATTATGATGTTCCATAGTGTGATATTTTCATTAATATTACTATAATTAATAATTAAACAGGGGCATTTACCGGGACCTCCCCTCTAAATTTGAAAAATTACAGACTACACCACTCTTATTATGGAAATTACAAAAAACTCCCCTCAATGTTACAAAACATAACATTTACCTCCCCTGAAATACACATTTCATAACATCCATGCACAAAAATACCCCCCTCAGAGTACATTTTCAAGGGGGTACTTTGTGTGCGGATGTTATGAAATGTAAACTTCCGGGGAGGTAAAAATTATATTTTGTAACATTGAGGGGAGGTTTTTGTAATTTCCATAATAAGAGGGGTGCAAGTTGTAATTATGTTATCTTCTAGGGAAAGTTTTGGGAACTATTTGTAATTAAACATGACATTTACCTCCCCTGAAATACGCATTTCATAACATCCATGCACAAAAATACCCCCCTCAGAATACATTTCCAAGGGGGCTATTTTGTGCGCGGATGTTATGAAATGTAAACTTCAGGGGAGGTAAAAATTATGTTTTGTAACATTGAGGGGAGGTTTTTGTAATTTCCATAATAAGAGGGGTGCGAGTTGTAATTATGTTATCTTCAAGGGGAAGTTTTGGTAATTATTTGTAATTAAACATGACTTAAGTAAAAGTGTCTCCAACACAATTATTCAAAGTACATCATAATTCAATTCTTCTCTTTTTTTCGTTAAAAGTATATTGATGGGATCACATTTCACGAGCGGGTCGACCCTTATCGAAACATGACCGAATCTACTTATATGGGAGGCAGAGTTAGGATCATCGGATGGACGATCTGAGCCAGTAGTTGCGTTTAGAACGATGACGCCATATTTTTATGTATTTTTTTCATTTCATGTATATTTAAGGGTTTTATGTTTCGGACAATAGTGGTCGTCTGTAGTAAGTTCCAAGTCAATAAATAGGGGTATAAGCACTGATTTTCAAATATAGCATATTTTGAACAGAAATTCCGAGCTCTCGTGGTCAGTCAACAGTGCCAATTCCATTGATCCTTTGTTCCGAAGCCAAGGTGATTACTCCCCATTTCCATAATACCTAATTACCACCCTTGCCACTCATAATTACCAATCACCATTATTAAATCACCGCATAACTACCTAAAATTTATACTAACCACCTTCCACGCTTTCATTTCAGTCAATAACTGCCTCTATTTCAGTAATAACTGCAAATCCAAGGCAGTAATCACCAAATTCAAGTAAAAGTGTCTCCAACACAATTATTCAAAGTACATCATAATTCAATTCTTCTCTTTTTTCGTTAAAAGTATATTGATGGGATCACATTTCACGAGCGGGTCGACCCTTATCGGAACCCGACCGAATCTACTTATATGGGAGGCGGGGTTAGAATCATCGGATGGACGATCTGAGCCAGTGGTTGCGGTTAGAACGATGACGCCATATTTTTATGTATTTTTTTCATTTAATGTATATTTAAGGGTTTTTTGTTCCGTAAAATCGTGGTCGTCCGTAGTAAGTTCCAAGTCCATAAATAGGGGTATAAGGACTGATTTTCAAATATCGCAGATTTTGGACAGAAATTCCGAGCTCTCGCGGTCAGTCCACAGTGCCGATTTCGTTGATCCTTGTTTCCGAAGCCAAGGTAATTACTCCCCATTTCCATAATACCTAATTACCAACCTTACCACTCATAATTACCAATCACTGCCGCTCTCCATTATTAAATCACCGCATAACTACCTAAAATTTCTACTAACCGCCTTCCACGCTTTCATTTCAGTCAATAACTGCCTCTATTTCAGTAATAACTGCAAATCCAAGGCAGTAATCACCAAATTCCTGCACTATTCAACCAACCGACCACTTTCCCAAATATTTACCACCATTACCCTTAACCAGACGTGAGATTCAACACCTCCCAAAGCCTGCTCACTACTCTGAATTCATTTCCAGTGCCTAAAATCCCTGTTCCAGCCACTATGTCCACTGCCCAGTCAATTTTCATGTTTTCCTCAAGCTTGTGCACTAAAATCCAAAGACAGGAAACTCGCGACAATTAATTTTATTGCTTCAGTTCCTGGGCTCAATTAAACCCACCGAAACACCACTTAACGTCCAGCAGCCCATCTCCCCACCGAAAGCCACAATTACAGCAGGTCCCTTCCTGCAAATCTGAAATCAGTGCAGGAATTCACCGAATTTCACTGACAAGCCACCTGGAACAGCCCTGCACACTCCTCCAGCCCCGAAATCTGCACCAGAACGTCATTGAATTGCCATGTAGATTTACCCAACCAAACTCACAGAGCCAGAAACCCAACCAATTTATTTACCATGTAGAACCCCTCAATCCTCCACATTACTACCCATGGATCCAACTAAAATACCATGCATAATATAAAGAAGGGAAATCTATATTGAACTTCTAAAATCAACCATCCAAGTAAAATCAGGGTGAATGATCATTGTTAGCCCTGCCAAATTTCAAAAAAATAAAATCCTAGTTGCCTAATTTTGTTAGGAATTTAGTGCGAGCAAAAAAATCACGGGTTCTATGAATTATACAAGCATAACATTAAAACTTCATGAAGAAACCTCATCCTAAATAATTCATTTCATTTCTCTTGCTTAGGTGGATGTGTGGACACACGAGATTGAATAAAATTAGGAATGAAAGTATCATGGATAAGACAGGAGTAGCACCAATTGCAAAGAAGATGCGAGAAGCTCGTCTAAGATGGTATGAACACGTACAAAGGAGACCATTAGAGGCACTTGTTAAGCGTTGTGAGAGTCTAGTCACTAGGCATGTAAAACGAGGGAGGAGTAGATCAATAAAGACTTGGAATGAAACTGTAAGGAAAGACATGATGTACTTAGGCATTAGTGAGATTATGACAAAAGATAGGGCACAATGGCGACAAATGATCCATATAGCCGACCCCACTATAGTGGGATAAAGGCTTGAGTGTTGTATTTCTCTTGCCACTCTCATGAATTTTCCCAATCAAGTTATTACACATAAGGGGTGAAATAAATTGGCAAACTAAAAGTATCATCCAAGTACTCTAATATTCCATTTTTCAAATTTTTAGGAAACTAATGGCAGTTGTCTATGGCATCTCAAAATCTAAAGAAGGAAAAAAACTCCTTGTATTGTGGATTGGAGCTCTCTCATTTTGAGAATCCCTCTTTGGAGACATGGAAACAAGTGTTAAGTTCTTCACAGGTGATGGGATAGTGATGTAGGGGCAGGCTGGGGCGTGGGAAAACTAGACGCACTACGGGGTTTTGCGACGTGGACAACCCAACACAGCACGAGCTTCACAAAGTCCAAACAGTTATTAGCGTAGATTAAATAAATAACTAAGCCCATGCAGAGATCCACCAAGGGGTAGTGGCAAGGGAAAAGCACCTAGGCGTGGTTACGAATCGGGAGCGCAAAGATTTAAATTAAAACGGATTAGCCCTGCAAGTTAGCACAAAATCAAGTAATTCAAGCACCACTCAATTGATAAACGTAACACAGAAATTTAAGCAAAGTAAATCATGTTGAAACTCAAATCCAAAATATAACTTACAACCTTACGTAGAGCCAATCGGACGAAGGAGGGCACCAAATGTGGAGAGGAATGGATCCGGGTCGGTGGAGGCCAGCCGTGGGGGAATACCGCGGGCTCACGGGCTGCGGGGAACTAGGAAGGGGCTGATTTGGGCGGAGACCGGGCTGGAAGTGGTCTGACGGGAGAGGGCAAGGCGGGAGGAAGGCCGTCGGAGGTGGCGGAGGGTTGGGGGATGGCTGTCGGGGAGCAGGGGGCCTGGATGGTGGTTGTCGAGGCTGCAGGGGGCTGGGAGTTGGACGGCGAGGCTGCTGGAAGGAGGGAAGCTGGCCGACGGGCTGCTGGAGGGCTGGGGGATCGGACGGCGGGTTGCTGGCGGGCTGGGGGTTGGACGGCGGGTTGCTGGAGGACTGGGGAAGCTTGACGGGATGGCTGAGGGGCTGGGTAGCACTCGACGGGCGGCTGGAAGGGTGGAGGCGCCCCGTCGGAGGCGAGGAAGGGACGAGCGGCAGCGGGAACCCTAGGCGTCGCACCTGGGGGGTGTTGGCGTCGCACCAACCGACCGGTTGAAGAGTCACTCAATCACTCGGTGCCTAACTTTTCCTCTTGGCTCCTATAAATAGAAAAAAGAAGCTAGGGCATCCGAAATCGATTGCTCAGATCGCCCAATCTTCCGGGTGCCCAAGTAATGTCAATACATGCCCGAATAAAAGAAAACGAAATACAAAAAATACTCGCGTCGACCTTCCGGACACATCCGCGGGCTCGGATCGTCCGGAAGGGCCCTCAAAGTGCAGGATCATAAAATCACGCCCGCTTTCGGCGGGAGTACACGTGCGTGGGCCAATGTCGACGTTGATCTCCATCAACTCCCCCCGGCTTAGAAGCATTCATCTCCGAGGAATGGAGACGATCATACGCCTGGCGTAGCTCGGGGGCAAGTCTCTCAAGCTCTGCAGGGGCGATCCAAGTGTCATCAAAGCTGGGGCGGTCCCTCTAGTGGACCAAGTAGCGCAAGGTGCTCGGGTCTGCTGCTGTCATGTAATCATGGGCTAGGATGCCCTCAATGGCCTCCAGGCCCGTAGTAGTCTCTGCGGGCAGTGGCTCACTCTCTAATGAACTCTCCGGTGGAGCAGCCGACGGTGGTGCGAGATCCCCAGGCGGTGACGCTGTGGGCAAGGACTGAGGGGGTGAAGGTGACAACGAGGAAAGTGGTGGCTCGAAGGGTGGCTCCGCGGGGAGGGGTTCGAAAGGATCCACATAAGTTTGCTCCTCGTAGTATGGAGTCAAGTCTTCTACATTGAATACTCTGCTGATCCCCATGTGCCTTGGAATATCAATCTCATAAGCATTTGGTCCTATCTTCCGTACCACCGTATAAGGGCCCATCCGCCTAGCATTTAGTTTCTTTGCAGTTCCAGAGGGGAACCTCTCCGCGCGAAGACGAACCAAAACCTGTGTGTCAATCTCAAAACTCCTTTCCCTCTTGTGGACATCCGCATAGGCTTTATAATTATCATTACTTGTTGTGATTTTTTTTCGGATGGATTCGTGAAGCTCATGCATGTGCTGGATAAAGGACTCAGCCGACTCACTAGGGCGGGACTCAAGTGGGAGGGGAATTAAATCAACCGGCTTCCTGGGTTCGTACCCTAACAGGATGTGGAATGGGCTAAGGCCAGTAGTCCTATTCACCGAGCTATTATACGCGAACTCTGCTAGGGGCAACACTGAGTCCCAAGTACACACATGCTCACCGACAAGGCAGCGTAAGAGGGAGCCCAAACTCCTATTGACCACCTCAGTCTGTCCATCCGTCTGTGGGTGGTAGGCGGTGGAGAACTTGAGGGTGGTGCCCGTCTTCATCCATAGTGTCTTCCAGAAGTAGCTCATGAACCGGACGTCACGATCAGACACTATAGAGGAAGGTAATCCGTGGTACCTGAAGACCTCTCTAAAGAATAGGGCGGCCACCAAGGAGGCATCGGCCGTCTTGCGACATGGGATGAAGTGGGCCATCTTCGAAAAGTGATCCACGACAACATAAATGGAATCATGTTTCTTGGGCGTGCGGGGCAACCCAAGAACAAAGTCCATGCTGATGTCAACCCAGGGTTTGTGAGGGATCGGCAACGGGGAATACAGGCCGCTGGGTTGGCGAGATCCTTTCGCCGTCTGGCACGTCCTACAATGCCTAATCACACGCGCTACGTCCCCTTTCAGCGAGGGCCAATAGAAACGATCCTCAACCAAGGCGATAGTCTTGTCTCGCCCGAAGTGTCCGGCGGCGCCTCCCGCATGCATCTCCCAGATCAAGAAGTCACGGAGAGAAGTCGAGGGAATGCAGAGTCGGGCGCCGAAGAACAGGTATCCCTCGGAAACCGTAAACCCCTCAATAGTGTCTGGAGGATTCCGGATGAGGGACCGATAGATATCTCCAAAATCCGAACATTCGGCATACTCAACAACGAGACGCTCAAAACCAGTGACATGTGTGCTCATCGCCTGCAGGAGGCTAATCCGGCGACTCAAGGCATCAGCCGGCTTGTTTTCAACACCCGCGCGGTGTTTAATAACGTAGTGATAGCTCTGCAGAAACTCTACCCACTTGGCGTGCCTATGACTAAGCTTTGACTGGGACTCAAGATATCGTAAAGCCTGATGATCAGAGTACAACACAAACTCCTTGTGTAGGAGATAGTGCCGCCAATACCGCAAGGTCTGGACGATCGCATAAAATTCACGGTCATACGTGGAATACCGCTGGCGGGCCTCGTTCAGCTTCTCGCTGAAATATGCAATGGGATGGCCCTCCTGGCTAAGTACTCCACCGATCCCTAGGCCTGAAGCATCACACGCTACCTCGAAGGCTAGGCTAAAATCTGGCAATCTAAGGACAGGGGCGGAGGCTAAACGATCCTTGATCTCCTCGAAGGCCTTAGTGGCGGCCGTGGTCCACACGAAGTCTCCCTTACGAAGGCAGCTCGTATAGGGGGTCATAAGTGCGCTAAAACCTCGGACAAACCTCCTGTAGAAGGTGGCAAGTCCATGGAAACTCCTGGCCTCGTGGATGGTCGTGGGGGCAGGCCACTCACGGATCGCTCTCACCTTGTCGGGGTCCACGGAGATGCCCGACGCCGAGATAATATAGCCAAGAAAGTGAACCGATTCAGCCAGAAAATCACACTTCTTCATATTGATAAATAAATGCTCCTTCCTGAGGGTATCGAACACCAATCGGACGTGGTGTAGGTGGTCAGTGCGCTCCTGGCTATAGATAAGAATATCGTCGAAGTACACAACTAGGAACTTGCCCATGTAGGGCCGCAAGATCTGAGTCATCACCCGCATGAACGTGCTAGGGGCATTCGACAATCCGAAAGGCATCACCAACCACTCAAATAGGTCATCCTTCGTCTTGAAGGCCGTCTTTCATTCATCCCCCTCACGGACCCTAATCTGGTGATATCCGCTCCTAAGGTCAATTTTCGTGAAAATACGGGCACCAGCCATAGCGTCAAGTAAGTCGTCAATGCGGGGAATCGGAAAACGGTACTTCACTGTGATCTTATTGATGGCTCTACTGTCAACGCACATGCGCCAGCTCCCGTCCTTCTTCGGGGTGAGAAGGGCTGGGACCGCGCACGGACTCAAGCTCTCGCGTACGAAGCCCTTCCTAAGTAAATCATCAACCTGCCGCTTAGCTCGGTATGCTCGGTATGCTCGGTTGGGCTCATACGGTAGTGTGGGAGATTGGGCAAAGATGCCCCCGGCACAAGGTCGATCGCGTGCTGGATATCCCTCAGAGGGGGTAGCTCGTCGGGGAGCTCCTCGGGCATAATGTCTGTAAAGTCTCTCAATAGTCGTTGTAAATCAGGATCAGTAGGAACGACACCCCACTAGGAGTGTCCGGGGCCAAGGTAGCCGCTACAACAAATACGATCCCCGAGTCTAAGCCCTCTCTCATGAAGTCATGCATCCTCAGAAGGTGCAGGGCCGGGAGGAACCAGCACTGACGGGCGAGTCAACCTTGCCCTTGGATGAATCCTTGGGTTGGGTTGGGGTCAAGGTGATCTTCCGGCCCCGATCATAAAATACGCATGTGTTCGATCGCCCGAAGCATGTCACGTCGCGATCAAACAGCCATGGTCGACCTAAGAGGACATGAGCTACGTCCATCGGGATAACGTCACACCAGACCTTGTCCTCAAAGGACGCGAGTCGCAAGGGCACGATAGGGCTGGGGTGCGGCTCGGGGGTGATCTGCATCCGCTCCAGCGCCTTCATGGCGACAATATTCACGCAGCTCCCCCCATCGATAGCAAGCTTGCAGGGGCCGCCCGCGCTCTGGAAATAAGTATAGAAGATGGTGGTACGTCGCCAATCATCCTCCGAACGAGGAGTATGCAGGAGGCGGCGTATAACTCCTAGCTCTAAAGATCTCTCAGCTTCACTCTCCCAGTCTTCCTCCACAGTTGCTACTATATCGCCCTCAGTCTCTCTCGCCGGGTCTGTACTTTCGTATTCCTCGTCCTCAATCAACAGGTTCCGCATAGGGCACTGTGCGGCATAATGACCTCGTCTCGAGCATCTATAGCACTGAGGACCACTTGGTCTAGGAGGCCCGGTCATAACAGCCTTCCCTTTCACATCCTCAGGGATGTGGGGAGGACCGGAGACCTGGGGATGAGGAGGGGTGGGCCTCCTGAATGTGGGGCCATCCGTCCTAGAAGCCTGCTGGCGGGGCCCGGTAGTCCGGAGGTAGAGCTCGTACTCCCGGGCCAACTCATAAATCTGCTCGACTGTTTCTCGTCGGTGGGAATCAGTTCCCTCCTAATCTCCGCCGTAGGCCGTACCGAAACCGGGAAGCCGCGGCACTGCTCTCCCTCGAAGGTCACTCCTCACCATCAGGTCGTCAAACTTGGTCATATATTCGGCTACTGACATCGTGCCCTGTCGAAGTGCATAGACCTGGTCTAACAATCGATCACGATATGACGCGGGGAGATATTTCTCCTTCAAGCGCCTTGTCATATCTTCCCACCTAATAATGGGCCGATAGCCGTCCCGCTCCAAGGCTCGCTCTACACTAGTCCAATAATTCATCGCAGATCCCACTAACTTCATACGCGCAAATCGCACTTTGCGTTCATCACTCATGTCGTACCAGTCAAAGTAGTGCTCCATCTCCCGGAGCCAGTCACTAAATGCTCCGGGGTCTTGTTGACCGTCGAATGTAGGAACATCGATACGAATACGACGGAGGATGTCATCCTCCCTAAGTGGTACCCCTTCCCGATGGATAGCCGTCAAAGCGGTCACGACGGGCATAGTCATATCGGGGCCGCTCAGGATTCCGTGGGGCATCATGATCATAATCAGGGGGATCTGGATACCGTCGGGGGGCGTTGTGGTCGCCTCGGCCTTCGTATGCATCCCGGCGCGCACGAAGTTCATTGATTCGAGCACCCAATTGATCAAAGCGGTCTAAAATCGCGCGTTGGAATTCAGCGGGGGACAATTCCGAATTGGAGTTGGAGTTGCCGGCCCGCTCATCAGTGAGGTTCGGGTCAGACATGCTTTGTCTAAATGGCCTACCACTACGTAACATACGACGCACTCGAACCTGGCGCTTTGATACCAATCTGATGTAGGGGCAGGCTGGGGCGTGGGAAAACTAGACGCACTACGGGGTTTTGCGACGTGGACAACCCAACACAGCACGAGCTTCACAAAGTCCAAACAGTTATTAGCGTAGATTAAATAAATAACTTTAAGCCCATGCAGAGATCCACCAAGGGGTAATGGCAAGGGAAAAGCACCTAGGCGTGGTTACGAATCGGGAGCGCAAAGATTTAAATTAAAACGGATTAGCCCTGCAAGTTAGCACAAAATCAAGTAATCCAAGCACCACTCAATTGATAAACGTAACACAGAAATCTAAGCAAAGTAAATCATGTTGAAACTCAAATCCAAAATACAACTTACAACCTTACGTAGAGCCAATCGGACAAAGGAGGGCACCAAATGTGGAGAGGAATGGATCCGGGTCGGTGGAGGCCAGCCGTGGGGGAATACCGCGGGCTCACGGGCTGCGGGGAACTAGGAAGGGGCTGATTTGGGCGGAGACCGGGCTGGAAGTGGTTTGACGGGAGAGGGCAAGGCGGGAGGAAGGCCGTCGGAGGTGGCGGAGGGTTGGGGGATGGCTGTCGGGGAGCAGGGGGCCTGGATGGTGGTTGTCGAGGCTGCAGGGGGCTGGGAGTTGGACGGCGAAGCTGCTGGAAGGAGGGAAGCTGGCCGACGGGTTGCTGGAGGGCTGGGGGATCGGACGGCGGGTTGCTGGCGGGCTGGGGGTTGGACGGCGGGTTGCTGGAGGACTGGGGAAGCTTGACGGGATGGCTGAGGGGCTGGGTAGCACTCGACGGGCGGCTGGAAGGGTGGAGGCGCCCCGTCGGAGGCGAGGAAGGGACGAGCGGCAGCGGGAACCCTAGGCGTCGCACCTGGGGGGTGTTGGCGTCGCACCAACCGACCGGTTGAAGAGTAACTCAATCACTCGGTGCCTAACTTTTCCTCTTGGCTCCTATAAATAGAAAAAAGAAGCTAGGGCATCCGGAATCGATGGCTCAGATCGCCCAATCTTCCGGGTGCCCAAGTAATGTCAATACATGCCCGAATAAAAGAAAACGAAATACAAAAAATACTCGCGTCGACCTTCCGGACACATCCGCGGGCTCGGATCGTCCGGAAGGGCCCTCAAAGTGCAGGATCATAAAATCACGCCCGCTTTCGGCGGGAGTACACGTGCGTGGGCCAATGTCGACGTTGATCTCCATCAGATAGCCTACAGCAACCAAGGGAAGGCAACTCATTTCTAGGACCTTATAGGGCTTCTCTTTCTCTCAATATTTTAGCAAAGGAATGCCATGGAGAGGACTGAGTGGGGTTTAAGGAGAGGAGAACATCAGAGAGACAACTGCGGCCCATGATGGAGCTTTCATGCAGATGGAAGGCGACGGAGTGCCCAAGGTACTCTCCCCTGTCAGTGTTGGGTGAAGTAGACAGGGATCCTCCCCTTTCATGCATGAACCGGCAGGGTTTAAGAGTTTTTAAACCTTTTCCTCACATAAGGTGCCGATTGGAGGGGAAAATGAAGTGTTAAGATGGCTTCAAGCTTAAAATGGAGGTCAACTTTAAAATAAATGGCAAAAAATGCATACAATAATACCTCTTTCATAAATCTCTACATACTACATATTTGCTTAAATTAACAAATAAAGTTTAGAAAAATATTTTGAGTATAGCAAATAAAAGAAGCAGCCCGGTGCACAAAGCATCCCCGCGCAACGAAGGTCCGGGGAAGGGTGAGTCTTTTAGCTAACATTTCATTAAAAATCATAACAAAGAATAAATACTTGTCATGTTCTTTACTTTACAAAAGTATCGTACTTTACTTTTTAATTAACATTACTTGCTAAAAATGCACATGTTTTTAAAAAAAATAGAAATTTTAATAAAAAACACATCTCATGTGCAAAAAAATAATAACAACAAAATTAGCGTATGAATAATTTAGTTTGTGATTTTATTATCTCAACCTATCATACGGAAATTGAGTAAGTCACATTATTTATATTAGAACCAACGCTTAAAAAAGTGTAAATCAAAAGCCATAGCAAGAACTCCAAGTGGAGGTGTTAAATAGTCAAAAATATAAACAAGTCAGTGCTCTGTTTGGCTCAGCTCGGTTCTCTAAGTATCTATTCAAACACAAACAAGTATAGGTATTTTAATGAGCTTATGAATATCATTTGTGCTAACTCATTTATTTTAAAAGAGCCAAAAAACTAGCCAAAACGAATAAACAAAGTTAAAGACCATCAAATGCATTAAATAACGTTACTTCTGACAAAACACTATTTTTATAGGCATCTGGCAGTTTGATTGAATATGGATGACTCTTCATTTGTTGGATAAAAGCCATCTTGAATGAACTTCGATCCAGCTGGAAATCCAAATTACCAAAATTTTGACTAACTTGCAACAAAAAGCATATCATGACATCATCCCTTAATATTCAATATAAGGGAGAAATATAACATTAAATTAACGATAAGAGAGGAAATATGACAAATTAGGATGAAGCCTAATTGCACACGTAATAATTGAATAACACTATTAATCAAAGTAGAACGTTCAATCAAAATTTTAATGAAAGGAAAGCTAAAAAAAATTATAAGCTATAAAATAGGTTTGGTAATAAAGGTGTTCAAAAGGCTTGGGCTTGGCAAGCCCGGCTGGGCCAGGCCTGGAAAAGGTCAGATTAGGCCTAAACCCGAGCTGGCCCGGGCTATGCATTGGAGGCCTAAGTAGGCCCCCGAGGCAAGAAGCACCTGCAGGTAGGCTACAAGCCTGGAAGAGACTCAAGACCTGGTATACAGACCACTGTCTGCAGGCCTATCGCTTGCAAGCATGCAGCAAGTTTTTTTATAAAAAAATTTAAATTTATTTATTTACAAAATTAAAAAATGTATATATAGAATACTATTCCCTAACCAGGCCTGGGACCGGCCTGGTCTGTGCCTGGAAAAGGCCTGGCCATCATGCCCTCCGAGACCCCTCTTAGAAAGGGCCTGGCCATCAGGCCTGTCAAGAAATTCATTCTCTCATTATTCGTTATTTCCGGGTCTTTTCGTTGCATTCACTTACCACAAGAAACAACCACCAGCGTTTGGTGCAGCACCTGCATTTTTGTGCATTCTTCTTCCTTTCCTTGGTCTTTCGTTCCGTCATCTTCCTCAAAACTTATCCAATTCTCACGTATTAACCGCTAATGCACCTTTCTTTTATCAAATCTCAGGGACATGGTCTAATCATGAGGGTAGTATTTTCTCATGGTGTTGGATCCCAAGTTTTTATGGATTCCTTATTTGTTACCGGGGTCAACCCCAAAGCCATAATGTCTCAAAACGAAGAGGCTATAGAGAAACTTTTCTTTTTTCCTTTGTCTCGAACTTCGTGAGGAATTCCATTCTATCTCTCCAACAAACGAGTGGGCCCCAGTTGTACACTTCCTTCGTTCTAGTGGATTCTGAACTTCGTTCGCGAAGGAACCGGACTTTTGACGGGACAGCCGCGCCGCTTGACCCGAAAATGAGCTTTGCTCTTCGGCTCTCCCGTGGTTCGCGAGAAGGAAAAAGGACTAATCTTTTGTTGCATCTGGCACGAGATGAAAAAGAGAGAGCTTCGTCTATCGATGAACAGCGGATTGACGGAGCTCTTGGCATTGCTTTGTTTTTCTCTCCTTTCCTATCAGCGAGTTCCGATCCTTTTGTTCGAAATTTCTTCGTTCGTACCGAACCGCTTGCAGAATCAAATCCTGTTCCACAAGAGAAATTATCAGCTATACATCCTCCTCGCATTTATGCCGGAGACGTAGCAGTATGAGGCGTGGAAAATGAAGGTGGGGGTAGGGATTACCTTGCGGAGGAGTTTGGAGGCCTAGGATTTGTCACCTAGGGTTACACGGCATCGGCACCGGGGAGGGATCGCGGGAATCCGGGATTAGAGTTCTCCAAATTCTGCAATGCCTCTATTCAGCCCCTATAAGTCTTATTGATAAGAAAAGAAATGCTAGGGCATCCCCCATCAACGGCTATGATTGGCTGGTGGGTTCGGCCTTTAAAATACATCAATAATAAACTGAAAAATATAAACTAATATAATGTTTTGACTCGCGGCGACGTCCCGGACGCAACCGCGGAGTCTGATCGGCGATCCGATCAAGTCCTCCTGCGCGAATAAATGACTGTGGGTCCCGCCTTGCGGAGAACCCCTCCAGGTGCACGATCTGATGGATCCCCATCAACTCCCCCCGACTGAAAAGTCTTCTTCTCCGGTGAATGGAGTTGATCGTACTGGGATCGAAGTCCGGGGGCGAGCTGAACAAGCTCCGACGGCAGTATCCAAGTGTCGTCGGCGTCGGGGCGGCCCTGCCAATGTACCAAGCAGCGGCAACGCGATCCGTCTGAGGTGGGAACAAACTGGTGGGATCTGACCTCTGTGATACTCTCATCTCCCGCCTCTCGAAAGGTGGATCCCGGTGCGATCGGTGGTGCCTGCGATGAAACCAAAGAAGACGAGTTACCATGTGGGTGGATGTCAACAGTGGGTGGACTGGGGTGGCCATCAGACGGTGGTGACGTATGAGGGTGGTAAGGTAACGACAGTGGGGGTGGGGGTGGCTGGGTATCTCCACTGCTCGGGTCCACATACTCGTGAGGCTCGTAGTATGGAGTCAGATCCTCAGCATTAAACACTGGGTGAATTCTCATACTAGCTGGAATGTCAAGCCGGTAGGCGTTGGTCCCAATACGACTAATAATAGAGTACGGACACGTTCGCCTAGCGCTTAACTTCATGGCAGGCCCGAAAGGGAGCCTCTCTGGGAGGATTCGTACCATTACCCTTTCGCCTTCATTAAATATTCGTTCTCGCCTTCGTTTATCTGCATGGGCTTTATAATTTTCATTGTTTGTTATTATTCGTCGGCGAACCGACTCATGCAAACCATGCAAATGTTGTGCAAATGACTCAGCAGACTCACTAGGGCGTGACTTTAAAGGACTCGGGACGAGGTCTATAGGTTTCTTAGGGTCATATCCTGATACTACATGAAATGGACTCAACCCGGTAGATCTATTGACTGAGTTATTGTAGGCAAACTCTGCAACAGGGAGATCTAAGTCCCAACTACCTACATGCTCTCCTACTATGCACCGCAAAAGATTCCCTAAATTCTGATTCACTACCTCGGTCTGTTCGTCCGTCTGTGGGTGATATGTCGAGGAGAACCTAAGGATAGTGTCTGTCTTATGCCACAGGGTTTTCCATAAATAACTCATGAATCTCATATCGTGGTCTGACACGATCGACTTGGGCAGGTCATGCAGTCGAAAGACGTCCCTCATGAACATAGATGCTACGTGAGTCGCATCTGCTGTTTTGCGGCAGGCAATGAAATGCGCCATCTTTGAAAACCGATCTACCACCACGAAAATGGATTCGTGTTTCTGTAAGGTGCGGGGAAGTCCGAGAACAAAATTCATGTTAATGTCCTCCCAAGGGCGGTTTGGGACAGGTAAAGGCACATACAGACCCGTGTTTTGCTTAGTGTCCTTCGCCGTATGGCAGATACGGCAGTGGCGAACAACGCGAGCTACATCCTTCTTAAGGTCGGGCCAGTAGAGACGGTCCTCGACAATGGCTATGGATTTATCTCGCTCGAAGTGGCTTGCGGCTCCGCCCGCGTGCAACTCCAAAATCAGATAATCACGGTAAAATGTCTAGGGAATGCACAAGCGGGAGCCACGGTACAGAATCTCTCATAGATCTGATATCCCTCAACAGGGTCGGGTGGGTCTCGGGCCATGGCGGTGTAAATCTCGCCAAAATCAGGGCATGTCGGATAGTCCAGCATCAATCTCTCCAGTCCCTCTACGCTCGCAGTCATGGTCTGCAACAGGGATACGTGGTGACTCAATGCATCAACCGACCTGTTCTCAACACCAGCTCGGTGCTTGAGAACATAATGAAAGTCCTGCAGATATTCGTCTCACTTCGCATGTTGGTATCTCAGCTTGCATTGCGAGTCGAGGTAGCGTAGTGTCTAGTGGTCGGAATATAACACAAACTCTCGGGAAAGGAGATAGTGTTTCCAGTAACGCAGAGACTGAACTATGGCATAAAATTCTCGATCATAATTCGAATATTTCTTCTTAGCATCATTCAGCTTCTCACTAAAGTAAGAAATTGGATGTCCCTCCTGACTCAATACGCCACTTATACCAACACCTGATGCATCGTATGTGACCTCAAAGGCGCGGCTAAAATCCGGCAATCATAGGACAGGAGTCGTCGTCAATCCTCCTTAATTTCTTCGAAAGCTCTAGTGGCTGCGGGGGTTCATTGAAACTCTCCCTTCTTGAGACAGCTCGTGAAGGGGGTCATGATCGTACTGAACCCCCGGACAAACCTCTTATAGAAGGTGGCAAGTCCGTGAAAGCTACGAGCCTCGTGAATATTCGCGGGCACGGGCCAATCCCGAATGGACTTGACCTTCTCGGGATCTACGGATACTCCAGTAGACGATATAATAAATCCCAGAAAGTGAACGGACTCAGAAAGGAACGAGCACTTCTTCAGGTTCACATACAGTTTTTCCTGTCGTAGGGTGCTAAAGAGAAGTCTCGGATGATCGAGGTGAGCAGTCTGAGTCTAGTTATAGACCAGTATGTCATCGAAGTATACTACCAGAAACTTGCACATGTAGGGTCGCAGCACCTGCGTAATAACTCACATAAACATGTTCGGGGCGTTAGATAGCCCAAATGGCATGACTAGTCACTCATATAGTCCGTCCTTGGTCTTGAATATTGTCTTTCACTCGTCTCCCTCATTAACTCGTATCTAATGATACCCACTACGGAGTTCGATCTTGGAAAAGATCTGGGCACCAGACATAGTATCCAGAAGGTCATCGAGTCGTGGAATCGGGAAACGATATTTAACCGTGATTTTACTAATGGTGCAGCTATCGATGCACATACGTCAACTACCGTCCTTCTTAGGGGTAAGAAAGGCGGGGACCGCACACGGACTCATACTCTCGCGGATGAACTGCTTCCGGAGAAGCTCATCAACCTGTTGCTTGAGCTCAGCGTGCTCATCTGGGTGCATACGGTAATGGGGCGGGTTCGGGAGGGAAGCCCCTGTGACTAAATCAATAGCATGATGGACATCCCGTGGAGGAGGCAGCTCGTCGGGGAGCTCGTCAAGCATAATGTCCGCAAACTCGCCTAAAAGGGGACGCACCGCTAGAGGGTGGTCAACTGAGGTATCCTCAGATGCCTGGGTGGCAGCCACAACGTAGATGATATTCGAATCAGCACTATCTCGCAGAAACTCGCCTCGCCTCAAAATATGCAAGGGCCTCGAGGCACTCGTACAAACAGATAGCTCGACCACACCCTTGGATCTATCTCGGGGCTAGGTGGGCATCAATGAGATCTTCCTCCCCTTGTCGTAAAGGACACACGTGTTTGAGCGGTCAAAACACGTGACGTCACGATCAAACAGCCAGGGCGGCCAAGAAGCACATGAGCGACGTCCATGGGTATGACATCACACCAAACCTTCTCCTGAAATGAGGCAATGGTGATCGGGACAAGGCAGTGTTGAGTGGTCACGATGTTCACGTAACTCCCACTGTCGATAGCCAACTTGCAGGGACTGTCTGCACTAGGGAAGTATGTGTAAAAGATGGTGGTTCGTCGCCAATCCTCATCTACATGAGGAGTGTAGGAGGCGTCTAATCACTGCCACCTCTAAAGATCTCTCGGCGTCACTCTCCCAGCCTTCCTCGACAGTCACTTTAACTTCTTTCGTACCCTCCTCATCTTCCTCCAAATCCTGCTCCTCACCCTCAACAAGCAGGTTCTGCGTTGGGCACTGAGCCGCCACGTGTCCCCAGCCAGAACATCGATAGCACACAATACCCTCTGATTGCGGGCCATAGGTGGCTATGGCTTTGCCCTTCGCATCCGCGAGGAAGCGTGAGGGTGCAGTCGTGGTGGTCTGTGGTGGAGCGGATTTCCTAAAAGTTGAGGACTCAGTCCGCAAAGTGAACTGTCTCGTGCTAAAAGATCGGAGGTACTGCTCGTACTCGGGAGCGAGCTGAAATATCTGATCGACCATCACTAAACGATGTGGAATCAACTCTCTCTGAATCTCAGAACGAAGGCCCGCCTTAAAACGGGAGGCAATGGAGATAGGCTCCTTCGAGACGTCACTCCTAACGACTAGCTTGTCGAAGCGAGACATATACTCAGCGACAGTAAGTGACCCATGTCGTAAGTTTTGTAACTGCTCAAATAACTGGTCTCGGTAGGAAGCGGGGAGGTACTTCTCGCTCAACCTCTGTTTCATCTCATCCCACTTGGTGATAGGGTAATAACCATCTCGCTCCAAGGCTCTCTTTACGCTAATCCAAAATACTTTATTCTGCCCGACCAGCTTCATTTTTGCGAAACGAACGCAACGCTCGTCACTCATCTCATACCACTAGAAATAGTTGTCCATGTCCAAGAGTCAATCGTTGAAGGCTTTCGGATCTAGGCGACCATCGAACGAAGGGGCGTCGAGTCGAATACGACGGGTGATGTCGTGGTGGTGGCCTCCCCTTCGTGGGTCGGGATAATCCTCGGGGTACTCATCATGAGCGTAGTCGTATCGAGCGGGTGGGGGGCCACGCTCTCTCCGACCCGGGGGATAATATTCATCGTGGTGATAATCACGGCGACCGTGTGGGGGCACACGATCTCTGGGATCAGGCTGAGGCTGATGAGGCATACGGTATTCATCACGCTGATGGGGATGCCTATCCCGCGCCGCAACTTGCCTATGCTCCATCACAAAGTCAGGATTTCGCCTTACCGGCGGAATTGGGGCTCAAAGAGGAATATCACGACGGTGGCGGTTTGCTGGAGGCTGACCATCTCTCGGGTGCTGGTCAAGACGTGGAGGAGCATCAGGTTCGTCCTCAAGTGACTCGTCACGCTGTGTTGGAGTGTCTCTGGCATTCTCTAAGTGGTCTAAATGAAAATTCACCTCGGCAAGATCATGACACGCATCGTTGAACTGGGCACCTAAAGCATCAAAACGGTATATGATAATGCGCTGAAATTCATCAAAAGTGGCACCCAAATTCGAGCTCGTCGTTCGGTCGTCGGTGACTTGCGGCTCTACCATGCTTCCGCTAAAGATCCTACCACTACCGAGCATGCAAATGGCTTAATCTTCCTCTGATACCAAAATGATGTAGCAGTAGGCTACTAGTGCATAAAACCTACGACTCTAGGTAGTAGTGCAAAGGTGACACATTAATCCAAACCTACATGCAATGTAATGATCGATATTTTCACGAATAAATTAAAGCAATGTAAACTGTCAGCACAACGCAAATATTTAATTTTTGGCAAATTATAATGGCTTCCTCCGCTCGGAGAGTCAAAGCGAAGTGCGCGGTGAATGTCTCCTCCTGCAAATTATTAGTATACCAAAACAAATTTCTACAAACAAGAATCGCAGCAAAATATAGCAAATCACTAAATGGAAAATGTCGAGTCAAATAATACAATACTACAAAAGCACACAAAGTAGAGGGCTGAACCGAAGCACTGAAGAATTTGAGGTCCGGATATGTAGATCGGCGATCGGAGATGGAACTGGTGGCGAGGCGACGGTGGCGGTGGTTGTCCTCGGCGGTAAATGGTGAAAACAGACAATAAAACGGTGGATCCGGCTACGTATAAGTAGATGTGGGTCGGAGGGATTGTTGATCCAATGTGTAAGAGCGGATCCGGACAAAAATGGTAATAAGGGTGGAGGCAAACGCCGGAACGAGTGCTGAAATTCTCATATCTAGCGTGATCTAGAGAATAGAGGCTATTTAGAAGTGGATCCACAGAAGGGAGATGAGGGGGTGGTCGGCCAGGGCAGAGGGGCCCTTGGAGTGGCCGGTTTTGGTGTGGGGGAGTGGCGGTGGGCTGGGATGAGGGTAAAGAGGTCGGCAGCCTGTACTGGAGAGGGAGGGGGCGGTGAAACAGTGGGCTGAGGGTGGGCGGCTGGGCGGCGGTACAGGAAAAAAGGGAGGCGTCTTGCTGTAATCCTGCAGGTCGATGGCAGTAAGGGGGGGTTTGGAGGGATTCCGGCGGCTGGAGGTGGAGTATGAGGGGTGGAAAACGAAAGTGGGGGTATAATAAACTGAAAAATATAAACTAATATAATGTTTTGACTCGCGGCGACGTCCCGGACGCAACCATGGAATCCTATCGGCGATCCGATCAAGTGCTCCTGCGCGAATAAATGAGTGTGGGTCCCACCTTGCAGCGAACCCCTCCAGGTACACGATCTGATGGATCGCCATTACTCCCATTCGCCTCCATTTCATTATACCCGGGCCGGACTTTTGAGTGTTTGGAAACAACCGGTTTACTTCCATTTTAAAACGGATGGTCTAAAATCGGCTTTTTCCTCCTTTTTAGAATGGACCCAGGGAGCTCCTTTCTCCTTTCCAATACCAACGGATTGGCATTTTTTTATTTATTTTTTTAATCAATAAAGTTGTATAAAAATAAAATTGTCTATAAATTTGTAAAAAGATCATATATATAATACTTAATTTTGTTTTAAAAAATATAGAAAAAATCGAATCAGAATAAATAAAATTCATGTTGAGATAATTTCAAATATAATTTAAACCGTCACCAGAACAGAGGTTATCAAAACAGAGCCACAGTTTTGAAAATACAGTTTTAAAAATAGAGTTTATCATCCCCTTTCAAACTATTCACTTTTAAACAACACTGGTATCTCAAACAAAGTCTTAGTCAACAAAAATACAAAATGACAAAAATATCAAGAAATTGAATGTCTCGGAAATAGAGCAGACAGAATTCTGCATTTCAAAAGTATCATGAAGAGTCAATAGATTTGGTAAGTACTAACTCAAATGGAACGATGAAATCGACTTCTCAAAATTTAGAATAAAACAAATTAGTAAAATATTTCAAAATTACTTGCCCATAGTAAAATTTGGTATTCTCGCATATGAGATCATTTCAATCTTCACTTGTTGGGTAATTATTTAATTACAAATTTCAGTAATTTCACAGGAAAAAAACAAACACTGGAGTAGGTATTATTATGAAACTACTTGGAGGGATGAAATTATTGGGGTAAATAGAAAATGTGATAGAATCTTAGCTCTTAAATTGATCATAAGAAAGTAAACTATTAATGTGATCAGTGCTTACGCGTCATTCATAGGATTAAATGAAGTTATTAAAATTCAATTTTGGGAAGACTTAGATGATTTAGTAAGCAAAATTCAATTTTGCGAAGACTTAAATTGACATAAAGGGAAGAAAAATGTAGATTATACAGTCGTTCATGCAGGATTTGGATATGGAGAAAGAAAATGAAGAAGAACAAACCATTTAGACTTTGTCGTAGACATGTGCTAATTGTGATAAATACGCTTTTCATAAATAGGCAAAAACATTTATTTATGTTTAAAAGCAGATCAAATAAGTCACAAATTAATTATTTTATGACTCACAAAATTGATAAAATGATTTGTAAGGACTACAAAGTCATACCAGGAGAAAGTTTTACAATACAACATAAGTTAGTGATGTTAGACGTACAAATTAAATATATTAATTTAAGACAAAAAAAAATATTGCCAAAAATTCGGTGGTGGAACTTGAAGATAGAAAACCAGGTTACTTTCAAGACAGCAGCTATGGAACAGCTAGTTGACGATCTCTATATTGATTCTAATATTTCATGTGAAGTTATATCTTCAGACTTAAAGATAAGTGAAAAAAAACGTACTTGGAGTATAAAAATGTTGTAAGCCCCAAATAAAGAATCTTAATGGTGGAAAGAGAAAGTGCAAGACAAAGTGAGGGCAAAGAGGGTCAACTATAAATCACTTTATACTTGTAGGAATGATGAAAACTTAGTCAGATATAAAGTTGTCAAAAAAAGTTAAACATGCAGTAAGTAAAGCAAGAAATAAGCTTATGAAGAATTTTATAAGTGATTGATATCAAAGATAGAGAGCGTGACATATATAAAATTGTTTGAGCTATAAAAAGAAAGACAAGAGATTTTAGCCAAGTAAAATGCATAGAGGATAAAACAGATACAGTTTTAACGGATGATGTAGATATTAAAAAGCGATAAAAAAGATGTTTTTATCAACTCTATAATAAAACAAAAGACAATGAATTAAACTTGAAAAAGGTGAGTAAATTGGAGTAGATAGGAACATAACATTTTATCGTCAAATTGAAGTATCAGAGGTAAATTATGCTCTAAAGAAGATGGAAAATGAAAAGGCGGTTGGGTCAGACGATATACTCATCGAAGTATGGAAATGTAAAGGGAATAAAGAAATTTTGTGACTTACATGTTTTTTTAATAAGATACTGAAGTCAAAAAAAATGTTAGACCAATGGAGAGAAGTATTTTGGTACGTTTGCATAATAACAAAGACGATATACAAAATTGTGCTAATTACAGAGGAATTAAATTGATAAGTCATATCATGAAACTATGAGAACGAGTAAAAGAAAGAAGAGTAAGACGGAAGACTAACATCTCGAAAAATCAATTTGGATTCATGTCAGGGCGGTCAACCATGGAAGTTATACATCTCTTAAGGAGACTCATTGAAATACCAAGAAAGAAAACAAGATTTGCATATGTTGTTTATCGAACTTGAGAAGGCTTATGATAGAGTTCCAAGAGAGATATTATGGAGAGTCTTGGAAAAGAAATGTGTAAAAATATCATACATTGACATAATCAAAGATATGTATACAAATTCGGTGACAAGGTTGAGAACATTTAGAGGATTAACACTGGAATTCCCTATCACTGTTGGCTTACATCAAGGTTCAGCTTTAAGCCCTTATCTCTTTACCCATATCTTAGATAAGCTCACCGAACATATCCAACAAGCAATACCTTGGTGTTTATTGTTAGCAGATGATATCATTCTGGTCAATGAGACGTGCGAGGGTGTCAACACAAAACTTGAATCTTGGGGAGACACTTTAGAAAAGAAGGGTTTTAGATAGAGCAGGGCAAAGACAAAGTATAAGGAGCTTAAATATAGCAATGCAAGAAGAACGGATGACTTCGTTAAGTTGGTTGATCAAGATATTTCCCGTAATGAGTGTTTTAAATATCTTGGATCGACTAGTAAAAAAGATGAAGGTATTGATAAAGATGTGACGCATAGAATCCAAGCTGTTTGGTTGAAGTGGAGAGGCGCATAAGGGATCTTATGTGATCGTAAAGAACCATTAAAACTTAAGAGCAAGTTTTACCGTACAGCAATTAGACTAGTGATGCTCTATGGTTCTGAGTGTTGGATAGTGAATTGTGGACATGAGCAAAAAAGGGGAGCTATGGAGATGAGAATGCTTAGATGGATGTGTAGACACACGAGACTGGATAAAATTCGGAATAAATGTGTCGGGGATAAGACGAGAGTAGCACCAATTGCAGATAAGATGCGAGAAACTCAACTAAGATGGTTTGGACACGTACAAAGAAGATCATTAGAGACACCTGTTAGGCGTTGTGAGAGTCTAGTCACTAGGCATGTTAAACGAGGGAGTTGTAGACCAATAAAGTCTTGGAATGAAACTATAAGGAAAGACAATGTACTTAAGCATTAGTAGGATTATGACAAAAGATATGGCACAACGGCGACAAAGGATCTATTAGTAGGATTAGTATGAAAAGGTAACGATTGACCTGACCCCAAAATTGATGAGAAATTTTCTACATATTGTTAAATGTGTGCTCTATGTTGAACAGGGACGAAGAAAGGGACGGGATACTGGAATTGTGAGTTACAAAAAAACATAAGAGATGGGATACAGTTTTCTAATCTTTAATTATTAAAACATAAATAACAATTAATATGAAGATGTGTAAGAACTAAAACATGTAAGAAGAGCATTTGATTTAATGGTAATGTTGCTAGCTTGCGTCAGGTCCTCCCAACTACCCCATCTCCTCCAACTGGCACCAGCTCCCCCACCACCGACACAAAGAGGAGAATGAGGGGGAGTGAGAAAGAGATCCGACAAAAAAGAGACAAGAACGAGGAGATTATGAGAGAACCACCATAAAGCACTAAAAGTTTCAACATTTTGTTTTCCTCAGCTAGGTGAAAAATGATGTTTCAGTTTTTCACTCAGACTAAGTTATTCCCTGAATTGTGAAAAAGGATGCATGTACTTGGGCATTTTTTAAAAATAAAAAGGAAATGCAGGATTCATGTTCTAAGAGGCATTTCATGTGAATACAAGCATTTTCAAACTCTAAAATGTTTTAAAAATTAAAATGATATGAAAGGTCATTGCAAGCACATGAGTTTCATTGTATGCGCCTCATTCAATCAGAAGTTGCCAAAATATTATCCAATCATCCTATTAAATTCCTTTGTATATCGGCGAGCGAGTATTACATAGAACAATATATACAAACGCTTATACTCAAAAGGCAAAAAGAAATCTCTCTCTAAAATCATTGGATCAAAACATGCCTGAAGCATAAATTGATGTTCATTATCTCCGGATTTTATCAGCGTGGGCTCTAATGACCCAACCACAACCATGCACAAAGGTAAAGAATTAATACTCTCATCAACTATGATGGAGAAACAAAAACATTTACTCCCTCAACTAGATTTGATGACACATGTGATGTATCATCACTTGGCACTGCTTCTGAAGATGATGATTTTCTTCAATAGTATGGCAATCATCTCGTAATGGGAAAGCATGATCACAGCACTTCAGGTCAGACATGTGTCCAATGCCCCAACCAATGAGTCCACTCTTTTTTAGGCGACTTTTGATTACCTCCTATATCTTAGACGTGGGACAGATCGTTGGAGGGTGTGGATCAACTTCGCTTGTGGATTCTTGAATCTCAACAACAATCAGCATTTTAGTAGTTGCTAAAAAAGTCGGTACTACATGCATCAGAATGAGAAAAATCTGATTTATTTATTTGGCGCCTCCCTCCTTAACAGCATTCTGTCTATATATATGGACAAGAAGTTCTACTGAATGCTTCCAACTCTTTTCAAGATCTTGCCTTGACCCTCCAAAGAAATATTACTAATCTGACAAGTTCTCTCAAAATATTAAATTTGCACATCAAGGATCTTGCACATAGCCCAAAGATGATCCACCAACTCATTTATTTTGGGTCATTTTTCAATTTTTTGGGAATATTTAATCTTATGAAAAATTGGGACAATTGTACCCTAGAAAATAGCCCTTCACGGACACATCACCATCAGAAGATGATTTGGGCTAATCCAGGAAAAAAAAGACCCACATGACATAGTTGTCACTTACAAGCATGCGAGTAATATGCACAAGCACAGCCCAAGACAATTTAGTTGGTAAACTGTTAGGGTCGCACGTCCTTAGTTATCTATTAGTAGTTCTTTCACACAAACTTTTATTATGCATCTTTTTTGTTAGAAAAGCCTACTTTAAGGGCCATCTAGGGGCCCATTCTTCTTTCTTCTCTCTCTCTTTCTCTCCCTATTTGTATTAGTCCCACATCTTAGATTGGGATTTCTCTCTTTCTTCTTCCTCTATATAAATGTATTCATACTTGTAATTATTGATTGAAGAAGTATATACAAGGTTTGGAGCTTTCTCTACATGGTATCAAAGCCAGCGGTCTGTCACCTGCGGTTTCCCCTTTTCTAACCGCTCAGCCCCCCCCCCCTCCCGGTCCGCAGTTTTCTCTGCGGCCTCCTTCTCCTACCCGCGTCTATCCGCGGCCTTGTCTCCTGCGGCCTGGACACCTATCCGCTCCGGTCTCCTGTCCGTGCGGGCTCTGCGGTTTGCAACTCTGCCTCCGCTTCTCCTCTCCCTCTCCGTGGTTCCACCCTTTTCAGGCTTCTTATAGCCACCTTCTCTCTGCTTCGTGGGGCCCTCTTCTCTTCTGTCCGCTGCGGGCTCTTCTCTATCCGCTTGCCTCTGCGGCCTGCCCCCTCTCAGTCGGCTTTCCTCTCTATCTGCTTGCCTCTGCGGCCTGCCCCCTCTCAGTCCGCTTCTTTTCTGCTTCCTTGTGTTGCTCTTCTCCCGTGGATCCACCTTCCCCTCCCTGCCTTTTATAGCCTTTCCTCCTTCCTAATCTGTGGGGCCACCCTCTTGTCTGTCCGCTGCGGACTCGCCAGCGGCCTGTCGTCAGTCCGCCGATTTGCTCTCCGCTTCGGTGTGTTCGCGGACTGCCTTGCTTGCGGACTGTTCCTGTTCGCTGCGGTCTTGTTCTCGCTCGCCTGCTTCTGCTTTCCCTAATCCGCGTGTCTCTATACTCGCGGATTTCTTTTCTGTTCGCTACTGGGATCTGCCTGACCGTGCGGGTTGACTCTTTCTCACCCGAATCTTGGTCGCGGTCTCCTGCTTCTCTCCTCTCTGTCCGCGCGACTTGCCTCTGTTCGCCGCTGTGATCTGCCTGACCGTGCGGGTTGTCTCTGTCTCACACGCATCTTGGTCGCGGTCTCTCTCCTCTAGCCGCTCGGCTTCCTCCCGAGGTCTTTGCTCTTATCCGTCGGCCTCTCCTTCTCTTCGTGCGGTCTGCTCCTGTCCGCTGCAGACTGATTCCTGTGTTGTGACCGCTGTTGTCCACCTAGACCGTGCGGACTCTCTGTTTCCGCATTTTGGTCGCGATCTGCCTCCTCGCTGGTGTGACTGCGCGGTCTGTCCCTCTCGCTGCGGCCTTCTGTGTTTGACCTTGGTACGGTCTGCTTCTATCCGCCCGGTCTCATTCCTTATTCGCCAGAGGTGTGCTCCTGCTGCGGTTTTCTCCTAACTGCACCGCCTGCCGTTTCTTGCCGCTGCATACTGCGGTTTTCCTGTCTGCTGCGGTCGTCTCCTTGCAACATGATCGGCTGTCCTCCGGGTTCTGTGGTATCTGTTTCCGATGGTGGTACCTCCTGCCTTGCTCACAGCTCATCATGGATTTTGGATTCCGGGGCCTCTCACCACATTACATCACGGAAACCACCGAAATATTTGTCCTCTGTGCATCCCCAGTTCATTATTGTTGCTAGTGGGGACACACTTCCCGTCTCTGGTGCTACAGATATCCACCTCACTCCCTCCATTACTCTTCGCTCTGCCCTTCATGTTCCGGGCTCTCCGTTCAACCTTCTCTCTATTGGCCGCCTCACTGCTGACATCGATTGTGCTGTTATATTTTCTTCTAACTCATGTATTGTGCAGGATCGCAAGACGTAAACCATCATTGGAAAAGGGCATCTGTCGAATGGTCTATATATCCTTAACCCGTATCCTCCAACGGTGTTGTCGTCTCTTAGCTCCGTTGACTGGCACCGTCGTCTGGATCATGCTCCTCTCAACATTCTCAAAAAATCTCTCCCCGACGTGTCCTTCCACGAGTTCACGTGTGAGTCTTGTATCTATGGGAAACATCATCGCTCTACGTTCCCACCACATCCTTCTCGGCGTCATGCTCCCTTTGATCTTGTTCACTCCGATATTTGGGGCCCTTACAAAATTACCAGTGTCTTTGGATAGCGCTACTTTCACATTTGTCGATGACTACTCTCGGGTGACCTGGCTGTACCTCCTTCGTGACCGCTCTGAATTACCCGGTGTATTCCGGACCTTCTTTATTGAAACTCGCAACCAGTTCTCCACAACCATTAAAACCCTCCGCACTGATAATGCCCGCGAATACACCAGTCATATCTTCTCTCACCTCTGTGCGGAGTTTGGGGTCATCCATCAGACCTCATGTGTCTATACCCCCCAACAAAGTGGCGTTGCTGAACGCAAGAATCGACACCTGCTCGAGGTCACCCGCTCCCTTATGCTTCAGATGAATGTTCCAAAACAATATTGGAATTTTGCGGTTTCCACCGCGTGCACTCTTATTAACCGCCTACCCTCCTCTATCCTCAATTTTGCGGTTCCCTACAATCTCCTTTTTCCCTCCCACCCTACCTTCTCCATCACCCCACGCGTGTTTGGTTGTGTGTGTTTTGTTCATCATCTTGGTCCGTCCACTGACAAGTTTGCTCCCCGTGCCACTAAATATATGTTTGTGGGCTATTCTCGCACTCAGAAGGGCTACCTTTGTTTTTCTCCCACGGACCGCAAGGTGGTCACTTCTGCTGATGTCACCTTCCTCGAACATCAGCCATACTACTCTCCATCTACTGAACCTCCTCTTCCGCCACCTCTCCAGCGACCTGTTATCCCCGTCCCTTCCACCATCCCACCTCTACCTTCCCCACCCAACCCTCCTAAACCACCTACACCACCAGTTATTCGTGTGTACACTCGACGTCCTCCCTCGTCTACTACCATACGAGAGCTGTCCCGCTCTAATGATGCTTTGCAACCTGCGGATCCGACAACTGCTTTCACTGCCCACTCGATGGCCAACTTTGTCTCTCTTCACCGCCTCTCTCCGGAACTCCGTCAGAGTGCTCTCTCTTTATCCTCTACCTCCACTCCTACTTCTGTACAGGAGGCTCTTCACCACCCCGGCTGGCGGGCGGCCATGGAAGATGAAATGCAGGCTCTCTGGGCCAACCGCACTTGGGATCTCGTTCCTCTTCCTGCAGGTCAATCCTGTGTTAGTTGCAAGTGGCTCTTTGTTATTAAACATGCGGCAGATGGCACCGTTGAGCGTCTCAAGGCCCGCCTTGTGGCCCGGGGTTTTACTCAGCAACAGGGCCTTGATTATGAGGAAACGTTCTCCCCGGTGGCCAAAATGAACACTGTTCGAGTTCTTCTATCCTTGGTTGTTCACCGTCATTGGCCTCTTTATCAGCTGGATGTTAAGAACGCCTTCCTCAATGGTGATCTTCAGGAGACTGTTTATATGCATCAACCTCCCGGGTTTGAGACCATGGGGGAGTCTCGGGTTTGTCATCTTCGGAAATCCATTTATGGTCTCAAACAATCCCCGCGCGCTTGGTTTGACAAATTCAGCACGGTAGTCCGCAATATTGGCTTCACTAGGAGCTCGGCTGACTTCTCTCTCTTCACTCGACATCGGCCAACCGAAACAGTGATTCTACTTGTCTATGTTGACGATATCCTCATTACTGGCGACGATACTACAGGGATACAACATACCAAGCAACAGTTGAACTCCGCCTTTCAGACCAAAGATCTTGGTAACCTACGGTATTTTCTCGGGCTTGAGGTTGCACGACGGCCTGATGGTCTTGTATTATCCCAAAGGAAATATTGTATGGATCTTCTCCATGATGCTGGCTATTCAGGATGCAAACCTACGGATACTCCAATGGACGCGAATCACAGGCTATCGGCTCATAGCTCTGACTCCGACGAGCTGCTTACGAATCCGGAATACTACAGACGCCTGGTTGGGAAACTGATCTACCTTACAGTTACTCGACCAAACATCTCCTTTGTCGTTGGAGTCGTGAGTAGATTTATGCATGCCCCGAGGACATCTCATCTTCAAGCTATCGAGCGCATTCTTCGGTATCTCAAGAACGCTCCAGGACAAGGGCTTGTGTACAAGCCATGCACTTCTTTATTCTTTGTCGCTTACTCTGACGCTGACTATGTCGGGTCCATTGATGATAGGCGTTCCACAACAGGGTTCTGTACCTACTTCGGTGGACATCTCATAACCTGGCGTAGCAAGAAACAGAATGTGGTTGCTCGCTCTTCTGCTGAAGCTGAGTACCGCGCTATGGTTGTTATTGTTTCCGAGTTGACTTGTCTTGAGAGCCTTTTGAGAGACTTGGGTATTCGTCTCTCATCGCCAGCGACCCTATTTTGTGACAGTCAAGCGGCAATCCATATTGCCAAGAATCCTGTATTTCACGAACGCACAAAGCATATTGAAGTTGACTGTCACTTCATCCGAGAAAAGGTTCAGGCAAAGAAGATAAATTTAGAGCATGTTCCTGCTGCAAGCCAAGTTGCTGACATCCTGACTAAAGCTCTCTCCCGGCCTTTATACTACCAGTTTTTATCCAAGCTTGGTGCCTACGACTTGTACGCTCCAGCTTGCGGGGGAGTGTTAGAAAAGCCTACTTTAAGGCCCATCTAGGGGTTCATTCTTCCCTCTTCTCTCTCTCTTTCTCTCCTTATTTGTATTAGTCCCACATCTTAGATTGGGATTTCTCTCTTTTTTCTTCCTCTATATAAATGTATTCATACTTGTAATTATTGATTGAAGAAGTATATACAAGGTTTGGAGCTTTCTCTACATTTATGTATCACGTTTGAGTTGTATGAGTCAGGTCGAGTCTTTAGAATCTAAATGTTTTTAGTGTTACCTTTTATTTAATATTGTAGGATTAATGTCTTGGGTCTATAATAGACCCTTTGGTCAATGAATGAAACATGAATGAAATTATGAAAGTTCTATTTCTCTCTTAAGCTTTTTTCTCCTCCCTCAATTTCTAAAGTTAGGGTTGAGCACGGCTCCCTTCTTCCTCTCCCCTCGCATTCTCCGAGGGTTGAGCTCGGCTCCCTTGTATCTCTGCCTCCCCCGCCACCTCTGACGACGTTACGGCTAGGCTCGTAATATAAAGTCTCTAAAAAAGTAATCATGAAAGATATTCACTCGTATTATTCTTTCAAATATATCTAGTCACAAAATTACAGACGGTGCTTCTGCTGATTGTAAAACAAATTTTTCACATCTCGACCCAAGAGTAAAAAATAACAAATAAAGATAAGTGTATCCTCAAAATGTCAAAGAGGAGATTATGGTTAAGATGAACTCAAAGTTATAGTGTAAGGTTACCTGGTAGGAACATGATCAGAATATTTTCACTAGAATAAAAATGCAGTGATCCAATCACAAGGTACACTCGTGTCTTCTCATGAGAGTTGGTTTCCTCAAAGTGTTACTCTCCAAAAGAGAGATGTTACGAGCTCTGTGTCTGGTTATTATCTTTAGGGTTTTATACTTTTATTATATCATTTTGTGTTATTGTTCATTGTCATTGTCATAGTTTTTAAGTCCAAGTGTTAGGACTTATTTAATATTATGCCCCTTATAAGTCTATTTAAAGGAACTCTTGGGTTTTATAATGGAAAGTGACGATGTCTCTGCTTCCATTATCTTGCTTATGAGATTTTGGTAGCTCTCTCCTCCCAAACACACTCCACCTAGGCAGACGCGATTTCGGCTACACTTTACACTCTGGTCAAATACTCCCGCAAGCACATAACAACTTGGTATTAAAGATAGGTTATCTTCGCCCACAATTGGACAACTCTCTGTTATCGCTTCCTCTTTTACCCGCTGCAATCGACAGCATGAATCCACGATTCCATGTGTTTCTGCGTATCGCCTCTAGCAACCGACGACATTACTGGCTCCAACCGCACACCCAAGCTTTTCCCTGGTTCGAAGTTTTGACGTCCTTTGCACCTCGTCAGTGACCTAGACCAGCAGAGTAGCACGCCTCTCGTTCATCGGCATCAGGTTACTGCTGATCCTTCCCGACCGCGGCTTCTGCTGTCATCACAAGGACTCACCTCCCAAAACCCTGCCCCGCAACCGTCGACGTTTCTCATAGTCGTTGTCATCAACTCTACTCACACCATCGACGTTAATCGTGTCGTCTTCCTCTTACGCGAATCGCTGAAGTCAACGTCTTCTTCCTGTCTCTCATCTATCGAACTGACATCTGAGCCACGCCTCATCGTTCGAAACACACATCGTTTTGCCTCCTCCAGGTACGATCCTCTGCATGATCTATTGCCAGTCTACTCTTCCTTTTCAAGACCCACACAGAAGTCGATGATCGCAGCAGCACGTTATTCTCTATTTTCGATCCAACACAATTGACAGCTCCTCTGTTTCAAGCCTGGGCTTTTTCTCGAGCCCCAACAGTGCAGCGCCCTCTTTCTCAAGTCCCCAACATCCTAAGTTATGTATTACAATAAAATGAAGGGTGTTCTTTTATGCTTCAGCATAGGGAAGCGTCGATGCTCACGTGACAACTCACAATCAACCGTCTTAGAGGAATCCAATCGTCCAATCACCAGCTCTTTATCTCATGCTACTCCCAATTTATCATTGACTGTACTCTGCACTATGGGGGACACCACTGCTCTAATTGATAGTAGATACTATCAGGTACTTAATGCAAATAATCATGCCATCCGTAGAGGTACGTCTTCGAGAAACCAAACATGTCATAAAAAAGACATCACCACGCTCACCAACAAACTTAATGATTTGACAGTCGTCATTCGGCCATTACTACCTCATCTACTTATCACACTTGCAGCACTCGGGCAGGTCCATTGTTGCTTCTTTGACCAGATATTCCTGTCAAGGTACCACCTGAAAGCAACATCATGCCCCATTATACCAAGTTGGCATTTCCAACTTACGATGGGAAAGACGATCCCTTAAGCTGATTCACCAAATGTGAACATTTTTTTACTCATCAGCAGACATCGTTGACAATGGATAAGTCTGGTCTCCTTCCACATGCTTGATATCGCCCATTTATAGTTCACCCGTTTGCACGTAGATAGTCTTGGAATGATCTGGTGGGACTTCAAGTGGGTCTGCAATATGCACTTCGGCCCCCCGATTCGCAGCAACCCCCTTAGTGCCCTCAAGACGTTACTTAAGAGAGGAGTGATTGATGGATATCTGAAACAAGTTCATATTCTTCTAACGCGTGTCACGATACCCCCGAGATGCAGGTCACCATCTCTACAATCAGGCTTCGTGATCGACTATGTTTGGACGTCGAATTTGAGACCCCACAAGACTTGGTGACAGCTATGAGCTTAGCAAGATTGTGTGACCGTCGAATTCAGTTGGCGAATGAGGCTTACGTCACCACCAACACAGGGACTCCGGAGGGACACGTCGAGGGCACCCAAACCATGTAGCTCTGTCTTCTTTCTCGTACAGAAATGTCTGACCGACACGCACAAGAAAGCTTGTAGATTGCAATCAACATGTCATTTTTGCGGGAGAATCGTCGCGTTACCGCCAGATTTGTCAAATCTGGCGTTTTCCAGTATTGCGGTCAACATGTTGGACATGTCGGCCAAATATTGCGGCTAATGGCCGCCTATTGCGGGGTAATGGCGGTAAATTGCGGCCATTAGTAATATTTAATTTAATAATATATAATTAATTCATTATAATTTAGTTATTTTATATATACGGCATTAGTCGTATTAGACTCCTTTGTCGCTTGACTGCTCATATTCCGTCAGCGGTTTGCCCTAATCTCGGTCTCTCGCAATCTTCTTCCTCTCTTGACTCTCGCCTTCTTCTTGGCTCTCTGGTTCAGTGGTTCTCTGGTGATTCTCGCATCTGTGATGTATTATTTTGGTTGCTTGGTGTTTGTTGTCTGTCGTCTTCTTCTCGGCACTGGTTCTCGACACATTCCTCCTCTCATCTTTTGTGGCTCATCCTCACGGCACCGTGAGTTTTATCTTTGTTTTTTAAGTTATTAGTTGGTAATTTGCTATGGATAGTTGCTATGGAAAGTTCCTCATGCGGTCATGCTCTAGACTGTCGTCATCTTCTCGGTTGGCTACTACTTTCTTCCTTCCCCCTTTCTCTATTTCTCTCTTCCTCTATTTTTCTCTTTCATATTAATTTATTTCTCTCTTCCCCCATCCTCTATTTATTTATTTCTCTAATCTCTATAGTCTATATCTGGAAATCTGGCAGTGATATTTCTCTAATCTCTTTAAGTCGGTTGGCATTGTGGCATTGTCGGTGTGGAAAAGCCTAGGGATCAACCCCATATGAGATGAGAGAAATTCTTGAAGATAAAGGTTCAACAGACGAAGCAGATGCTAACTACAATCACTCAAACCTATAGGGTAAATGGTTGCAGTATTCTTACGGATGCACGGACAGATACTAAGGGGAGAAACATCATGAACATAGTGGTGCACACTATAGCTGGGATGGCATTTTGGCCATCCAACAATGAATCGTCATTCTCACGTGATGGGAAATTTACTTTTTATTTTGTGGATGAGGCAATTGCAAACCCAGATGGGGCTGAAAAGAGGAGAATATAATACAAGTTGTTAGTTGTGACAGATAATGCATTCAATATTATGGCAGCATCACGGTTGATGGCTTTGAAGAGGTCGGGGCTCTTTTGGACTTCATGTAATGCACACACAATCTTTAAGTCGGCTGGCATTGTGGCAAATCAAAAATGTTATTGTAATGGGACGTCAATTGTCAGTGTTTATATATGGTCATACTATCTCCCTTGACATGTTTAGGGAGACTACAAAAGACTTGGAGTTTGATGATCATGTGCGCCCTGTAGTGACCAGATTTGCTACAGCGTTTCTTTCGTTACAGAGCATCCATGAGAAGAAGAGGCAATTGCAGGAGATGTTTACATCAAAAAGGTGGGATACTACCAAATTAACTGGTGGTGATGCGGGTAAATAGGTATCTTAGTAGTTTGTTTCTAATATTACCATATACTTAATGTTCTATGATTAATCTACTACCTATCATCTATCTATTATCATGATTTTTGAATTGTGGGCTATTATTGTTTTGAATGGTGCTTTTTGGGTGAATGTTGAGCTTGTCATTCTTGTATTTGCCTCTTTGGTGAAGAACCTTAGAAGAGCACGTGGAGTCACGCCGTCAATGGGATGGTTGTATGGTGATATGATGAAAACTAGAGACGAGGTTGTTGTTGCTCTTGAATTTAAGGAGAGCAAGTGTATGGTGATATGATGAAAGCTAGAGACGAGGTTCCAGAAGTCGACGATGCCTGGCGAGTCGATGTAGGCGGCGGGCGAGGAGAAGGCGACAGAGGCTGTCGCGGGGTCGGCGGTTTGCGGAACGGGGATGGCGTCTCGGAGACGGATTGCTCCCGCTGGTGCAGTGACAGAAAGCCCGGCTAACCTAGGGATGGGAAGGGTCAACCGGCAATGAGCAGGAAGCACAGGAAGGCTCCCAACTCTGTCAGATTTTTTCTCCCCCCATTTGATCAAATTTAGGGTGATTTTATACATGAGATTAAAGCTCCTCCCTAATACAATTAATTGCAGAGTTATTATTTTCCAAAATTGATTTTGTAACTCTTTCTAAATATCTCTCTCGATTTAATTAGAAACTCTTTCCAAATACCTCTCATGGTGGGGGTAATGAGGATAATCTCAAAGGATATTTAAAATATATGTTTTCTAAAATAACTTTGGCTTGCCCCTACGTTCCTATTACTAATAATATTGGATCTCTTTATTGAAAGTTCCAACGGCCGGTCAAACCGGTGAGCCGAAAAAACAACTAAAGTACAAAAACTGCAAGTACATGAAATAAATCAAAATGCATCAATAACAGTTATGATGCGTCGTCGGATGCATCAGAAAGTCTTTTTGAAAGCTGGATGGAAGCATTTATATCCTTTTTGTGGGAGAATACTCAATAAAGATACACTTGAGGGCACAAGGATCAAGTTTAGACGTGGGATGCACTTGGACAAAATACACACATCTAAGATCTGAGGAAGTAGATTTGTGGGAGAGACAGAGAGAGCTTCAAGAGGTGATTTGTGGCCAAGAACACAAGTCGGCAAATGATTAATGAGGTATGTCGCACTAAGAACCGCATCACCCCAAAAATACTTAAGGAGGTGTACCTTCGGGAGGAGACAGCGAGCTACCTCTAAAAATGGTGATTCTTGCACTCGGTGACCCCATTCTGAGTCGGGGTATAGACACAAGATGTTTGATGATCATTAAGATAATGCTGAAAAGAGGAGTCGATGTACTCCCGGTCATTATCACTGCACAGAACTTTAATGGTAGCATTAAATTGAGTAGCCACCATATTGTGGAAACGTTAAAATAATGGAAAAACATCATTTTTGTGTTTTATCAAATAGACTCACGTACAAAGAGAAAAACTATCGATAAATGTAACAATCTAGTGAAAACCAGAAATAGAGGCAATAGGGCAAGGAATCCAAACATCAGTATGAACCATAGCAAAAGGAGATGCACTATGAATAGGCATATGATTAAAAGAAGCACGATGATGCTTAACAAGAGTACACACATCACATTTAAAAGATTTCAGAGATATATTTAATATATGCGGAAATAAAAGATGCATAGTAGATAAAGAAGGATGGCATATGCGGCAGTGTCAGGAGTCCAGAGAGGTCTGAGAAGCAGAAAGAGCCTTAGGAGTAGAGGCGGGGTTGAAGGGGTCAAACAAGTATAGGTCATCCACAGCCTACCAGATCCAATCACCTTACTCGTCTTCAGGTCCTGAAAAAGACACAAGGGGGAAAAAGCTACAGAGCAATCCATAAAATTAGTGAGGTGACTAATGAAAAGCAGGTTGTGGGTAAACTTAGGCACATGGAGCACGGAAGAGAGGGTGAGGGAGGAGCAAGGAATGGACCCTTTTCAGGTAATGAGAGACAGAGATTCATCAGCAATGCTCACTTTGTCCCTATCAGACAAAGAAGTATAAGACACAAAACCAGTAGCAGAACCAGTCATGTGGTCGATGGCGCCGGAATCAATGATCCACTGAAAGGAAGAGCAAGCGATGGTGGAAGGAGCACCTGAACTCCCTGATGGGCATATGAGGAACTGGCAGACTCAGAGGAGTGGTATGAAGCGGTGGAATGCGAGAATCTCCTCAGCAGAAAGGGCAGAAGAAAGGGGTAGCAGGTCCTCCATAAGGAGAAGGATCATCAATGTCATCGGAGAGATGAGCCGAGCGAGGCGGAGAAGGTCGACCCGAACTGCGACCAAAGCCATGGCCGCCATGAGAAGCAGGACCCTATGAGGAGAGGGAAAGGCATAAAACTTAAAGCATGTGTCCCGAGTATGGCAGGCTTTCCCACAATAATCACACGTCAAATGATCCTTATCCATAGACTTAGACCTAGTGTCACGGAAAGAGCGGCCCCCGGAACTGAACCGAACGGCAAGAGCAGAGCCCTAAGCAATAGTGTCGGGTAGACGAATCTGTCGGCGTTCATATTCTTGTTGAACCAAACCATACACCGCAGGTAAGGAAGGCAAAGGAGAGCGGTCAAGAATCTAAAAACTAATGGGATCAAGGTCACTGTGGAGACCATGAAGAAACCCAAAGATCTGGTTGTGTTGCTCTCGGGCACGGACCAACAGCTCATCCTCAGGGGAGACGAGACTAAGCGAATCGAAATGATCATACTCTTCGTAAAGTTGGGTAAACTCCAAGTAGTAGGCAGCGGGAGGACGATCCTTTGGCGCAAAAGAAAAATCCATCTCCGCAACTGAAAGGCCTGAGCCACATTGCGCCGACAAGAGTAGGTAATCTCGGCGAGCTTCCAAACGTCAACTGCAATGTCCAGAAAGAGGTAGTTGCGGGCAATAGACTCTGGCATAGAGTTGGCCAGCTAGGACATTACCAATGAGTTCTCAGAGTCCCATTAAGGCCAATCTGGAGAGGTAGGAGTAGGTGCTTAGTAATATAACTGAGGTAGCCAAACAGACGGCGGCTTTTGAGGGCCAAAGAAACAGAACAAGCCCATGGAACATAATTGGTCTCATCCAACTTAATAGTAGTAATCTGGGGAGTCCCGTGATCATGAGGGACGCGAAGAGATCCAATAAAAAGCAGAGAATCCGGAGGAGAACTACCACCGAAGGAGAGATCCGGAGTTTCCCCACTTTCCGACATCACGGGCGAGGTAAAAGAAAAACACCAGGATGTGAACTGAGAGAAATCTCACTCATAGAAAGAAGAGAAGCCCAGAGGAGCGCAATCATGCAAGTAGAGGAAAAGACATCCCTACACGGAGGGGAAATGAACGTCGGAGAAGCTTTCCCTGCATAAATCTGGCGTCAAATATAAACTCAGGCAGCAATGCGAAGAGGAGGGAAGACCGGCGCCGACCGACGCTTGCTGGGAGTGGAAGAGACGAGGTCGACCGGCGCTTGCTGGGAGAGGAAGAGGCGCTCGTGAAACCAGCGGAACCGGCGCTTCCTGGCGGGGAGAGACGTTCTGGGAAAGGAGAAAGAGGAACAGCGGAACAAAGACAGAGCGGAAGAAAAAATGACCAGAAAAAAACGCGGATCAGCGGAAGCGAGAACGGGGGAAACGACGGAAGCGCGAACGGGCTAGGGCACCAAGAGCATGGGCTCTCATACCATGTTGGTGAAGGATAATGTTTTTTTATTAAAGAGGCTCCCTCTAATATATAGGAGGGCGATACTACAAGGGCAATACAGTAAAACATGAGGAAAATTAATGTAATTATGACAGTGGGTTTATTGACTGTCTCACTAGAATGTACTTTCAGGATCATTCTATGCAAGATGTCACTATTGTTGAGGTTGAAGTTTATCAAGTAGAGCGAGGATTATTTGACCAGGACATAGCAAATAGGTAAAAATAGTGTCAGGGCTTAATCCAAGTATATTATCTTCCATTATTTTTCACCAAATAATTGTTGTATTACCTTTTTGAATTAACTACTAAAAAAATGTTATTTTTCTATAAGCTCATTGGTGGAAGTTCTATAGAATTGAAACTCCAAATTTGAAAACAATGGTCATGAGAATCTTGAATTTGACAACTAGTTCCTCTAATTGCGAAAGGAATTGGAGCACATTTGAGATGATAATTTACTTGTAAATATATATTTTGAAATGATATTTCAATAATATTTTAAGATGATAACAATTTTTAATGTTTATTTATATTATATTTGAATTCATTCTAATAAGAGGAATAAACTAGAAATCAAAAGATCAAATGATCTTGTATTCGTGAAATTCAATTCTAAGCTGAAGTCTAAATATTCTGATCCATTTTGAGACTCACTCTCTGTAAAGAGTGTTGATGAAGGAAAAATAAGTGGTTAGTTGGTCCTGCTGATGATGTTGTAGATGATGATGATGATGATGAAGTGTTTCATGGAGAAGGATTGACTTGGACCAAATTGGGGACATTGTCAATGTTGATGTGGGTCCTATTTTTAGGAGAAGTGCAAGGTCGGCTTTAAAGCAGGCATGTATGGCAAAAGCGAAAGGTAAATGGCCTACGTCGGAAAGGGATGACAATGAGAGTTCTGAGGAGGGCATTGTTGATGCATTAATGATTTACACTTTCAACGATTATCCAACAAATCAAGAATCTTTATATTATTTAGGTGAGATGTATTAAGTTAATTCTTTTTGTTATGTTCAAAGCTTTAATATAGTTCTTGCTCAAATGTTTGTTCATTGATTTCAGGAAAACAATATTATAGATTTATATTATAGCAGCAAATTTTGTGGAGCAGTGCACTCACATTTTGGTAATAAGTTAAGGTACAACTATATTTTTAGTTTAATATGATTTTGTGATGTTGTATTACATGATATATGTAATATTTCTTATTTATTATAAATTGATTAGACGACATATGTTAGTAGTTTAATTTTCTCATATGAATTTTAATTTGCACTTAATTAAAAAAAATAATTATCATCTAATTAATAAATGAAAAATAATATGAAAAGGCAATTCCAAGAAACATGTACCTAAAACAGACTTCTTATCAGGAGCCCTAAACAACAACCGATCAATATTTGGCAAGCTCAAGCCTCCTTTAACACTAATCTCAGGTTCCAAAACATCAGTAGTCCTATTCACATCAACAAAATTAACTTTTGCCTGCATGGTCAAAAAGAATTAGTTAATATAGGCAACAAGGAATAATTACAATATCTCTAGCAAACATAAAAAATTATAAAAGAAGCTGACATTTTCTTTCCATCTCATAATACACCTGCTACTTACATCCATAATAATCTGAAGGTTCTAAACCAAGCGATGTCGCTTAATAAAATCCTGCAGAACACAACCAACTAGGATAAGCACTAAAATGACGGTTTAAAATAGTTATTCTGAAGCATTTTGAAATAAAATACATAATAACTGAGCATTCTCATTTTTTATCAACTAATGAGAGGGTTGCTGAGAAAATAAGTACATAGGAAAAAATGCAATTAAAAGAAGAAACAAATGAAAGATATGGAAAGAACTTAACTAAAATGTTAACAATACTGAGAATAATGAGGAAGGCTGAAAAAATTAACCCTTGATGGAGATTTGCTAGGATGCTCCTTTATCTTTCTCTCCCCTCTCTTTGTTTCCTCTCCCCTGAAATATCTCTCAACCCAAAACCTTGAATCTTGAAGTCATACTGAACCACTCTCATTTGAGCTTCTCTCTCAGTGGAATTGGAATCAAGTGATTTTTCTGTTATATCTTCTCATCCTTTGTTTAGCAAAAAATCTATATGTTCATGACATTTGAAAATTTTGGCATAATGCAGTCTACATTAGACTCACACTAACAATAGAGCACCTGTCATCAATTAGGATTTCTTGTGACCGTTAAAAAAAATAATGGCGATCCCTTATGATGATGTGGTTTGTGGATATCAGGAGTAATATGATAGTTACATAAACAGGAAAGGGTAAACAGTGTGACAATGGAGGTACTCAGTATATTATAATGAACTCAATACTAATAAGTGTGAAATTACACGGCTTTCTACAACTTTCTGTGAAGTTGTGTTGATTACATGAAAGAAAAAAATATTTTGAAAAGAAAATAAGTCATTTCATTCTAAGAATTTGAAAATCATTATGACATTTAATAATCAGTTTTCAACTCTTCATAATATTATTTAAATCAAACATAATATGATTAGTACTTTAAATCAGACATAATATGACCACTTGCATACCAGTCCATTTGTTAGTTTGCTTAATCATAAAACCATACAAATGTGTAATAAAAACAGAAATATGCAATCAATACTGACTATAAGTTTCGACAAAACACGGAGATCAATGAAGAAGAAATACAACAGTTGGGTCCTGAAATAACACTTATTGGAGAGGCTTATGATATCAATGAAGAAGAAAGGCATCCACAGATATCAATAAGTCAGCTTGGTGTCATCAGTGCTAGCTTCTCCCAGATAAAAGTGGGAATTTAGCCAAGGGAAAGTTGCCATTCTCCACAGAACCTCACATGCCACACCATTTATCTCTAAGTTATCAGCCATGTTAGAGGGTAGGGTTTGAAGGAGGAGAGGGAAGAGAAGGAGGAGAGGGAAGAGAAGAAGGAAGAGAGGGAAGAGAAGAAGGGAATAGGATCAGTCATTGTTATTTTTGACTGTGTGCTTGCTTTCACATCATTTTAGGGTTGGTATTTAGATTCATTGCATCTATTGAATGATTATTTGCATTGCATGTAGGATTAGAGTTTTCTCCATCCGTCACCTATAGATTCACCATGCGTTAAATGATATCAGAGCGAGGTTGTAAACCCTCTTATGATGCGTGGTAATTGAGTCTATAGGTTCCCCCATGGTTAGTAATAAGTATCATTCAACGCGACTTTATGGTGGTAGGGCTGAGATCGTTTGGGTCATCATCGTTACACCTCTTCACTATTTGAGGAACCGGAGTCAACATATATGCTCGACGCCATAGAGCTCGTCTGACGAGATCCTCATACTATAATGTTAATCATCCTGAGCTGTCGTCGCACGTTCGTAGGGATCACGTCTACCCTCGAGAAAGATTTGAGTATGTTAGAGACGACCATTTAAATGAATATCAAGAGTCATATAGAGGTCATCATCATCTGATAACTTCATGTGTTGATACCATCCTAGTGTTCCGAAAACGGAGATGTCTGAAGCTGAATTTCAGCAATTGCCTCTTGAACGTTTTGAGCTGATTGATGCTCAATTTGACGTCTAAATGTTGCTTTAAATGAACCAATAGGATAAGACCACGGAATTTATATCAAGTTAATAATGCATCTAAGAGTGCTCCCACTGGCACAAGGGGTCTGACACCTGACTATTACATATCTCATCTTGATGGGTTCAGTGTCTCACTTGATTTTGAAGTTAATTCTAATCATGACCTTATGTTACAAGTAGAGAGCGACAATATTATGAATAGTGTGTATGGTCACGAAAGTGAGGACGAGCACAGTGACACTATGATGGTATATCCATCCCTCGCACCTCATTTAGACCTACTCACTCCTTTGTCTAGAGACTTGTTCCTTGACACTCTACCTATCAACCCACTCTTGAGTATGGGCACTTCACACTCTTCCCCTCTCATTATCCCGAGCCACATCACAACCAAAATTCAAGAGCCTAGCATTGATCTCGTAGTGGCTGTCTCATCTGTTTATGGGGACACTACCCCTTATGATGGTACTCATCTGGAAGATCATGGCCCTATTGATGGATTCTTTAACGAGCCCCCTGATGAGCCTCTTGATGAACCACCACTCCCTGTGAGAGTGAGATTCAGACGAGCGACTCATTTGCAAGTACTAAATCATTGACACCAATTCAATTCTTATCCCCAATCTTGCCTTGGAGAGCGGATCATAAGTTTAGCATAGAGTACATAGAGTTTTCTTTACATACACGTGTGGATACTCCTGATGTTCCTAGAGTCTACCATATAACCTATCGCCCTCTTGATGAGTTATGGGGCGCACGGCCTGCCAGCCCGCCGAATGAGTTCTTTCTTATTGGAGACACTCAAAACACTTTAGAGCCGCATCTTATTGTCAATGTCTCTAATATTCACTCAAGTGATTGTTGCGCCCACCGTGAATTTTCCTACATGTCATCTGGTAAGCCCCTGACGCGTCACGTTCCTGAGAGATATTTGACACATTATGAGACCGCATTTTTAGTGTTAATGTCTCATGCTGACATTTTAATACTTGTCGCAAACTCAATTAGTACTTTTACACTCCATCCAAAGAGTCTCCTAATAGGTCACCCCATTTTTGATATAGTCAATTCATTACTGGATTTTCCGAAGAGCACGTGTCGCATCTGTTGCGCTTCATTTGCATCACTTGTATGAAGCCAAAAAGGAGAAAAAGGGCCTCTTCTTAATGGAGAGGTGTTAAAGGCTTGGCTTCCTTCTCCTCCTGCCTTCTTCTTCGGCCTTGCTTCTTGATTTTTGAGGATTACTCCAAGGATGGCTGATGTAAACCATTGATCAAGAGTTTTCTAATTGAATTTTAATAAATAAAGTAGAAATCAATTAAAGTGAGGATCACTCCCTCGAGTAGTTAAATTAGGTGATTAACTTAGGCCTGGCATGGCGCTCCAACTCCAAGTAACCAATATTCAAGCGATGGATGTCACGAAAATTAGAATCCACAGGTAATATCTGAAATATTAAAAAACAAATAAACATAGCATAATTTTACTATAACATAATGTGAGTGGGAGACCAAACGAGGGGTAAACCTGTGAGCCACGAGTGCAGCGTCAGAATCAATCAAAACAAGGGAAATGGGGTAAGGTTGTTTGTAACAGGTAAGGCAGTATGTAACAAGTAAGGCCTTGTGGCTTACAAAGGAAACGAGGGCTCCGCTGACCTGATGTGATAGAACCGAAGAGGACTCGGTTGATCCCATCAGTAAAACAAAAGATAAGGTCGTGGGAGGCTCACGGCATGGTTGGTGGATGTACGAAGAGAACTGGAGGATGTCAAAAGGGGCACGTCGATTCACTGAGGTGAGTGCACGTTTACGACGTGGAACTCGTTGGAAATGACGAGAAATGGGCGAGATTGGGTCACCAGCGCCCGTAACGGTGGTGGAGGGTAGCGTTGGGCAGCTGGGAGTAACTGGACGTCGAACGGGTGCCCGCACGGTTGGATTGTTGCTGATGGAAAGCTGTAGATTGAAAATGTAGTTTGAGCAAAGTGATGTTTCTGAAAACAAAGATTTGTTAAAAAAAACTGTTTGGGTGAAATGGAGTTTGTAAAACAGAGTTTTGGAAAAGTTGTTTGGGAACAAAACGGAGTTTTTGGTGAAAAAAATTCATGAAATGATGACTTCACATTTTTGATAATTGGCATACAAATATTGTTCATCTAACTTCCAACAAATAATAGATTTAACAAATTTTCACATCTAATAAAACATACTTCCTAACTTCATCGAATGATAGGAAGGTAAAAGACCAACTTTATAACATATTTCCTAACTTCTTTATGAACTTCCCGGACAAGTTATCCGGCATGGCCGACCTCCGCAGCTCCGATTTTGCCTAGAAATGTTGAAGTTCCAAATGAGAAGCATAGAAAATTCACTGTGCTTAATAGCTATGTTGAAAGGAATGGGAAAACTGTACAGTTTAGGGCATTTTCAGGTAGCAAGCAAGGAGACCATTGCATTAAGCATATTACATATCATGCAAGCAAACTACTGGATTAAATCCATTTCAACACAACAGGTACATCATCAACATGTTTGAAACATTCTCCATAAATCAATAACTAGATGAACACCGCCATCTTAAAAAATTAGTCATCGTGAGCAAAATGCTTACTGAAGGATGAACCGAAAAAATGCTTACCGAAGGATGAACCGAGAAAAGCTTATGTGTATCTCCTTGATGCTGATCTACGACTTTGGAGGCAGGCGGAGATAGACTGGAAGGCTCGCTAGGGCTATCCGGAGGGCGAAGGAGCGGTTGGACCTTGCGATCGGGAGAGGTCGAGAGCTATCGGGAGCAGACGAAAGAGAAGGAAGGACCTTCTCTGCGAAGCTATCCAAATCGGGAGGAGTCGGTTCTTAGTACCAGTGTATTCTATTTGGGTTTCGGTCCACATCATTTCTTAGGCCTGGTTTGTTTTCCCAGGTTTTGAGAGATAGAATTAGTTTTGGCCGAAAATCTACGCCATTCAGGTTTAGGAATTGGGTCAAAATCAATTTTTATGTTGATTTGCAAGAAGATTTTCAATTACAATAATTAAATATTTCAATATTTATGTTCAGTTGGAAGATGAAGTTGAGAAACACATCAATTCATAATATCATCACCTTCAAACTATTTAAGAAGATATTGTTTTATTCATTACCGATTATGGCCAACATAAGTTGCAATTTTCACCCGATGATCATATATCCAACTTATCACCTCATCTAGGAGGCTGTGGAATAAAAATTAAAATGAAAAATAGTCCATGATAGAAGATGATACTAAATATTAATTCCTATTTTTGGAAGTAATGAAAATAATGTTGGTTGCTTAACTGTGTTCATTACTCCATTATGAAATTAGCTTGAAAATATTGGAGATAATTTGTCCTGATTTTTCATGTGGCAACACCATTTCATAAATTAAAATCAAATATCCTACTTGGTCAAATATGTTAGTTTGTTTTCGATTGCAATATCTTTCTTGGCCACTTAGTGGTGCAGTGACATCAATGTGTGTGTCATCAATAGCATCAGCACAATCTTTAAAGTACCCTCGCCTATGCGCTTGTGATGTTTCCGGACGTTTGATATACGTCGAACTCATCTTCAAGATTGCCCTCAACACAAGGTTGAAATGACGGCTTATGGTATCGATGAAACGTAGGCACATACCACCTATAATCCGAAATTTGGTGTTATGAGTTAGGACATATAGAAACAACACTACCGATTCCTTCACCGATACATTTTGTGTCTCACTCAAAAGGCTCTCATCCCCTAATTCCTTACACAAGCTACGAAAAACGGTCTTGTTCATAGGCAAGTTGTTATAACAGTTGACATTTGTGTCGTTATATACCATATTTAAAAGCAACAATCTAAGAGTATCGCGTTGTTCCCTATTTCTTGGACAATTGATTCTTTTATTTTTCATCAAAAGAACACCAGCAACAGCAGATAAGGCGGCAAACATAGCTTTATTTCTCATATTCATTCTTCTTTTTTATGAAACTCGATAAGAGTATCCATCTATGAAACACAATAAAAAAATCCATAACTGATGTAGGCTCATAGGGTTTCTAAAATACGCGGTTAAATTGTTTTTTTTTGTTATAAAAATTAATTATTTAACATTGATTTTAAACGAGGGTAAGGTTTTAATTTTTGTAAAAACAAGCGGCCCGGGCGGATCCAAGCGGAGTTTAAGCACACAATCGACCTCGTTGTTCCGAGATTTAAGAGTTTTGTTAATATCGCTCGAGTGGAACATTCACGCCTTTTATAGCTTCTCCACTAAATTTATGCAACCACAAGCGAAATTACAAACAACAATTTATGAAATAAACTATATTAGCAGTAGTGCTAAAGTACCACAAGCCGAGAGATTATTTAAGTGGAAACATAAATTTAATACTAATATCGAGGGGCGAACGAGATTACCCAGAGAAACATAGAGGAAATTGATCCCGATCAAGCCCGTCGAACATGGGGGAAAACGAAAGGGACCTTCGGATGGTTGACTGCTCCCGTCGGCCAGTTGATGTGGCAGGATTTCCGGAAAGGGAGTTGAGGTCGACGGAAATCCCGCGCGGTAGGAGGGCTCGGCGTCGGAATTGGGAGGCGAGGTCGACAGCGCCGGGCGTTTTGATCACGGCCTGGAGTGGTGTCGTCCAACGATCAGTCGGCCGGCGTGTACAGGAGCGGCGTCGATTGGCTGTTCTGGTTCCAAATTCGGCTAGGGCTGGAGGGGATTCACCGGCAACATGGGGAGAACAAAGGAACGTCGTTCTCTGTGTCTTTTCCCGCCCGCTTTGTCTCATCCTTTGCCCGTGTTTTAAAAGGCCATGAAAGATAGATTTCCTTCTTAATTATCTTTTCTTACAATCCTTTGTCAAAATTAATTCATTCCCTCAAATATATTTTGCCTTATACATACTCTTACCCAAATAATTGCCCTTTTAATAAGATTTTCAATTAACCTCCTAATCTGATTTAATTTAAAGAGTTAAATCTATGTTCATTTAAATAATTTGGACTTGTCGTTATCATCCTACACTATTAATACAGGACCTTTTATTCAGGATCTTATCGGGCGGTCAAGTCGATGAGCCAAACGAGTACATAAAATGAGAAAGAGCACGTGGAATAAAATGCATACAAGAAATAAACTTCATAAACAAATATGAATGAGTGGAGAGACTAAGATGCATCGCAGGGTGCATCAATTCTCTCGGGGTTGAAAGAACTCAACCCGGGCGAGAACTCGCAAAGACTAGCAACAGATAGATCTGGGTGGCGGCGGCGTAGGTCGTCAGTGTTGATCCAAGAGTTGTCTGTGATGTCTCATCCCCACCAGGAGACCAAGTAGTGTTGGTAAGTCCCGTGGCGAGTACGAAACTCTCGTACATCAAGAACTTAATCTATCTCCTCAGTGATTGGCGTCTGTAGTGGAGCTAAGTCAGGTGGTATCTCTAGAGCTGTTGTAGGCGGCCTCGGCCTGGAAGTGGGTGAGACTTCATAGAATAATGTCAGATCAGCCATATTAAATATTGGTGAAGTGTGGAATTCAACGGGCAAATCTAGGAGATAGGCATTCTCCCTGATGCGCTTCCGGACTTGGAAAGGACCAAACTTCCTCTGCTGCAGCTTATGGTATGTACCCGTAGTGAGTCTCTACTTCCTGAAATAAGCAAACACTCAATTTCCTTTTAAAAAGTATAACTCCTGACGATGACGAACGGCCATGGATTTATATTTTTCAGAAGTCGCTCGCAATTTATTAGTTAAAGATTTATGCAATTCCTTTAAATAATCAACATGGGCTTGCACATCAAAAGAAATACGTTCATGAGTCGGCATGGAGTGACGATCAAGTAGATGAGGTACAGGGAATCTGTAAACAATCTCGAAAAGAGATTTAGCAGTAGCATGATTAATAGAATTGTTGAATGCAAATTCAGTCTGTAGTAGTATAAGATCTTATTGTTTTAGATTCTCCTCAGTCAAACACCTAAGAAGGTCCCCCAAAATCCTATTAACGACCTCAGTCTGCCCATTAGTCTGAGGGTGATGTGCGCTGCTAAATTTGAGTTTGGTACCTAGTCGGGCCACAATGTCTTCCAAAAATATCTCATAAAATGAGTGTCCCTATCAAAAGTGATCGACCTAGGAACTCCGTGCAGGATAATGATTTCTTAAAAAAAGTCTGGTGACGTGTACAACACTATAAATTTTTTTACACGAAATGAAATGTGACATCTTCGAAAATCAGTCTACGACTACAAAAATAGAATCGACCTTCCTTTGAATGCGAGGAAGTCCCACCACAAAGTCCATCGAGATGTCATCCCATGATCGCTCAGGTATCGGTAAGGGGGTGTATAATCTAGTGTTTTGTGCATGTCACTAATATAGTTGTTAGGTGGTGCAGTGCCTAATGAATTCGGTGATATCACGCTTCATATTTGGCCAATAATACGTGTGATGGCAAGATCTAATAATTTAGACAGGCCTACGTTCCACCCGAAGGAGAGACAACTGGCTCAAGATGTAACACCTCTCCTGTAAAGATTGTATGATATGGGTCCGGACGGGGCCCCACAAGATACAGACTTCACAGCTTAAGCATTATAAGATGATATAAATTACTCAACTCAAAACTCAGACTATAAACAGCGGAAACATACAGTCACACCAGAAGTTATCTACCATCACGGAGTATCAAAACGGTCTTAAGGTCTTACAACATTCATGAGTCCAAAAACTAAAACAATAACTTCAACATAACAATGTGCATTAGCACTCATAGGCTACCTCGGCATGCAAGCCGGAATCATAGTGCACTTAGCATAACATTCAACCAAACAGAGCTACTAAACAAAGAGATCACTTCATGAGGCTTAGGCCTTTTTGGTCGGCGAGCTTGCTCTCGCTTGCGATCCTTGCCCTGTAAAAGTTTGTAATAACGTGGGTTAGCAAAGACTGACCTCAACTGTGTAACCAACACATCTCCTCTCGGTCGTCACTAGCGCACCTGGGGCACTCCATCACCCTGCAGGTCAGCACTCCGTATGCAAATGTACATAAACATAGAGAGCAATAAAATAGGTTTGGATGTCTCATACAACAAGCATGTTTCTATGTTGAGCAGGTAAAATAAAAGAGGCATACTATGCAGCATGTATGTCTGCGTTTCACTCAAGGCACCCTATAATGTATGAATCTAACACATCATCACGCATCATCAAACAGGCACTTCCAATTTTCCCATCGACGTTCAAGTCGCAATCAAACAGGTACTTCCAATTTCCTCATCGGCGTTCAAGCCGCAAACAAACGGGTACGTCCAATTTCCCATAACGGCATACAAGACGCCACACGGAACTCTTGCCAAGGCCCCACCCGCTCGTGGGTGTCAAAACTCGGGTTTGCCTGCAAGCTCTGACTTCTCACGTCAAGATTGTCACACAAACAAACTGATGCTAAAAACTCTTGCTAAACCTCACCTGCTCGTGGGCTTCATCGTTCGGGCTTGTCCAAAGCTTGACATTCTCGTCAGTTTCACAGAAGGGGACTTGTCTTGCCGGGACACTCTCCACACATGACTTTGCAACGTCACGGGCTAGCCAGCCGACCACAGAGACAAATCCGCGCCTTAACACGTCACAATCAAAAGTCTTTCCCGCCCTAATCCACCATTCGCACTCAAACGAAAATAAGGGGGAAACCACATCACAAACGACATCTTTCCGCCAACAGATTTCTAGCACAATCATTAGGCTCGTTATGCAACATCACTGAATCGGACTAACGGTCGCAACTTCAGCTTCACCTGCAATGTCTAATCCACAAGCGGAGCAGATTTCTAGTGCAACATCATGTCGGGGACGGACACAATCGACCCGGTGGCTCCTCTTGAACCATAGCGACCTGAACCCCTCTCATTTGAGAAATCTGGTGCCAAAATGCTTGAAAGAAAGCAAGAACAACATGGATATCATGCACACATCATAAAGACCGAGAGAAGAAGTGTCGTTATCTTACGACTCCTCTTCCTGGCCATGAAAACTCGATTTGCACAGATGAAAGTGTGCGACTTCAAGTCCTCTACACGGATCTGGCCTCGGATCGACGATCGGAGCGCCGAAGCTTCGTTAATGGCGGAGAAAGACCTTCTTCCTCCTTCCAAACTCTCTCTCCCCAAAAACCTAACTCTTTCTAAAAATGAGATGAAATAAGGGTTTAGAACGTTTCAGCCCTATTTATTGTAACATCCCGACTTTATTGGGCCACCGGAACCCTAGTGGGCCCAATAAAATTGACCTGAACCCCTACCCATGGCCCGGTAGAAGGCAACCATAGGCGGGAAATAGAGCTAGAAGACTCCGATTTGAGTTCCGTCAGCTCCTGTGGCCTCGTATAGTCGATACGAGCGCGTCGGGACTCGTTCTGTTGGACCCCGAGGTCATGTGATGGACGTAACCATTCCTCGTAAAACGGCTCGAGAGCTAGACTTTGGATATCGGTCTAAAGGACAACGATTTGAGTTCCGCCAGTTCATGTGGTCTAATATGACCCATACGAGCGCATCAGAACTAGTCGCGTCGCGATCCGAGATCTAACGACGAATATAGTCATTTTGACCATTTTAGCGCGTCGCGACGCGCAGATTTTGGACTTTTACCAAACGAACTCTGATTTGACCCCGGTCAGTGGCGTTAGATTCGTATGGTCAATACAAGTCAACTGAATTGGTCCCGATCAGTTTCTATGATGTGTGTTCAAACTGTGGTCAAATCAAGCTCAGTCATGCACCGAAAAGCGTGCGCACACCAATTGTGACACGACACCCCAACTTTGACTCAACCCCGATGACTTGGACCTATTTTAGTTTTGACCATCACGGGAGTCCCACCCCAAGGTTGACTTTAGTCAAACCCTCTTTTTTCCCATTTTTGGAAGTTTTCCCTACGGAGGAGGTCATCTCCTCTCCATGGGTAAATAGTGCATTGCCCCCCCCCCACCCACCCACCCACCTATAGGGCCATAAAGTAGTAAGAAGGAAGGGAGTGGGCCCAAGTGGTGGCCCACCAACACTTCCCTCCACTCCCCATCTCTTTTTCCCTTTCCCACTTTTAAAAGCCCAAGCCCATAAAGGCTTAACCCCATTTCCCACATGGGGGAAATCCCTTGAGCCTCCAGCTGTCCTTGGACAGCTGGAGGGTGGAGATTAATCCCTCTATAAGGAGGGATTAATCCCACATTGGGTAGGGGAGGAGATCCCCTCCTCTCCAACCTATATAAATACCCCCTCTTTTGATATCCTCCTCACCAACACAGTGAGCAACTCCCCCACCCCTCCCCAAGCTCTACCGGAGCTCAGGTCGCCGGAAAAGGAAAGCCTGAGCTCCACCACAGCCACCTTGCATGGCCAACCAAGCCGGCCCCTCCCAAGCCCCTCCTCCACAGGTAGAACCTCTCCTCTACCCCTTCCCCTCCTTCTAGACGATCTGCATGGGCCTCCCGGCGGCCGAAGCGTCGCCGGCACCACCCGACCCATGCTCTAGGTCGGGTGGTGGCCCAGGAAGGCTAGCCCCTCCTCGCGCCGGGGGTGGCGCTGGAGAAGGGCTGACCCACTTGGATGACTTTTCCCGGTGGGGGGAAAGTCGGGGTGCCGCCAGAAAACGCCGCTCCGGCGGCACCCAAGAAGCAGAGCTTTTGCTATGTTTTGTCTCCGGCGGCGGCCAGCGGAGGATGGTCGCCGGACCACCACCGGAGAAGAGCCCTGCCCCCGGCGCACCGGCCGGGGGTGGTTTCGGGGCTGGGATCAACGCCGGAGAGGCGGGGTAGTACGGTGGCGCTGAGAGCGGAATCACCGCTACCCTGCTCTCGGGTTGGCCAAATCAGGCGGCGGTCGGCGGCGGCAGACCGCCATTTGAAGTCGCCGGGCCACCACCTAGGGACTCGCCGGCCCCCGACGAACCGGCTGGGGGCGGCGCCGACGTCCAGCGGTGACTGGCCGGTGATGGCAAAAGCTATCCTTGACTGCACCGCCGGCAAGGAGCAGCAGCCGTTCGATCTGTTGATGAAGATCGGACGGCCGAGATTTCATTAAATCCCCCCCCCCCCCCCCCCCGCCTCAGCATCAGCGCCCCCCACAGCGGATCCGCAGCCGATCCATTATGGTGTCAGAAAGAGGATATTTGATGTCCGGCTCGATCTCAGCCACAGGATGCCTTTTGATCTGTTATTAGCAGACCAGATTAATAGTTAAACTTTGAGAAATTTCCTAGGTCATTCCTATGCCTCTGGGGGCAAAGTGATCAACATGAAAAATGTTCCCCATAGTAAGGGCTTGCTCCACAAAAATTTTGAAAATTTTTGGAGTTGATTTGGTATTTTAAAAGGCCCAAATAAAATTTATTTGGCCGAATTAAGGCCCAAAACTCTTCGAAAAATTATGAAAAATTTTATAGGCTCAATTTATACCCCCTTAAAGGTTGTATCAAAATTTGGGGACTTGGGGATCAAAATTGAACTTTCCTCAATTCCTTGGAGTCTAGGGTCGCGCTTGGAATTTTATTATGCTCATTTTCCTCGAAAATGAAAATTGGAGAGCGTGACTCCCCTTTCTAATTTGAATAATAAATTCAAATTGTCTTTTCAACGAGAGTGGCCGAGGCAAGTGACCAAGCTCCGGGTGTTTCAAGATTTTAAGAAACCGTCGAGCACCTCGAATCTCGGGTGATTTGGGCATGCTCGGAAGATGAGAGTACGAGTAGTGAGTTGCAAAATTATCCTCGACGAATAATAAATGTGAAACTCCTAATAAGCCCCTAATCTGATTAAGTCATGATTAAAAAGGCGCAACCAAATTACTATCGAATCTTAATAATTGGTGTAACTCAAGCAAGCTTTATTAAAAACTGAAATAGAACAGAATGCGTCTCCTGAGAACGGAGATGAAACTGAATGTGCCTCCTAAGATAGGAGATGGAACTGAAGCCTCCTGGGTAGAGCGATTGGACTACTAACCATTATCTTTATGATTATTCGAGCCTTGTACTGGTTCTGTTCTTTTATTCATTTCAGTTCAGTACTTTCAATTCGGTACTACTTCAGTCTCGTATTGGTCAAGTTCATTTCAATTCAGTACTTCTTCAGTCTCGTATTGGTTAAGTTCATTTCAATTCAGTACTACTCCAGTCTCGTACTGGTCACGTTCATTTCAATTCAGTACGACTCCAGTCTCGTAGTTGTCAAGTTCATTTCAATTCAGTACTACTCCAGTCTCGTACTGGTCAAGTTCATTTCAATTCAGTATTACTTCAGTCTTGTATTGGTCAAGTTTATTTCAATTAAGTACTACTCCATCTCGTACTGATCAAGTTCATTTCAATTCAATACTACTCCAGTCTCGTGTTAGTCAAGTTCATTTCAGTTCAGTACTTTCAATTCAGTACTACTCCAGTCTTGTACTGGTCAAGTTCATTTCAGAACTTTCATTCCAGTACTACTCCAGTTTCGTACTGGTCACATTTCATTCAGCACTTAAATTATGCAGCATTTATTATTAGTAGCTTTAATTAGCGCACTTAAATTACTGCAATCTACTATTATAAGCACGGATCCTGCTCTGACTAGCAGTTGTCTGTTAAGGTTGAGCCTTAGTTGGGGATAACCGGAGTTGAGATGTTCCTTCGGGTTTAGCCTCAAATAAAGTGCTCTCACGCTCCTTGTCGAAAGTTGAGCTGAGTGTCGTTGCTCGAAGTTTGAAGCATAGTAGGGCAGACCGTCGTAGACCCGGCAAGTGTTAGCAATATAGATTGATTGATTGCTTGTAAATTGATTGCGGTGAATTAGTGGCAGGTCAGTCCATTCCGCAGACCGTTCGTACCGGTGCGGGAAGGTCGACTACCTAAGGCGACAGGAAGATGGGTACCACGGGTGACCAGCCGTTATATTTTCCACGTCAGGTTTTCTCCGCTGGTTGGCCAACATATTGAATCACCAGATGTCGCCCACATCTAGAAGTACACAAAGTTGTACGTTTGGGCCTAGGGCTGTGCGGTATGACCACCCCCAGAAGTGGTAGGACTGGCCACTGTCACCGACGACCACATCGGTGAGGCCCACGGGGCTCGCTACCTTGCTGGAACAGAAGCGGTCCATACTATGTCAACATAGGGTTTGTGTGCGCGGCTGCGAATGCCTGCGATATGTGCGCGGTCGTGAATGACTACAATAGGGTACAAGTTGTTAATACCTGATTTGCTGATGTGCCAGTGGAACCTTAATTATAACTGATATACATTGTTGATGATATTCCAGTTATACTATGTTGCGTTTCTTTATAGTTGCTCCTAGCCTATATATATGAAATGTTGTGGTAACTCTCCATTGTTATCTACTTTTGTTGGGTGGGTGTCTGCTCGTCCCCAGGATATGGATCCAGAGAGAAAATTTATTTATGCTTAGCTCTGTGACTAACGGTTATTTAAATAACCATTCACAAGAGATGGAGCTCCGTAGTGACCCGCCGCTGCAGGTGATTGCGTCAGCAGTTAGGAATACTCGAGCAGATGCACCCTCGACGTCTCCAGAGTTTCGAGACGTGAGTACCGACGAGCTGATTAGGGAGAGAGAGAGAGAAGAGTTATATGCAGTACTTGTACATCATGCGGGCTTATATAAATACTTAGGCTACAACCCTTGTACTCATGTAAATATATATGATGTTATACATATATTTGATACTGGTTTTCTGACAATGCTTACGCAAATCTCTGATGTGTTATGATTCTAGCTGAGCAAGGCGCCCACCTAGTGCTCAGATAGGGTGGGTAGTTACCCCTAAGGAGCACTGGGTAGACGTCTTGGGCAGTAAGATTCCCTCCGTCCCGACCCGGGCAAAAGTTGGGGGAGGGGGTCTTAAAGTATGCCCTTTGGACGGAGGGTCCTGGGTCATAGGATCAAATCCTAAGAGAAATTGATCGGCTAAAAAGCTAAACAACGGAACTACTCCTGTCTGCTACCGCCGGGCAGTAACTACCTACCGCGTTGCGGTAACTTCCCGAGTCGTCGGTCCTTTTGGAAAGAAATCGCTATCATCAGCGTTAACAATACCACCGTGCGATAGCCACTCAATGCTCTCAAAGCTTCAGGAGCTACCGTCGCACGATAGCATCCTGTCGCTGTGTGGTACCACTCGACGCTCTACACGCCTTCCTACTCAATGTTTAGCTATCGTCGGGCGGTAGCTTCCAGAGGCTCAAGTTCTGGAAAAACTGGGGTGTTACAACTCTTCCCCCCTTAGAAGAATTTTGTCCTCGAAATTAAGCATGCACTCAAACAAAAGCACACCTGAAGCAAAAAGTTTTGGGAAGTCCTCCCGCATTGCTTGCTCACGCTCCCAAGAGAATTCGTCTCCCCTGTAGTTGTCCCAACGCACCTTTACGAGTTTGAACTATTTGTTCCGCAACTACCGAACTTTTGAATCCTCTAAGCCAACTGGACGGACTTTTGTCCTCAAGTCCTCCTCTACCGACACCGTCGTTAACTCAACCACAACATTTGCCTCCACCAAGGCTTTCGTTAAAACTGAAACATGGAAAACATCATGTAATCCACTCAGATCTGGGGACAACGCCAACTGGTAGGTTGTTTCTGCAATATGTTTTGTAACTTTGAACGACCCCAAAAATTTCAGACTCAACTTCTTGAGTTGGCTAATCCGTGAAACACCTTTGAACGGATTAATCCTTAGATATACCCAGTCGCCTACCACGAACTCCGCGTTCCTATGGTGCGCATTGAAATACTTCGTCTGCCGATACTGAGCAACCTTCATGCGCTCTTGAATGGATCGCACCAACTCACAAGCATTAGTCACCACCTCTTTTCCCAAAAGTTTAGTGTCTCTCGCCTCTATCCATGACATCGGTGCTCGACACCGCCTTCCATATAAAGCCTCGTACGATGTCATATTGATACTCGCCTGGAAACTGTTATTGTAGGCAAACTCCACCATGAAAATGTGATCTTCTCACCTCTTGCCAAAATCAAGGGTACACATTCTCAGCATATCCTCCAGAGTACGCTTCGTCCTTTCGGTTTGACCATCGGTTTGAGGATGGAACGTCGTACTAAATTTGAGCTTTGTGCCCAGAATTTTCTGTACCAATCTTCAGTCCTGGGACGTGAACCGTCCATCACGATCACTAACAATACTCTTGGGAATTCCGTGCAACCGCACAATATTGCGAACATACAGTTCTACCGGCTTCTCCACGCCGTCCTTCTTTTGATTCGGGATGAAGTGAGCCACATTTGTCAAGCGATCCACGATCACCCAAATCGCATCATTATCCTGATGTGACCGAGGTAGGCCATGTACAAAATCCATGAAGATGTCATCAAATTTCCACTCATGGATGGGAAGAGGTTTCATAAACCCGCCCGACTTCTGACACTCAACGTTCACTAAGGCACAAGTTTGGCACCGACTCACATACAAATCTACGTCCTGCTTCAAACCTAGCCACAAAAAAGATTACTTCATATCCAAGTACAACTTTGTATTGCTCGGGTGAATGGAGTACTTTATGAAATGAGCCTCAAACATCAACTCCTCATGGAGCTTGTCAAACTGTGGTACACAAATCCTTTCGTCCTTCCTTAAGATATCATCAATCATCTCTTAGGCACTACCCTCACCTTTTTGACACAAACGGCTGGAACCCTGCATCCATACTGGTCGCTTCTCGAATACAATTGGACAAATCGTTTGGCAACTCTATCCAGTTCAATCGAGTCATGCTAGACTCGCATCTGGCTTCACACTCAAAGCCAAGGGACTCACAGTCCCTCACCAACCACTCATCATGAGCTTCAATCCAATTCCTTTGTCCACGATACTTCCTACTCAAGGCATCCGCCACCACGTTGGCTTTGTCTGGCGTATACTGAATCGCTACGTCATAGTCCCCGAGGAACTCGACCCACCTGCGTTGTCGCATGTTCAACTCTTTTTGATCTAGAAGATAATTCGGGCTTTTGTTTTTCGTGAAGATCTCTACCTTCGCACCGTACACAAAGTGTAGCCGCAACTTCAACGCAAAAATTACCGTCGCTAACTCAAAATCATGGACAGGGTAATTCCTCTCATGAGGTTTCAACTGCTTAAACCCAAAGGCTATCATCTTGCTATATTGCACTATCATGCAACCCAAACCGCATCCTGATGCGTTATTGAAAACCTGACATCCTTCAGTCCCTTTAGGGAGACTTAGGATTGGAGTTGTCATCAGCCTTTCCGTCAATGTGTCAAATGCTTGATTGCACTCCTCAGTCTACACAAACTTCTGATCCTTACGAATCAATGTAGTGAGGGGCAGAGCTACCCGCGAAAAGTTTTCCATAAACCTTCTATAGTACCCGGTTAGTCCAAGGAAACTCCTAACTTCCGCCACGGTGCTCATAACTGGCCAATCTTTGATGGCCTCAACTTTTGTTGGATTCACCACCTCCCCATCGTCACTAATCACATGGCCCAAAAATGTCACTTTCTCTAACCAGAACTCGCATTTCGAGAACTTAGCATAAAGTTGGCTCTCTCTCAACATGCACTTGTAAGACTACTCTCAAAGGAGTCTCATGCTCCGCCTCCAATTTGGAGCACGCCAAGAAATCATCGATGAAGACTACTACAAACGAGTCTAAGTACTCCTGAAACACTCGGTTTATCAAATCCATGAATACCGATGGCGTGTTCGTCAATACGAATGACATCACCGAGAACTCGAAGTGACCATACCTCGTTCCAAACGCTGTCTTACATGTCCTCGTCTCGAATCCGCAACTGGTAGTACCCTGACTTCAAGTCCAACTTAGAGTACACCACTGACCCTACTAACTGGTCGAACAGGTCATCTATCCGTGAAATCAGTTACTTATTCTTGACGATCACTTTATTCAACTCCTGGTAGTCTATGCACAGCCGCATACTACCATCTTTCTTTTTCACAAACAGTATTGTCGCGCTCCAAGGAGATAAGTTGGGTGCGATATACCCCTGCTCCAACAGTTCCTGCAACTGTACCTTGAGCTCGACTAAATCCTTCGGTGTCATCCTAAAAGGAGGACGTGACACCGGCGTAGCTTCTGGCACTGATTCAATCGAGAAATTGATCTCCCGTCGAGGAGGCACTTCAGGAAGCTCCTCAGGAAACACATCATCGAATTCTGTCACTACCAGCACTTCCCCAATTGACAGCTTGGAAAGTTGAGCTTCTAATAATGCTACGAATGCTACTCCTCCCTGGTTAACTGCCCGCAATAACTGCATGGTTGAGATCAGGGAACAAGCCACTCCACTAAGGCCCTCAAATTTAACATCTTCCTTTCCTTCGCTTCTCAGGGTCACCACCTTGGATAGGCAGTCAATACTGGCACGCTGATCTACAAGTCAATCCATCCCCAAGATCACATCGAATTCGGCTAATGGTAGAATCGTTGATACCAACACGAAATCAACTCCGTCTAGATTCCAACTAATGTGTCCTCTCATCCTGATAGTCATGAAAGACCCATTGGGCATGCACACCCTAAGCTCTGCGTCTGCCGAAAAGGGCTTGATTCCAATTCTTCGTATAAAGCTTTCCGCCAGAAAGGAGTGTGACACTCCCGTATCGAGCAATACCCTATATGGGTAACAGAAAACTAACACGAAGCCTACTTGACTGTAAGTTCCTTACGACGTTGGGTTCATTCTATGTCACTTTCCAATGTCCTGACAGCCTCAATCAACTCGCTAAAGCCCGCATTCTTCGTAGCTATTAGGGGTTGTCTTATATTCTCTCTCAACCCATGGTAGAAGAGATCGTCCCTCTCCTCATCATCTGTCATGGTGGTTCCAGCATAACGACCCAATCGAGTAAACTCCTGAACGTACTCATTTACAGTCTTATCCCGCTGCACCAAGTGCAGAAACTGCCTCTGACGGGATGACGGGATAACCATGTCGATGAAGGGATATACTTCTTTAGGAAGGCATTCCCGAACTCTTCTATAGACGGGGTGCGTCCAGGAAACTGGCGGCCGCTAAGGCTCACCCACCACAACTAAGCATCACCTTCTAACATGAAGGTCATGAACTGAGACGCGAGGAAACTCGCGGTCCCGCAATACTCCTATGTGGATGACTTCTTTACGCGATCTGATTATGTCAAACCGACCACTAAACCTTACCTTGGGTATTAACCTCGCTCTGATACCAAATTATAACATCTTTCCTGTAAAGACCGTATAATATGGGTTCGGTCGGGGTCCCACAACATACAGACTCCACAACTTAAGCATTATAAGATGATATAAATTACTCAACTCTAAATTCTGACTATAAACAGCGGAAACATACAGCCACACTAGAAGTTATCCACCTCGGTATGCAAGCCGAAATCATAGTGCACTAAGCATAACATTCAATCAAACAGAGCTACTAAACAAAGAGATCATTTCATGAGGCTTAGGACTTTTTGGCCGGCGAGCTTGCTCCGCTTGCGATCCTTGCCCTGTAAAAGTTTGTAGTAACATGGGTCAGTAAAGGCTGACCTCAACTGTGTAACCAACACATCTCCTCTCGGTCATCCCTAGCAGACCCCGGGGCACTCTATCACCATGCAGGTCAGCACTTCGTATGCAAATGTACATAAACATAAAGAGCAATAAAACAGTTTTGGATGTATCATACAACAAACATGTTTCTATGTTGAACAGGTAAAATAAAAGGGGCATACTATGCAACATGTATGCAGTCATGGGTTTCACCCAAGGCACCCTATAATGCATGATTCTAACACATCATCAAGCATCATCAAACGGGTACATCCAATTTCCCCATTGGCGTTCAAGATGCAATCAAATGGGTACTTCCAATTTCCCCATCGACATTCAAGCCGCAAACACGCAGGTACTTCCAATTTCCCTTAACAGCATATAAGCTGCCACACGGAACTTTGTCAAGGCCCCACCCGCTCCTGGGTCTCAAAACCCGGGCTTGTTTGCAAGCTCTGACTTCTCACGTCAGGATTCTATCACACAAACAAATTGATGCTAAGAAACCATGCTAGACCCCACCCGCTTGTGGACTTCATTGCCCGGGCTTGTCCAAAGCTTGACGTTCATATTATTTTCACAAAATGGGACTTGTCTCGTCGGTATACTTTCCACACATGACTTTGCAATGTCACGGGCTAGCCAGCCAACCACAGAGACAAAGCTGCGCCTTAGCACATCACAATCAAAAGTCTTTCCCGCTCTAATCCACCATTTGTACTCACACGAAAATAAGGGGGAAACCACATCACAAACGACATCTTGACGCAAACGGATTTCTAGCACAATCATTAGGCTCGTTATACAACATCTCTGAGTCGGACTAACGGTCGCGACTTCGGCTTCACCCACAATGCCTAATCCAATAGCGAAGCAGATTTCTAGTGCAACATCATGCTGGGGATGGATACAATCGACTCGATGGCTCCTATTGAACCATGATAACCCGAACCTCTCTCATTTGAGAGATTCAGTGCCTAAATGCTTGAAAGAAAGCAAGAACAACATGGATGTCATGCACGCATACTAACGACTGAGAGGAGAAGTGTCGTTACCTTATGACTCCTCTTCCTAGCTATGAAAAACTCGATTTGCACGAATGAAAGTGTGCGCCTTCAAGTCCTCTCCACGGATCTGGCCTCGTATCGACGATCGGAGCCCCGAAGCTTCGTTAATGGCGGAGAAAGGCTTTCTTTCTCCTCCAAACTCTCTCTCCCCAAAACCCTAACCCTTTCTAAAAATGAGATGAAATGAGGGTTTAGAACGTTTCAACCCTATTTATGCCCTTTGGACGGAGGGTCGTGGGCCATAACATCAAATCCTAAGAGAAATCGAACGGCTAAAAAGTCAAACGACGAAACTGCACTTGTCCGCTACCGCCAGACGATAACTACCTACTGCGTTGTGATAACTTCCCGAGTCGTCGGTCCTTACGGAAAGAAACCGCTATCACCAGCGTTAACAATACAGCCACGCGATAGCCACTCAATGTTTCCCACTCAACGCTCTCAACACTTCAAGAGCTACTGTCGCGTAATAACATTCTACTACTACACGGTACCACTCGACGCTCTCAACGCCTTCCTACTCATCGCTTAGCTATCGCCGAGCGATAACTACCTATCGTCGGGCGGTAGCTTCCAGAGGCTCAAGTTCTGGAAAATCTGGGGTGTTACACACGATCTGTGGGCAGCAGATTAGTAGAAGAATTAGATATAATAGGAGAATCAGAAGTATAAGGAGAAGAAAGAAGTACAGGCTCTGAAAGAGGTGCCTACACAAGAGGAAAAGAAGCAAAATTATTAGAAGAAGGAAGCATAGAGGGTGAAGAAAAGAACGGAGCATCCTCAAAGAAAGTGACATCTGCGGAAACATATTGTTTCTGGACGACGGGATCAAAGCACATATCCTTCTGTATCGGGCAATAACCCAGAAAGATACATTTAACAGAACGAGGAGAGAGTGTCACGACCAGAAGAAGGTGGGTGAACAAACATTGTGCATCCAAAGACACGAGGAGGTAAAGGAAACGGAGTCTCATCAGGATACAGGACGGAAAATGGAGTCTTGTCATTGAGAATCGAAGACAAAACTCGATTAATTAGAAAACAAGAGAGAAGAGTAGCATGACCCCAATAAGACCGGGGAACATGCACATGAGTGAGAAGGCTACGAGCCACATTGAGAATATGACGATTCTTGCATTCAGCAATAACATTCTGTTGAAAAGTGTAAGGACAAGTAGTTTGATGGACAATGTCGTAATTCACACAAAATGACGTAAACTGATGACTAAAATACTCCTTAACATTATCAGTGCGAAGAATTTTAATACGCATCAAATTGTGTACGAATCTCATTATAAAACACAGTGTAAAAAGAAAATATTTTAGAGCGTTCATGTAACAAATACAACCACGTACACCGAGAGAAATCATCAATAAAAGTAATAAAATAAATGTTACCCCTACCAATAGTCGGAAGGGGAGCAGGACCTCAAATATCCGAATGAATAAGGTCAAAGGGACAAGAAGAACCGCGACCCTGCTTAGCTGAAAAATAGACCGGTGATGTTTACCAAATTGACACGCCTCACAATTAAAAGAAAAATTCTCTAAAGATAAATCAGGCAGAAGCTGATAAAGAATCCGGGAAGAAGGATGCCTAAGACGAAGATGTCATTGGAGTAAAGAAAAGGATGAAAAAACAGAAGCGGTATCAAGATAGAACAAGCCACCGCTTGCAGTCCCAGTAGCAATCGACTCCCTGGAGTGAGGGACCCGAAAAGCACATGTAGAAGCAGTAAAGCACATGTTGAAGCAGTAAAAAAAGCTTCACAGTTCAACTATTTGCAAAGAGCAATGACAGAAAGAAGATTTTACGGAAAACTCGGGACATAAAGAGTGTCACGAAGCTCTAGAGAAAGAGTAACATGCACCGTGTCAGACCCAAAAACATGAGACGGAGTACCATCCACAATAAGAACCAGAGGCAACCGGTTATTCCTGTCAAGAGAAGAGAAAAGACAAGAATTCCTCGTCATATGATTAATAACCCCAGAATCAATGAGTCACCTTCCTGTAGTAGACAACTGAGCAGCATCAGAAGTAGCAAGAGAAAGAGTGGCCATAAAGAACATGGTTTAACAGAACAAACCGCACGGACAAAGGACCACGAACAGACGACCAAGAAGAGCTCAAGCAGAAAAAGAGCAGGTCGCAAAAGAGCAGATCAGTTAACTGATCAGCAAACAGGTCGCAGAAAGAATGCAAACAAGAAACGAAGGTCGGCTGAGAGACTCAAACTGCACGGTTGAGAGATAAGCCGAAAGAACAGCTCGCTGAAAAAAAGAGATCGTGCGAGTAGAGGAAAACAACCTGCGGGAAGCACAGAAGAAAGACGGAAGCTCAAACAGCAGGGAAGCCGCGCGAACACAACAAGTCACAAAGAATAGTGACTAGTAAAGAAGGCGTGCGACAAGAAACCCGCAAAGACCGCTCGAACAAGCATCCACAAGCAAGAAAGAGCAAGGCAGAACGGCTAGCAAGGAAGACCGCACAAACAAAAAAGTTCGCAAGGAAACAAGTCGCAGAGACAGCAACAAGAAGGTAGGGCAGGGTGGGAAGAAGCAGACCAGAAGCAGATCGGAAGAAGCTAACCAGAAGCAGTAGACAAACAAATCGTTATCTCTTTGGAGCAAAAGATCGGTTCACTCTGATAATATGTGAAAAAGAGATAAATAAACACACATTTTATTGCTCCAAAAAGATAGGCAGTACATAGGTATGCCCCCTTATTTATAGAAAATGAGGGAGGAGGGAGAATACAATAGGCGATGTGTGTCTAAATACAAGCCGCGCGTCTAGGCGGTTTGACACAGTCAAACCGCAATGCTATACAGAATATAAAACTAGTGAAGCCTCTAAACTCCAACGTCGGCTAACATCCAGACCGCAGCTGTTAAACTCCCAGACCGCTGCTCCGGCTAACCACCAGACCGCTGTTGCGGCTAACCTCCAGACCGTAGTTGTGGCTTGACAACAGACCGCTGTTGCGGCTAACCAACAAACCACTGATGCGGCTAACCAGCAGACTGCTCCCGTGGCTAACCTCATGACCGCTGCTACGGCTAATCATCAGACGCTACTGCGGCTAACCAACAGACCGCTGAGCCAAACCGCCAGAACAAGGAGTCTAGCAGACCGATGAGCCAAACCGCCAGACCGGGGAGACAAGCTGACTGCTGCAGCTAGATATTAGACTGCATGGTCTCCTCAAGCTTCAACATTAATCTTCAAAAATATGCGGAATCCACTAAGCATATCTAACATATCATCCAACCGGGGAATCAGAAAACGATACTTGATCATGATTTTATTAATTGATCGACTATCTACACACATACGCCATGTCCCATCTTTCTTAGAAACTAAAGCGCGGGGACGGCACACAGACTCATACTCTCCCTAATGTGACCCTTCGAAATAAGTTCAGTCACCTACCTATGTAGCTCCTCATGCTCTTTCAGGCCCACATGATAGTGGGGCAAATGAGGTAAACTAACTCCTAGTATGAGGTCTATGCAATGTTGTATGTCTTTCATCGGGGGTAGCTGATCGGGAAGCTCCTCCGGCATGATCTCAGAGAACTCATCTATGAAGGGTCGCATCGTGCTAGGGATGTCTAATGTAGCGGGGGTGGTGTCGATACCGGATAACATATAAATGACCTCGCTATCCCTCATCTCCTCCTGGAATTGGGACCCTGTCAGTAATATGGTGGCAAAGTGGAAGGATATCGCGGAGACAGTGGTAGAATTAGGTGAAGTCCTCTCTGGGGCTCTGGGAACAAGACCATTCTTCTAAGGGAGAAGAACGATCTTGCGACCATTGCGCTGAAAGGAGTGAGTGTTCTTTACATAATCATGAACTACGTGCCTATCGTGCTATCAAGGCCGTCCTAGTAGCATGTGATAGACCTCGATAGTAGCAACATGACACCATAGAGCGTCCTGATACGTACTGTCTATGGAAAACTCTACGAGACACTAGTGCGTGATAGGAATGGTAGTGCTACTGGTGACCCGTGACAGACTGTAGGGTTTTCCTAAGGGCTACATTTTTAATTTCAGCTTATCCATCATGCGTTGAGAAACAAAGTTCTTCATACTACCATTGTCTATAATGATGGAACAAAACTGTCCATGTATGCGAGCGGTGGTACGAAAAATATTATTCCTCAACTAGTCGTCGTCAGTCGACGTCTTGAGAGTTAGGAGACTATGTTAGAGAACACACGCTAACTACTCAGGTTGTTCTCCCTCAACTTCGTACTCACTCTCTAACTCATTCTCGGGAGTCAGGTCAGCCTGGGAATCATTAAGAAAGACCTCGTACTCGGGTTCTGGCTCACTCTCAGAATCGATGATGACGACGAAGTGGCGTTGCAGACACTCAGAAGAGTTATGGCCCGATTCCATACACTTAAAACACCTAAACATCCCAGGTTGGGGTCTAGTGCATGTATTCTCCTTGTAACACATTTGTCCGTCACATGAAATATAATAGAGGATCCGGCCGGGGTCTCACACCATATTCCACAGACAAGTAGCGGAATTACAGGTTAATATCAAGAATTACTCGAATTCTAACTCACAGCATTCTAGCAGAAGCTTTAGGGTTACTTGAACTCAAACTCATTTGAATGTCCATAATATATAACCCACCATTTATATATAGCATGGGAATGTCAAGATTAAATACAAAAGTCTTGGCTTTAAGGCCTTAAAGTTACCTTTCACCAGTGTGGATTACAAACATCAACACGCAGGCCGACCACACATGAAAAATAGTAAATTTCTTCACTCGGCCTTCAAGGGCCAGCATAGCAGCAGAAAGAGCTTCAGCTCGTTATTTCCCGCTCGGCTCTCCAGCACCTGCATGGGGACAATCCACCATAAGGGTGGTAAATAAGGCAACAGTCAGCATTCAGCTAACCAATTTATAACGACCTCACCCATTTCCCGGGACAGTGGTATTCCTTCCCTGCAGGCATAACAGTTTCACAAGCAGATATATCATAAGAACGTACACTCACACACAGTTCAACATATCACAAACGAATGCCTCAACGATCAAACGTTCCGTGCATTCAGGGCACATTTTCGGTGTACCTGTTGTCAGGGTCCCACCACCGTTCAGAGGTCCAAGACATAACGGTTTATTTTGAGCATTCCCAGTCTCCAGGGCCCCCGGCCCGAGACTTTAGTCTTTACGGCGTACATCCTAAGACTCTCGTTATGTGATCCCAACGAACCCAATCACTTAGGCCCTCGAGTTAGACAACCATAATGCGGATACAATTCAACTTTGCTCGTTGCTCAAATCGTCAAATCTAAGGTTAGTCTAACGCGGATCGGCTTCCTCTTGTCCGTTCGGCTCACTGGCCTTTAGGAGCTCGCAGCTCACAGAGTAGCCTCACAGTCTCCCAGAGATGGGCTTTAACATCAAAAGGGTATCTGGCAGCTATCGCCAGTGATATTCACTGTCGCCAGACGTTAACCATAGAATTCACTTTCTGTACCAGACCCAGCCAAAATCATGTAGTAACTTGCAGTGCCAGAAACACTGGACTTTCACAGCACAAATAGCTCACCAAGAGCTATCGCCGATGACGATACTCACTGTCACCCGACGACATCCAACAGTCATCCAAATTGTGGTATTTCATGTGTATTTTCTTGGAGTGTAGCTGCAGCACTTCCTGCTACTTCCAGTTCATAGGTACAAACCCGCAGACCCCGTAAACTACTCGTTGATTCTCGGAGCCTTCTCCGGTATGCAAAATAAACATCACCAATTCAGATCAACCTTTTTATATGGACTTCACATAGCATGCATATTTCGTACTACACATTTTAGGATCTATATGCAAGACTCACTGGGGATTTCATGAATCTACCCAAAGGAATTCCATCGATTCTCCACCTTTTGGTGGGGATTTCATGCATATGCCAAAAGAAGGACTTCACTTGTCCAATAAGGAAGATCATTACCCGTGTAGTCTTCCTTGGAGCCATGACCTTGATCTTTGATCCGGATGGAATTGATTGTCACAACTTCTACTCCACGGATCTAGCGTCGACTCGCGATTCTGATCCCAAGCACGCCTTGGATCGATTCTCCTCCTTAGCTCCTGTGTTTTTCCTCCTCTTCCCTCTCCAGAACTAAGCAAGAGAGTATGAGAGAGATAATGAGAATAAAATCTCAAGTCCAGCCTTTATCTAAAAGCTACCGCCGCACGATAACTCCTACCGCAGTGCGGTATCACAGGCGGTAACCGCTTTGGCGAGTCGGCGCCGCAATCCTGAAGCTACCGCCACGCGGTAACTAGCTACCGTCACGCAGTACTTTAATTCAACGCCTCGTTTCGAGCGCAATCGCTCAAACCTTCCAATCATAGGCTGACACATGTTCACACCGTTGCGGATTCATTATCGTCGTGCGATAGGATGCTAACGTCGCACGGTAGAATCCTAAGAGCTTCATCAATTTATTTGGCCCCGCTAACGCCTGTGGTAACACTATCGCCAGACGATAGCTTCCCGAGAACTCTGTTAGACTAATTCCCAGCTACCGCCATGCGGTAACATCTTTCCGCTGTGTGGTAACATAGTTACATTTCACTAGTGTGGATTACAAACATCGGCACACAGGCCGTCCACACATGAAAAACAATAAATTTATTCATTCGGCCTTCGAGGGCCAGCACAGCAGCAGCAAGGGATTCATCATGCTATTTCTCAATCGGCTCTCCAGTATCTGCATGGGGACAATCCACCACAAGGGTGGTAGACAAGACAACGGCCAGCATTCAGCTGACCAATTTATAATGACCTCACCCCCTTCCCGGGGCGGTGGTATTGCTTCCCTGAAGGCATAGCAGTTTCACAAGCAGATATATCATAAGCATGTGCACTCACGCATAGTTCAACATATCACAAACGAATGTCTCAACGACAAAACGTTATGTGCACTCAGGGTACATTTTCGGTTTACCTGTTGTCAGGATCCCACCACCGTTCAGAGGTCCCAGACATAACGGTTTATTTTGAGCATTCCCAGTCTCCACAGCCCTCGGCCTGAGACTTTAGTCTTTACGGCATACAGCCTAAGACTCTTGTTATATGATCCTAACGAACGTCAATCACTTAGGCCCTCGAGTTAGACAACCATAATGCGGATACAGTTCAGCATTTGCCCATTGCTCAAATCATCAAATCTAAGGCTAGTCTGACGCGGGTCGGATTCCCTTTGTCCGTTCGGCTCACTGGCCTTTAGGAGCTCGCAGCTCACAGAGAAGCCTCACAGACTCCCAGAGACAGGCCTTAACATCAAAAGGGTATCTGGCAGCTATCGCCAGCGATACTCACTGTCGTCAAGCGTTAACCACAGAATTCACTTTCTGTACTAGACCCAGCCAAAACCCTGTAGTAACATGCAGTGCCAGAAACACTGGACTTTCACAGCACAAATAACTCACCAAGAGCTATCGCCGATGGTGATACTCGCTGTCGCCCGATGACATCCAACAGTCATCAAACTGTGGTATTTCATGAGTATTTTCCTGGAGTATAGCTCCAGTACTTCCTACTACTTCCAGATCACAGGTACAATCCCGCAGACCCCGTAAACTACTCGTTGATTCTCGGAGTCTTCTCTGGTATGCAAAATAAACATCACCAATTCAGACCAAACTGTTCAGATGAGCTTCACACAGCATGTCTATTCCATACTACACATTTTCGGATCTATATGCAAGACTCACTGGGGATTTCATGAATCGACCCAAAGGAATTCCCTCGATTCTTCACCTTTTGGTGGGGGATTCTATGCATATGCTAAAAAAAGACTTCACTTGTACAAGAAGAAAGATCGTTACCCTTGTATTCTTCCTTAGAGTCATGACCTTGATCTTTGATCCAGATGGAATTGATTGTCATAACTTCCACTCCGCGGATCTAGCGCCAACTCGCGATTCTGATCCCAAGCACGCCTTGGATCGATTCTCCTCCTGAGCTCCTGGGCTTTTCCTCCTCTTCCCTCTCCATAATTAAGTAAGAGAGTGTGTGAGAGAGAATGAGAATAAAATCTCAAGTCCAGCCTTTATCTGAAAGCTATCGCTGCACCGGTATCATAGGTTGTAACCGCTTTGGCAAGCCGGCGCCGCAATCCTGAAGTTACCGCTAACATGGTAACAAGCTACCGTCGTGCGGTACCTTAATTCAACGCCTTGTTTCGAGCGCAACCGCCCAAACCTTCCAATCACAGGCCGACACGTGGTCACGCCGTTACGGATTCACTATCGTCGCGCGACAGGATGCTAACGTCGCGCGGTAGAATCCCGAGACCTTCATCAATTTATTTGGCCCCGCTAACGCCCGCGATAACACTATCGCCAAACGATATCTTCCCGAGAACTCTGTCAGACTAATTCTCAGCTACCGCCACGCAGTAACATCTTTTCGTCGTGCGGTAACATCTTTCTCGAGAACTCAACGATTCGTCGAGAGTGTTGAAAGCGTCGAGTACTACCGCGACGCGCTAGCTTCTTACCGCTAAGCGGTAACAACCCGAGCTCTGGGTCTTTTAATTCACTGAGCTATCGTCTGCGATAAGCCTATCGCCGCACGATAACCTCCAATGACCACTTCTCCTTTGTGGGGTGTTACACTCCTTTCCCTTGTTGGGAGGGGCAGGGAGTGCTGGGGTGCTCGTGGACGCTACCGATCGAGTGGGTTCAACAGGAGTGAAAGTATGAGTTGGGTGGGGCTTGTCAGTAGACTTATTCCCAGATGTTCTCTTATGCAGCGCCTCTACTCTACGTGCATGACTCGTAACCTCTTCTAAATCCTTGTAATTAAGGAGTTCCAACTGATCTCTGATGGAATAGTGTAACCCGTTTAGATAGCGGGAAACAGTCATGTCATCGTCCTCTCTGAGGTCGAGGCGAGACTGCAGGACTAAGAACTCATTTGTGTATTCATCGACAGATAATTTATCCCGACTTAAATTATGAAATTTCTGATACAGGGTTTGCATATAGTAAGATGGAACGTATCTCTTACACAGTTGAGTTTTGAAGTCGTTTCATGTTGTGATCGGGGACATGCATAAATTGAACCTACACCGTTCTAACTGTCCGCACCAAACTAATACAGATCCTTTAAGTCTAGAGACGACGTCTTCTACTTGCATGGCTGGAGGCTGTTGTTTCCAAACTAAGTAACGAGCCATCTGTTCGCACCTCTCTAAGCAACTCTCAGTCTCAATTCACCCTTCGAAGTCACCAACATTCAACTTGATTCTCATGTCCCAACGGGGTTGGTGACGTGATTTGTTATGTGCTTCCGAGTCAGGGTGTGCGAGTTCCCGAGGTCTATGGTTAGGGTCATTTTCGTCCAATGAGGCAGGTGTTCGATTGACGTGCAAGGTTGCTTCGATATTATTAACCAAACTGTGCAATCCGTTCATGATATGTGTGACACTACTCATACCAGTGGGGAGAGTTTCGACTGTTTTCATCAAATTGCTCATGGATCGGGTCAAATCTCCTATGTTGTTCTCTAATTGATCGACCTGCTTTTCCGTCGAAAAATTCAAAATACTTTTTGGCCGATAATTTTTTTTTAAAAAAAAAGAGCACTTCCGAGCGGGAGAAAAATGGTTTTTATGAAGGAAAAAAAACAAATTCTTTATTATTATTATTATTTTCATTTTTTTAGAAAAATGAATTATAATACTTTTAAATAGTTTTTTTTTAATATTCTTTGAAATTTGGATCGTGTGATTCACGATGGGAGCGAATCACACACCTCTGATACTAAACTGATGTAGGCTCATAGAGTTTCTAAAATACACGGTTAAATTATTTATTTTGTCATAAAAATTAATTATTTAAGAGTGATTTTAAACGAGGGTAGGGTTTTAATTTTTGTAAAAACAAGCTGCCCGGACGGATCCAAACGGACTTTATGCGCACAATCGACCTCGTTGTTCCGAGCTTTAAGAGTTTTGTTAATATCGCTCAAGTGGAACGTTCACGCCTTTTATGGTTTCGAACATTCCACGAAATTTATGCAACCACAAGCCGAAATTACAAACAACAATTTATGAAATAGACGATATTAGCAGTAGTGCGAACGTACGACAAGCACAGAGATTATTTAAGTGAAAACATAAATTTAATACTAATGCTGAGGGGCGAACGAGATTACCCAGAGAAACGTAGAGGAAATTGATCCCGATCAAGCCCGTCGAACAAGGGGGAAAATGAAAGGGGCCTTCGGATGGTTGACTGCTCCCGTCGGCCAGTTGATGTGGCAGGATTTCCGGAAAGGGAGTTGAGGTCGACGGAAATCTCGCGCGGTAGGAGGGCTCGGCGCCGGAAATGGGAGGCGAGGTCGACAACGCCGGGCGTCTCGATCGCGGCCTAGAGCGGCGTCGTCGGGCGGTTAAGTCGATGAGCCAAACAAGCACATAAAATGAGAAAGAGTACATGAATAAAATGCGTACAAGAAAAAAACTACATAAACAAATATGAAGGAGTGGAGAGACTGTGATGCATCGCATGGTGCATCAATAACGAACACATACATAACACACAAACACATACACATCTACATATAAAAACACATTCATTTACACAACCACATACATACGGATACACACAAACACAACATACACAATCACATACACATACAAACACATACACGCAACCACATACCAATCCAAACATACGCAACCACATACACGTACACACACAAATACATAACATACACACACAATCATAACTACACATACACGTACATATGTAAACAAACACACACACAGAGACCTCTACATATACCAAATTCCCAATATACACAAACACGCACACACACATCTACACATAGAAAATCTGAACAAATCCAAATCATTCAATGCTATCATTATAAATGCTAACACGGTAATAAAATGATATAAACGCAGATATCAAACCATTTGTAGGAACAAAAAAAAAGAGGAAGGACAAATCTGTTCACCGGAGAAAGTTTGTGTGCTAAAGAGGAGGACGAATGACTTGTAGATGTTGGAGGAAGACACTCCAACCCGTGGTTGCCGGAGAGGAGGAAGAAAAACTTTGTTTTGCTTGCCTAGGTTGCTGCTTCAGCCGAGGAGAACACCTACAACGATTACAGTTTCAACGAACGGGAAAATCAACCAACAAAAAAAGACCTAGAGGACGACCAGAAGTCATTGCAGGAGAGAAGACCTACCAGAGAGGGAGAGGAAGCTTGTCGGAGCGAGCGAGACAATCGCTCATGAGATTTGAAGTAGCCCGTTTTTTTTACTTATCGACATTCAAGGAATGCCAACTCCGGGAGCCAAATTAGAAGAACGGTAGAATGGGAATTGAGTTACTCAACTCCAATTCCCTTGGCCCAATTCCAGCGAAACGAACGGGGTCTTAGTGTATTCTATTTAGGTTTACGTCCAGATCATTATTATATACAAGCACATATGGCCAACTAGACATTATCTCAATTGGGATAGTGCATGGGGGGCTTTGTGCCCCGCGCAACATTATCCTGGCAACGACATTCTTCCAGCGTGACGTTGCCTCGGATGCTCGCAAACCCCTGAGTATTGTTATACTCTGCTCGTCGCTCATGTTTACAGTGTGCACGGGGGGTTTGCGAGCGGTGGGGAGAGCATATTTTTATTGTAGGTAGAGCACTTCATCTATATGAGAGCACATTTAAAAAAATAAATAAAAGAAAAACACAAATTTAAAAAATTTTAATGAAGAGGGTAAAATCAGAAATAAAAAAATTAACCAAATATTAATTTTCCCTTTTAATATATATATGATGTGGCAATGCTAGGGATTGCGCACAATTACCACCCGAGTGTGATGGAGTCAATTCACCGAACACATGGTGTGTAAGAATTATTGTCATAAGGGGGAAACCCCAAACACTCAATTACTCACGACGGCGAGTTCACGGGTCTATTGGCTCATGAACATCAAACATTGAACATGCATACGCTAAAAGATTCCAAATCTAGCTAGACGTTATTTGAGATCGCCATCATCAGGCCATCGCACCAAATCAGAGACTCAATCCTCTTAAAAAGAGGTTCTCGCGAGGGTAGCCCCACCCCAACAAGGGTTAGTTGACGGACTTCCGCTTACGCGATTAACTACCTACGTGACTTGTTTTCCGATTCCGATCACACACAAAGTCAATCAAAACCACAAGAACACAAATATATAGAAGAAATCACACAATTGAAAAGTAGAGGAGAGGATCGTTACCTAATCAGAAAAGCCAACAACTCAGATGAACCACCGAGGGTTCTGCCGCGTCGCGCAACGAGAAATAGGCAACGTCGCACCACCAAGAACCAGAATCACATTGAAGGAGAACGCCGGTTTCACGCCGAAGGGAAAGCACTGTCGGTATCGCGCCGGAGGGAGGAAGCCGAGTCATCGGTGCCATGTCGCGAAAATCGGAAAATTCGGGAGACCAAAGGTCTGTTTGGCTAAGCTGTGGTTGTGCAGGAAGCAGTGGTGTGAAACAGTGGTGCAGGAATCAGCCGTTTTACAGTGGTGGAAAAATTTATGAAACTGTTTGGAATATGTGTAAGACAGTAAGCATTCAATACAGATTTGGTAAAAACCACACCTTCCTTTGGTTTACCCATCGTTCGCCTAAAATTGAATCCAAACTCCAAAGCCTAAAAATGAATGAAGCGTAAAAAAATATTGCTTCAACTCCTGATTGAAACATCACAACAACATGAATAATCTGCCTCAAGAAAATATAATCTGGCATAAAATTTGAGAATCTCACAACCTAAGGGCAAAGACAACTTGATTTGGTATCATATCCATCAAATTTAAACATAAGAAAAATGATAATATATCAATGCTGAAATGTTACTACTTGGAATCTAAATTCCTTAATAATAAGTACATGCATAAAGAAAATGAGCATTTTCAATTATTGTAATCTATACTCAAGAAATTCCCATCATTATATACATTTGCATTTAAATCATTCCCCTATTTTAACAATCCCTCAAATTATCATTTCCATGTGGTTCAAGAAATGTCCATCATTATATACCTACATCATTTTGCATTGATGTAATACAGTAAGCATTCAATATAGATTTTCACTGACTCAACTATCTCAACTTTTAAGAGATCTCAACAATCACCAAATTTAACAACAAAATTGGTGGCAACAAAGAAACATGAACTGAAATAACAATTCGATCAAACTTCACTTTCTCCAATTCCTACATCATAACAGAAGACTGATCTTACGAGTATTTACAATAAAAAATAGATCAATAAAAGGTAAGCGTGGAGATCATGATTCTGTAAAAAGTTAGGGGAATATAGAAAAAATCTACCTCAGAATCCAGCTAATGGAGCAGTTGGGTTTCGACTTGTGATCCTCGCTCGCCCGGAAGGTCGCCGGAGAGTAGAGGCTGGAAGCTCGCCGGAGAGGAGAAGGACGAACTCGCAGTCGGAAGTCGCGTAAAAACGAAATGCTACAATCACTGCTTTCAACAATCCTGTCGTGAGTTGGCGAAGCGAGATGCCGATGCCGCCGCTACAGCTAGGGCACAGGAGAAAGTCGGGGAAGAGGAATGCGGAGAAATCAATCCTGCCATGGCTGGCGAAGCGCGATGCCGATGCCGCCGCGATGACGATGCCGCCGCTGCAGCTAGGGCAGGGGAGAAAATCGGGGAAGAGGAATGCGGAGAAATCTATCGCGCCGTTGATTTTGGCGAAGCGCGATGCCGAAATCGTTTGGCGCTGCTTTCATTCTCGCTGTGGGGTGCCGCTCCCCTGCCGCTTTACCAAACCGACTCCAAATCTTAAACTGGTTTTCATTAGGACTTTCCAGTATATATACTCTTCACAAGAACTATCCTACCCACAGAATCCAAATGTTCCAATCCTAGCCATTTGTGTCCTCAAGCCTAAAATAAAATGCAAGGAATAAAAACTGGGATTTGACTGCTTAACATTTTGGTCGCCCGGATCAGCGCAAACTAACTAGAAAGTGCATATGAAATAGTTGTGCGAAAATACTAAATAAAAGCAAAATAACGAATTAACGGATCATGTCTCAACAAACCTTTCTCATGTTGGGCCAGAGGTAAAGTGGTTCGCCACGTCGTCAAGTGGTGTCGGATCGTCCCCATCAATCCTCACACGCTCGAAACCACTTGTCACCGGTGAGTGGTCTGAGTCCTAACATGTCATCATCAAGACGCTCGATCTCCTCTGTTGTCACCCAAGTGGCGTCACAAACGGGGCAGTCTTTCCAATGAACCAAGTAGTGGTGCACATTGTTATCAGTGAAAGCAATGACTTGGTCATCCAAAAACTGTTCTGAAACAAAGAGAACCTTCGAAAATCTAAAAAACACATTAGGACCAAACATAGTATCACTCAGAGTCTCACTAGTAGGTGAGGGGGATAACTCAAAGGTAGAAAAATGTGGGAATGTGGTATCACTCTCTAACACATGAGAATGATCGTGAGTATAACAAGAAAAGGGGGAAAGTAGTTCTTGTGGTGTTTCATGAAATAGTGTAAGATCAAAAACATTAAACATGGGGTGTATGCCCCGATCAGTACGCAAGTCAAGCACGTAAGCATTATCACCCAATTTCCTTAAAACCTTAAATGGTCCGGCTCTCTGGTTGGCTAACTTCTTTATGGAACATGCGAGTAACCGTTCAGGGATTAGTTTAACCAAGACAGGATCTCGAACATCAAAAGTTTGAACCCATTTATGCACATTTGCCTGCAATTGGTACTGGTCGTACTTAGATGTTAACCTTTGTTGGATCTCTTTATGCAACACGTGTAAATGGTGAGCAAAATCTTGTGCAAATTTGGTATATTTATATGGGGGCAACAGAATCAAATCAAGAGGCACACCTGAGTTATAACCATGCACTATTTAGTTAGGAGAAATGCTAGTGGAACGATTTTTGGAGTTATTATAAGTTGAGCTTGAGGGAGGATAAGATCTCAAGTCCCCTTGTGGTCACCCACTAGACAGCATAGCAAATTGCCTAAACTTCTATTGACCACTTCAGTTTGGCCATCCGTTTGGGGGTGGCAGAATGCAAAATATAAATGTTTAGTACCGACCAAAATCCATAAAGTTTTCCAAAAATATGATTTGAATTTGATGTCTCTATCAGAGACAATAGTTTTAGGTATGCCTATATGACTAACTAGTTCTTTAAAATAAATTTTGGTCATATGAGAAGCATCATTGGTGCTGTTACATACAATAAATATATCATTTCTGAAAAACAGTCTACAACAACTAAGATGGAATCGTGTCGACAAGGGGTAAGAGGAAGAACCGAAATGAAATCTATGCTAACATCCTCTCAGGGTATGGGTGGTAAGGTAAATGGAGTGTATAATCCAGTGTTTTGCTTACTAACCTTAGCAAGTTGACATTTGTTTCAACTACGCACGACTTGATTAGCCATTTTTTTAACCTGGTCAAAATAACTTGTCTTCGACCAACATGACAGTTTTATCGCGCCCGAAATGTCCCCCTAACCCGCCCCTATGCATCTCCCAAATAATGAAGAGCTGGAGGGATGAATCCAGAATGCACAACTTAGACCTCGTAAATAAATACTTGTCACGAATGAAGTATTCGAAAATAGTGTGCGAGGATTTAACTTGTAGGGCGAGGAAGATATCTTTGAAATCTCTGCACTCGGAATACTCACGTTTGACGCGTTCAAAGTTGAGTACCCTAACATCAAGAGCGGATAAAAGCGAACGCGGCTTGACGCATCGGCAACACGATTGTGTTTTCCCATACAACATTTGATGACAACAGTATATACTCTTGTGGGAAAGAGATCCATTTTGCTTGACACAGACTAAGCTTGTGTTGGGAATTGATATATCGCAAGGCGTCATGATCTGATAAGAGAATGAACTTGTTTGGTAAAAGGTAGTGGCGCCAATGGCGTGAGCTTTGAATAAAGTCATAAAACTCATATTCGTAGTTAGAATAATTAAGTTTTGACCCGCTTAATTTCTCACTAAAGAATCCAAATGGGTGGCCTTCTTGGCTTAGCACACCACATATTCCCGCACCCGAGGCATCAAAAAAACTTCAAAAACTTTATTAAAATCGGGTAACCGGTGCCTCAGTCATCAAATTTTTAATGTGAGTGAAGGCTAAGGGAACGGACTTAGACCAAATAAAATCACTAGGCTTCATACATTCAGTAATGAGAGTCATAATTGTGCTAAAATTACGAATGAAGTGTCTATAAAAGATGGTCAATCCGTGAAAACTTCTAACATCTCAAATAGATTTGGGCTTCGATAAATCAACAATTGCTTGAACTTTTGTTGGGTCAACCTTGATTCCTTCCGTGCTAACAATATAACTCCAAAAAGTGACAGAAGTATCCATAAAAACACATTTTTTAAAATTGATATATAGTTGTTCCGCCCATATAATCTTAAAGATTTGTTGTAAATGTGGTGTGTATTCATGTGCAGACGTACTTTAGATAAACAGATCATAAAAATAAATCATCAAACATTTTCCCATAAACAGATTAAAAATTTGAGTCATCATGCGGGAGAAGGTACTCGGGGCGTTGGAAAGCTCAAACAGTATGACAAGCCATTCTTACAATCTCTCTTTAGATTTAAACGTTGTTTTCCATTCATCCCTCTCTCTAATCCGGATCTTGTGATAACTGCTCCTAAGATCAAGTTTAGCAAAAAATCTTAGCACCACTTAAATCATCCAAACAGTCGGGGATTAGAAAGTGGTATTTAATTGAGATCTTATTTATAACCTGACTATCGACGCACATTCGTCATGAACTATCTTTTTTGGGGCGAGAAGCATCCGGACCCCACATGGTCTTAAACTATGTCGGATGAGACCATTGGAGAGTAGCTTTGATATTTGGGTTTGGAGTTTTGCATGTGCAACTTACACATTTGGGTTTGGAGTTCTGGATGAGATCTTATATTTGGGTTTGGAGTTCTGCATTTGGATGAGACCTTTGGAGAGTATCATGGACCCCACATGGGAACTTATAGGGCTTAAGGGACCCCATGTGTGTGGAAGGAAAAAGCCTAGGATTCCAAGGGATATAGTGTAACTTTAGTTACCTAAATCACACCATTTGAATCTCATGTAACCTAACCTAGGTGAGGTGAACTCCGTGATACTTTATAGGGTCCAAACTAGATTAGAGCAACCCTGATAAGCAAAAATATTCCTCAGGAGGCCAACCAAACTTAGTAGGGCCATGGTGGACCCTATGGGATCATAACGATCTCACCCCGCATTAGTGATTGGGCAAGTCGATCCTAGGGTTGGTTTGAAACCCTAGTTCTACAATAAGCCTTGAGGTGCCTTAGGGACCCAATGTGTGATCCAAGTCATGTCATGGCTTCAGTTTCACCCCCATATGGCTTTTAAGACTCATACACACTAGGGGTTGGATAGTCAAAGTCAAACTTGAAGGTTGACTTTGTCAACCATCATCCATAACATGAATTTTAGTGTAATCACAGTGCCCTTCACCCCACTAAGATTTGAATTGGTCTTGTCATATCTTGTCACACTTCCTCACATCTCCAAATAGATTTCCACCTAATTCCATGATCAACCATGGGTTAATAATAGGTCAACCCAAGCTTTTCTAGTTTTCTAGATTATGTGTGGGTAAACCAAGACCACACATTGAGTTTACCCATAGCCTCCATCCATCCTCCATAGTCACCGCCAAGTTAACCTAGGCCAAAGTTTGACCAAATTGATCAAACCTGACCTAAATTGGACTTACCATTTTAAGGTTCAATTTAAATAAAAAGGAAGTGTGTAGCCCCTTATAATTAAAGGGGGCTACACTACTTTAGTGGGACCCGAAAAGGAGTCCCACTACCCACTAATGGGAGTGGGCAGTTATTCCCACTAGGATGTCCTATTACCAAGGGAGTTTATACCACATCCTCCTTACTTATCCCCCTCAACTCCTGGGGGCAGTTACCACCCCCATTTTGATCCCAAGTGAGAAGAAGATCTCACCAAAAAGAGTGTCGGTAATATAGGAGGATAACGAGTATTTCGACACCTCCGCCTTCTTAAATATGCCTCCGCGGCTAAGATCAACTCATGTCAACCCCTCCCAGGTGATTATTCTACCTTCTTCTCAAATTCCATGTTTTTAACGTTACGAATTTTCATCAATGGAAACCATTATAATCTTCTCCAGCAAGAACAATTATAAAGAATAAATGCACTTTCAGTCAACTACTAGTGGTGGTTGGTCGCTAGACAGCCACCACTTTGTTCAATGACCTTTGACAAAATTATCGCTAGAGGGCAGCGACAGATTGCCAGAGATAATACATGAGTTTGGTGATGAATGCATGCATGCCATTGATCCAGATCATGGATTCGTTTTGAGCGGTCGAACGCCTCAAAATACCATTACAAATGATTGCCAACCATTTGGGAGAAGGAAGGACAATCTTGTGCTGCCATCTTGACTATCTGTCAAGCTTCCAGATGCGTGCACAGTTTAAATATATTGTTATCCCCATCACAACCATGTGTATAAAGTTGAGGATCACAATGGTGACTTATTATACTGTTAGCCCCATTACACCTAGGGTAAGCCTTCTGAAGAGTTGATTGAAGACTGGGTGCAGGTGAGAAGGATCTGTAATGTGAAGTCCTCTATAAACTAACTCATAATTCAATGAAACATTTGCTCTAAGTACAAACTGTTATACCTAGATATACCACTAAGAGCATATTGATGTTATTTCATTGTAACAATTATGATCAACGTCTTATAGTGTCTATGTGGCGGATCTTCTCATTCTTCCAAACACAACACACTGACGGGGGGTTGAGTGCAGGATCTTGGGCTCAGGGTGATGGCTCACGTAGGATAACTTATGTATTGTTCATGGTGTTAGTTCTTTATTAGACGTACTCCACTCTTTTAGCTTGATTTTTGAGATACTTTGATGACAGAGCGGAGATTACTCCTAGGTAGTATCGACAAGAGTTGTTCACAGAGGCCTATTCTAGTAGTGTGTCACTTACATAGAATCAGGGATGGCCATTTTGCACTCATCGTCTTCCCATCATGCTCTTATTGACTTAATTAAGTCAAGTATATGTCGACATAAAGTGTGTAAAGTTAAACATATATAATCAACTTATGTACCACATTGCATAATCATATACATATTGCATATCCTTATCTTACAAGTTTATATGGGTACTATTATAAGATAAGTTGCTTATTTACTATTATTATAATTGGAACCTAATCATATAAATCTATATGAGATTTCTTATATGATAAGTTACTACTGTATATACTTTTCTTAGTCATACTCTTTTTCTTTTGTACACAGCGTTATCTTGTCTTGCAACTTAGTGTTATTCTCTATCTCAGTGCTTAGACTTAACATTGAGGAAGAGGGGGTGTGAGTTGCTTATTCTTTATGACTAATGATTTCTTATATAACCACTCTGGAGCCGCCGCAAGTTTAGATAAAGCCGCAACAGATGGAGCATCAGTAGGAGGGACCGCAGTGGTACCACCCCTATAGGGGTAGGAGGGTATATAGTAGTGAGATTGATTCCTGCACCACCTCACGACATAACAAAATCTATCTATCTAGAGGATGATGTGAGAGATGTGAGGGTTTTATTATTATATTTTTAGTTTGATGGACATTTTGTAAGGGCATGTCTTTGCCTTTTCCATAAATTTACTCTAACTAGTATATATGACTTATATTGTGATATCTATGCTCGTACCTCCAATTGTCTTTGCTGCTGTAAATATATATTATGTTTGTGATGTGATAATGCTACTTGATAGGAGAAACATCATGCGGTAAGAGTTCATCCATGCACTAGCATTACCGCGTGGAGATTACCCTGAGCATGAAATCTTTCTTCGATCGTGCCTAATTCCCGGAAGAGGGGTCTTGCAACTACATCTACTTGACTCCAATATCCCAACAAGATTGGTTACATAGTTCCGGTTCGGTGTATGTAGGTTCTAGACATCTAGGGTTAGGGTTTCCTCTGAGTTCAAGGGGAGGTGCTCGCTCTAGGTAATGGTGGCTTCGATGTTATTGATCGACATGCATAACTCATTCATGACATGACGTACGTTTCCCATACTCGCAATGAGTGCTTCAATCATTTGTGCTAGATTTCTGATTTGCTCATTTAAATCTCCACTGCTGGTCTCTAACTGTTCTACAAAATTTTATCTTTTTAAATTTCTTAAAATACTTTAAATGTGTTTTTTTATTATTGAAGAAAGAGATAAATAATTAAATTAAAATTGTTTGAACTAAATTTAAGAGACCATAGTAATTAAATGAGAGAATATTTTTTAATAAAACAAAACTATGGTCTGCTTGTAATTTTTTCTATCTTATTTTGCCTTAGCCTTCAGATCTGAGTAGCCGGACCTTGAGATCAGTACAGTGTCAGGTTGCATTTATGTTCGAACATTTGAGATCAGGAATTTTTTTGACGTCAACAATTTGTGTTCAAACATTTGGTTCGGCGTTTCGCCGCCTCCGTTTGGAGCAAACGTCGCCGGACGGCGGGTAAACAAACAGCCGTCGACGGCGTTCGCGTCGTTTGCATCCACAACAAGAAGGAAACGACCCCGATCCGCTCAGTTTCGACCCCCACCTCTCCCCCCGGTTCCAAAGTGACATTTCGACCCACCGAATGCACCCGCCACCTCCGAACCAAATATAGCCGAATGGGAGCTCAAACATTATTCACCATACAAGCTCCGCTAAATATTATGAAATAAATATTTTTTAATTAAAATTTATTGCATGTCAGTTTATTGATTTATTTTTTAAAATATTTTGATCCACAAATACCAATTCAAGTACAATTATAATTTAGGTTTCATTTGTTGAGTGGTTGTAGTTGTAAAAAAAGAATTTGTAAATGCAGGTTTGTAAATGAAGTTGTTGAAAACTGGTTGTTCGAAATGAATATCTGTTTGGATAGCCTATATTTGCAGAGTTGTTCAAAACAGAAAACCATTTGACAAAACAACGATGACGTTAAATATTTTTTTTAGTTTTTAAATTGTTTTTAATCTATAAATACATTATTATATAAATATTAATAAATAATATATAAATATAATAATATATTATTAATATAATAATATTTATATATTATATACTTTAATGTTTCTCTCAATACTATAGATAAATAATTTTTCCTCCGCCATGCCTCCGCCGCCTGCAACTCAGAGCCTCTCCGTCAGTCTCGGCGCCGCCAGCATAACTCCAGACTCAAACCTCACAACCACAGAACTTCGCTGAATCCCCTTCCACCGACGAACTCAGGCAAACAACAACAGAGGAAGATGGGCAGAGGGACGATGGTGGCGGCGGGGAGGCCTTCTCTGATTGCATGAGGCAGCTGTCAGTGTTGAATTTGCCTTTGTTGAACGCCGACGGAGCCAATTGCTCGCCGGCGGTGCTGCTTTCAGTGGCGGCGATGCAGCGCTGCCGAGATACCAGGAGCACGGAACCAGCACTGGTCGCGAACCCTAGATGATGTCGGGGAAGGTGTGGCCTAATGGATTCCTCATCGCAACGACGGGAGAGACAACGGAGGTCGCCCGATATCTGATGATGCCCTCACTTCGCCTTCCTCCTCCAAACACAATAAACAATAGATCTTCCTGTGGATTTCATTACGCAATTTTTTGAGTTTAGAGAAACGCTGAGCGGTTCCAATATTCGACGGAAAAACAAATGAATTATTAAACCACGATAATATTTTGTTAAAATTAAACGTTGTGGGTTACCAAACGAGCCCTTAGAGCATCTGCAACCGTTCGGCATTCTCCAGGAATGTCGAACGGTTATGCTCCAATGGATCGACATTCTGGCTTCCATTTATGCAGATCTTCTCTCTCCTCCTCCAAATATAGAGGAGGGGGGGGGGGGAATGCCACAACCGACATTTAAATTTTTTATGATATTTTTTATTTTAAATTTTTTAATTATTTATGTTATGAATTCTTCGTATAATCTATAAATTTTCATAACCGCTATAATAATTTTTCAATTATGACATATAATATATCAATAAAATTGTTTTTCCGATACCTACAAAACGAGATTAATATTGAATACTTCATAATTATTATTTGTTATACAAATAAGAGAATAAGACCTATTTACTGATTAAACTCGTGCAAAAATAAAAATACATTCAAAATTACATATCTTCATTCTCATGACGTTCCCACAAATATTCAACTAGTGCATCTTGAAGTGCAAAATGCGCATCCCTGTCCTTGATCTTTTTATTTCGATTTAGAAACCGATGAAATCGTTCGGCTTCACTTGTGTTCAACTCTTCAACATTCTGAGTTTGTGTTGTAGTAGAAATAGCGACATATTCATTTTCATCCTGCTCGTCTTTGGCGATCATGTTATGCATTATAACACAAGCAGACATGATATCGTGTAAAACGTGCTTGTCCCAAATACGGGCCGACCCTTTAATTATCACAAATCTTGATTGAAGAGCATCAAATGTCCGCTCTACATCTTTTCGGCATGCTTCTTGCATCATTGCGAAATATTTTTTTTTTCTTGTGAATAAGAAATAGTTTGAACTAGTGCTGACCACTTCGGATATATTCCGTTGGCTAAATAATAACTAACGCCATAATTTTTCCCAATATTTGATAATGAGCAGGAGGCGTAATACCTTGTGCTAAGTTGGAAAACAAACGAGATGATTGCAGGATGTTAATATCATTGTTCGAGTCTGGTAAACCAAAATATGTGTGACATATCTATAAGGCATAAGATGCTACTGCTTCGAGTATAATTGTTACTCCACCATGGTGTCCTGAATATTGGCTTGCCCATGCTGTTGGGTAGTTCTTCCATTGCCAATGCATGCAATCTAAAATTCCCAGCATCCCTGGAAATCCTCGTTCTTCACCTTTCTGTAATAATCTAGCAACATCATTGACATTGAGATATCTCAAATATTCTTCTTTGTACACTTGTATAATCGCCCTACAAAATATTTTCAAACATTGAATCACGGTTGACTCACTGATTCGAATATATTCACCGCAATTATCAGCTTCTGTTCCATATGCCAACATACGAAATGCTGCTGTTATTTTTTGTGAAGTGGACAATCCAAGCTTACCAACTCCGGCATTCTTTTGCAATAACAAATTATCGTGCTCCTGCACCGCGACAACAATACGAAAGAATAAATTCTTTTTCGTGTGAAATCTTTTTTGAAAATATATTTACCCATATGTGAGATGATCAGATAAGTAGTCATTCCGCAGTCTAGTATCACCTTCAATCCTCCCCTGATTGATTACCACGTGACCGGGTATTGAACCTCGACATCTTGGAAGTTCATTTTCATGAAGTTTAGCTTTGTTGGAGTTATAAGCACAAGCCAAAATTTTATCTTCTTGCTCCTATTCAGATGTCTCTTCTTCCCACTTTTGAATTTGCTGATAAAATAATTCATCATCTGAAGACGATGAAGATCGAAAATGAGATGACCCTGCTCCATAGTTCATTATTTCTACGAGGGAAAGATAGCAAGCCTGAAGATGAGAAGAGAAATGATACTTATATAGAATTTTTTTAGATCAAGCATTGGATTCCCTGTCACTTCATCACCAACATTGGATTCTAACCTCCAATTTTGGATTCCCATGTCACGTCATCACCAACATTAGATTATTATCTCCAGCATTTGATACCTATCACATGTCACTTTATGAGAAACATCAGATTTCCATGTCCAGTCGACATGGCTGGATGATTTTTGTCGAGCTCTGCTGAACGAAATCGTCGAGCAGAGCTAGACTATTGTCGAGCTCGGCTCGACGAAATCGTCGAATAGAGCTCGATGATTTTCGTCGAGCTCAGCTCGACGAACGTCGAGCAGACCTTGTTGAGTTCCAATTCCTTGTTTTCTCTCTGCCTTGTGTTATTAGTAACATTGGATACCTATCACACGTCACTTCATCACAAGCATTGGATTCTCATGTCACCTCATCCCCTGCATTGGATTCTTATCTCTGGCATATTCTATAAGTACCTCACCAACAGGAAGAGCAAGTATTGTGGAGTATGACTTACAGTTGAGGAACAACATTATCAGTGAAAGAAGATCAAGCATTATGCTATGCATGGCTTCAGGTCTCTGAAGACCCAGTTATGGGTGACAATCAAAAAGAACACAAGATGTGAGAAATAGTTTCTGTTATAATTCACAATAGAAGACCGACTATTTGTTCAGGATAGAGAACTCCAAAATCTCTCTCATGTCACTAGTCATTGTTAGCAAGCAAGACTAGCAAATTTAGAGGATGCATTCGATAGATTGAGCAAAAAAATCCCAGCGATGCATCTGAAATGGATATTATATGTGTTACTATAATTGTTATTTTTTGTAGTTGTAATTGTTATTTTTATATATTATATAAATGAATTTATATGTTACTGTAATTGTTATTTGTTTAGCTTAATCCAACAAAATTTTTGCACGACAAAGATCCGAACGAGAAAAGAGGTTTCTTGTTTGACCATGTTTGGTCAATCTTGAAAAATACTAGAAAGTGGATAGATCATTCCGGGGCTACATCTGGTAAGAACTCTTAGCATGATGACATCTCGCAAGATTTTGATTCTAACTCTCCCACACAACAGAGTCGTATAGAACTAAACACATACAGTAATGAAATGAACCCCAATAGCATTGGTGATGAAGAATCTCCAATATAAATTTCAAATAATCGACCTACTGGGAGAAAGAAAGAAAATGAAAGGAGGAGACAAGTTAGTGGTAAGAGTTGTGATATGAAAAAACAAACAAAAGCAAACGAAGAAATCTTAAAGCTTCTGAAAAGAGGGCAAGAACAACGAGCAAAGAACAAGTCTTTTATGAATGAACTGCTGAAGTTAAATGTCAAAAATAAAAAGAAAAAATTAGAGCTTCAGAGTGCTAAACAAGATTATGATATTATGATGATAGACTTGGGGTCTGTTTGAGACAGCTCTGGCGGATTGCAAAGCTGCTGTCCGGATAGAACTGTTCTAAAATAGGGGTCTGTTTGGCGCAGCTCTGGCGGCTGGAGAATCTCTTTTCCAACTGCCAGAGCAGTTTTTTCTGTGTTTGGGACAGCTCCTTATGAAGAGCTTTTCGTAAATCTGGAGCTGTTTTGTAGCTTTTCGGAAATCCCTCCCCTCCCAGCTTCTGATCCCGCAATATAGCTTTCTCTCTTACAGGTTTTGGAATCTACCGGCCCCGACTTTTCCAATTCTTCCTGCAACTCGCGGGAGCCGACGGATCTCGCTGGAGTTGACACATCTCGCCGGAGCAGACGCTCTCGCCTCCTCCCGCTCTCGCTCTATTTCTTCAAAGCGCACTTCTGCACAGAACACCCAAACACTCTGCAGCTTTTCAAAACTGCTCCCCAGAGATCTATTTTAAAACAGTTCTATCTGGATAACAGCTTTTCAATCCGCCAGAGCTGTCCCAAACAGACCCTAGATCTCTGGGGAGCAGTTTTGAAAAAGCTGCAGAGTGTTTGGGTATTCTGTGCAGAAATGCGTTTTGAAGAAATAGAGTGAGAGCGGGAGGAGGCGGGAGCGTCGACTCCGGCGAGATGTGTCAGCTCCGACGAGATCCGTCGGCTCCCGCGAGTTGCAGGAAGAATTAGAAAAGTCGGGGACGGTAGATTTCCAAAACACGTGAGAGAGAAAGCTATTTTGCGGGAGCAGAAGCTCGGGGGGGGGGGGGATTTTCCGAAAAGCTGCAAAACAGCTCCAGATTTACGAAAAGCTTTTCATAAGGAGCTGTCCCAAACACAAAAAAAACAACTCTGGCGGCTGGAATAGAGATTCTCCAGCCGCCAGAGCTGCGCCAAACAGACACTTGGATGGCATAAAAGGAACTCCGGAGCGGCAATATTTTCGGCAGAAAATACAAGAAATTATGAATAAAAACATCAAACAATCACTATTTAGAGGATCATCATCACTAGAAGGAACTAAATACGGAGGAAGCCAGCACAAAGGAAGCCAGTACAACGGAGCCCGATATGGAGGTGACCAATATGGAGGATATCAGTTGGAGTCGGCCAGCATGCAAGAAACCAATATGGAAGAAGCCACTGTGTAAGAGATTCACATGGAGGACCTTAATTTGGAAGGCCTCAATTTGAAGGGCCTCAGTTTGGAGGACCTCAATTTGGAGGGCCTCGTTTTGGAGGAAGTCAGTACGGCAGAAGCATACATGGAGGAGACCAATATGGTGGAGCTCGATCCAGATGACACCAGCACGAAGGAAGCCAATATGGAGAAAGTGACTATGTAGTTTCAGGGTATGAAGGAGAACAACACGGGGGAAGCGCACGCGGAAGTCGTAGCGAACCCGATGATGACCTCACAGAATTTTAACATTATTTTCAAATGTAATATTTTGTTTGAACTATATAATGTTTATTTTATTTTATTTTATTTATGCAATTAAATTTTAAATTAAAAATGCTTAAAAATTAATATAATATAATATTTTTAAATATTTATATTTTAAAATTATTTAAGGCTTTGTTTGGCGCTGCTACAGCGACTGGAGAAGCAGTGGTGAGAAGCATTGGTGGAATAATCAACTGTTTTGCAGAGTGGTGACAGAATCTGTGAAACTGTTTGGAAGAACAGCTGTTTTGAACCAAAAATTTATAAAAATAAATCAAAAAATCCTTTTACAATAATTTATAAAATGTTATAACGTTTATAAATTATAATATAAATTATAATATAAAATATAATATAAATTATAATATAAATTATAATATAAAATCTAATATAAATTATAATATAATATAAAATATAATAAAAAATTTATTCTTTTTTAAAGGGGGGGGGGGGGGACCAGCGCTGCAGCGCTGCTGCTGTCAGCTGTTTTTGAGTCGCGAAAACTTTCCGCGACTCAAAAACAACGCCCCCCCCCGCTGTTTTTCCACGGTGGCTGATGCCATCGTGGTCCCCTGAAAGTTTGTTTGGCGGGGCGGTGGGAAAATCTGCGACACCCCACTCCCAAAACACCCCGCCAAACAAAGCCTAAATAATATTAAAAAAACATGTTCTCCAAATGTAGAGAACATGATTTGAATTGATTCTCCATGTTTTTCATATTTGAAAAACATAATACAAATGAATCTCTATATTTATCCATATTGGAAATGCTCTTAGGGTACCCATTGCGAAGCTACAAATAATCAACGAGCGTCTCCGCCCCAAATCAAAATTAGGCTCTATTTGTTTGGTCGTTTCGCAATTTCGTTTTGGGCAAACGCCGCCGGAAGGAGTGTAAAAATATGAACTTCCGGCGGCGTTTGCTCAGTTTCCACCCCCGTCTTGAGAAACGCTCCAAAAAGCTCCGTTTGCAGCAGCCACCTCCCCCCTCCGGTTCGAACTCTCCGTTTCCACCCGCCGGATCGACTCCGCCACCGCTAAAACAAATGAAGCCTTAGAGTATGAATCTTGCCACGCGCGGCATGCACGTGCCACCATGTTGAGTGCGGTTGGCTCCGGATTCAGGAGAGGCGCACGCACGAGAAAGAAAACGAGGCAACTGGGAGCCGGGACAGTCCGGCGGACGGAGGAGAACTGAAGTCTTCGGGAGGCCAGTGGAATTGCTCCGCTCACTCTTCACTTCGACCAAAGCGACGGCGACGTTGCCCACCTGATCGACGGCGTGATCGGCCTCTGTCACCGCCCTCCTCCCGATCCTGCTCATCAGGAAGAAGGAGATGCCGAGGTCAAGCCCGCCAAAGCACCGTCATGACGGCACCTCGCCTCTCCCACTTGGCATGGATTGGAGCCCGCCTCCAAGAAAATGGGTATTTCTTATTACCTCGCCGCTTACTTTCCCTGTTACGGATTTGCTTCCAATGACACATACCAGAGAATTATCGTCCTTCGTTGGTTTGTGTTGTGGAAAATTAAATCCGAGTTGATTTAGTGGTTATTTGCGTTCCCTGATGCTGCAGTAATTGGATTTTAGGTTCCCAGATTAGAGGTGAACTCGAGCGTTCTGGCTTAGGATCGTCTATAAACTTGACCTGGCTCTAAGCAATCCCTCTGGTCGGACTAGGGATATTAAGTTAGTTGCTTAGATGTTTTACAGATACTTTGATCCGAAGGCCGTTGGATTGGCGTATTAGGCGTTACAATTTAAGTGCAAAGTTTATAATTCCATGTGCAGTTTAAGCGTCCATGCATCCACCAAGTGTTACAGTTTTTGTTTGCGTTGGTCTACTGATTCTACACCTCAGAATTGCCTTTTGATGCATCGTAGATCTTTGCTTCACCAGTTGGCAGTGAAATCCATGGCAGGTACGTAAGGGAAAGCTGACATATTAGTTCTTCAGCCCTTTCTATTGCAGTTTTTCTGAGGACACGAGATAGGGATAGTTGGAAGGAAGGAAAATTAGGAGGGAGGAGGGAGGAGGGAGGCCCAACACGGTTTGGTTATACTGTAGCAATGTGGAATTTAGTATCTGCAGTTGATAATGAGCTGGTATCACTGTAGCTACCTGGATATTTACTAATGACAATGAGTTATATTATCATAATTATGTGTCTAGTATAATTATGCTTAATTGATGGAATTAGCAATTTACCTCTGAGTTGAAACTCATATTTCAGAGCGAGATGCCAACAAATGGAGCATGTTTTCGTTACTGAAGTGTTAAAATGTCTAGATGGTCTTACTTGAATTTTGTGTTGTTTCACGTAATTCAAGATAAAGTTAGTAATACATTAGTTTTTTGGCGTTTCTGGATTGTTTGGGAATTTGGAAATTCAGAGTCCATTTTTGAAATCAGAGCGTAAATTCATGATGGGATATTTTCATTTTTTTGGCCAACAACGGTGGCCGGTGGCTGCTGTGTTCCTGAGAATACAATACACGACACTGGCTTTGCTGGGGTACACAATTCATGAAATCAGGATAGTGGCGACATCTCTTTATGCCTGCTTCACCACCACATAGTGGTGGCATTGCTTTGCGCTCCTACAACTTCACACATTGGTGGCGCCGCTTTGTGTGTGCAACACCACCACACAACGGTGATGCCACTTTGTGAGTTAGCGCCCCAGTGCAGTATGTTGCGCCCAAGGTTGTAGATGATGAATGTTGAGTTCATGTCGGTTTGAGTTTGAAATATAGATGTCAGATTGAGAAAGATATATCATAGATATTTTAAAATGTCAAATTTTAATAAAAAGGGCAACCCTGTGCACAAAGCATCCACGCGTAGCAAGGGTCTGGGGAAGGGTCCCGCCACATGGTGAAATGTTGGCAAACTTACCCTGCATTTTTGCAAGAGGCTGCTTCCAAGACTCGAAGCCACGACCTCAAGGTTACAACTCACATGACAACACCTCAACTCGATTTTAATATTTAAATAAATTTATTTATATATATTCACTTTTTTTTTGATAAATATGTACAATTGTACACATAATGTATGTTTATAGTTTACACAATAAACATGTAATAATATGATTATACGGAAGTAACGAACACAAAATAAAATATTACCATTCAGTCGTTGAAGCTAGACTCAGAGAGATACGCTAAATGAAGCACGAAGCAAAATATTATCGCTCAGTATCTTTAAAAAATGGAAAAAACATGGTGGTTGAGAATTAAACTTTGCACTTTTAACCTCGCATTTATGACTGGGAGATCAAACAACTCTATCTTTAGAAAACTTTATACTTCTTCCTTATTATATAACATATGCTGGAAGTTGTAAACATGTGCGAGCTCCTCCAAATTTTTTAATACTCACTAGGCTGCTAGTTATTGGGCGATATTTTCTAAAAATACCATTTTTCTTAAAATATCGTCGTCCTGTCGTTTTATCCTCAAAACCATTATGTCGGCCGACATGTCTACATGTCGGCAACATCTACAACAATGGTTGCACGCTGTGTAAGCGTGGACTGTGGTAGCACCGTCATGACGTGCGACACACATGATATGCGTTGGGCCATGCGATACACACAACACTTGCTTGACACAAACGGCTTGTGCAAAAGCTACATTTTTACTACAATCACTATTATGAGTATTTTACAAATCAGGTTTACAAAATTCAAAGTGCGTTCAGACACAGATTTAAATATGCACCTTATGCTTAGTTCAAAACATTTGAATTACGTTTTTAGAATTTGAAATTTTAGAGAGAAAGTGACGAAAGAGAAAGGACATGTCTGAGCGCTCTAGTAATTTCAAGGAAGCTTCAAAGAAGGATTCATGGAGGATTCATCATCTTAGAGTTCTTAAAATTGAGGTAGGTAGGTTTTGGTCAAATTAGTTTTGTAATTTTTAGTATGAAATTCTGTGTTTGAGATTAATAAACTTTTGGCTGACTCACTTACATCAAGTGATTATGAGATGTTTAAAATCATATTTAGTGATAACCCCATGTTGATCATACTGCGTAAGTGTTATTCTACTAGATATAATATTATGATTACAATACATGCTTATTTTATAGCATTTGATCAAAAATTTGTTATGATAAATCCCTTAGTTTCTAATGTTATGCTGACTACCTGTGACTACTTGGCCAGCAGGCAATCTCTGATATGATGTGACTACCAGGTTCAAGATAATACTATTTTGGCTTGATTGTAACCATTGGCCCTCAACAATATGTGTTGATCTGATGTAACCATTTGACCTTCAGATAACACTTTGTTGATCTAAGTGTGATTGGCGGGCCTTCAGACAACCATTGATATGAATGTTTGATGCCACCAATATGTCTTCCAACTCAATATCCTTAAGAGTATGCAAATTTATCATGTATTAAACATCAAGGCTTTGACTTCATGCTATTAGAACCATGAATGTACGAGTTTATTTCCTAACACCACCTATGAGCCTCAGCTCCCATGTACATTAGATACTCCTTAGTTCCATCCTCAACATATTGCCTATTCACCACCTGTTCCTACTTCAACACCCGCAAGTCTGCACCCTTTCACCAAAAGCATAATAAACATTGTGAGTCCTGATGTTTCAGGGGCACAAGACAAATCTACTTTGAGATATTTGCTTGATTGGAGAGGGCGGCTTACTATTGATGATACAGATAACCCCAGAGGAGCTCGACTTGCTTACCCTTGGGCTTCATAGAGAATATTGATCATCTTCATTCATCTCACATGGATGCTCTCTAGCCAGGGGATGTGATGAAGATTACGGATTAGGGCGGGCCGCGACACTTACCGGTGCTTGCACGAATCTGCATAGAAGAATGCAGAGATAAGATCATTTGATAGATGATTCGATCTGGTAGTCATGTTTAGAGTGACGACATATTTTATGTATTTTTATATTTTTATTTCATGTAAAATTAGTGGCTATGCTTCAAAAGATCTTGATCGTTTGTCTGTAGTGGATTTAAAGTTTATAAATAGGGGTGTAGGAGCCGACTTTTAGGCATTGCAAAAATTGGACAAATTTTCCAGTTCTTGTGATTTGTTGATATTTCACTTATTTGTACTTAACACTGATAGTGAGAGAGAGAGAGAGAATCGCCCAACTCGTAATCCTCATCCTATCTATCATTTATTATGCCACCATTGCTTCTCACCGTCCCACTATAGCTTTCTTTTGGCTACATCTTCTATTCCTATCTCTAAAACCATTTAGGACACTATCTCATCCTGGATGGTGGCAGACTATGGTTGAAGGATGACAACTCTAGAATTCAATTCTACGTGGACTTTAGTTCCTCTTCTTAAAGAGAAAGCCACTGTCGGTTGTCGCTGGATCTTTACCGCCAAAGTTGGCCCAAACAGACAAATTGATTGACTAAAAGACAACTTAGTCGCTAAAGGGTACAGACAACTCTTTGAATTGGATTGTGGCGATACATTCTCTCTAGTTGTTAAAATTACATATGCTTGTCTTCTCTTATTTATTGTTACAATGCGTAATTGGCCCATATATCAGTTAGATTTCAAAAACACATTCCTCCACAATGATCTTATTGAAGAAGTTTACTGGACAACCTCCAGATTTTCTTGCTCAATGGTAGTCCAGCCATTTTGTCTTTAAATTACATAAAATTCAATATAGTCTCAAACAATCTTCACGTGTTTGGTTTGAACGATTTAGTTCGGCTCTTTAAGAATTAGGAATGATTCGAAGCGAAGCATATCACTGCCTCCTACAAACACTTTTCTAATGGTCTCCATATTTATCTTGTGGTTTATGTCGATAACGTTGTCATTACAATAAATAATCATGAAGAAATTATGAAGCTCAAACAACATCTATTTCAATTCCAAACCAAAGATCTTGGCTGATTACATTATTTCCTCGAAATTGATGTGGCCCAATCAAAATCTACAATACCCATATCTCAAAGGAAGTATGCTCTTGATATTCTGGAAGAAACAGAGTTGATAGATTGTAAGCCTACTTAACACTCATATAGACCAAAATACTAAAGTTGTACTAGAATTGGGAAAATCATACTCTGATGTAGGAAGATATTGACAGTTAATTGGAAAATTAAATTATTTAATTGTAACAAGACCTGACATTTCTTTTGTTGTTAGTGTTGTGAGCAATGCCTTAACTCGCTTACGATAGATATTGATGCAGAGTAGAGACGAGGACGCGCTTTGGGCCCGTTCGGGGCTGATTTGACAACTTTTCATATATGGCGTGCCCAGATCAACGATCGGACTCCGCGATTGCGTCCGGAGCGTCGCCGCGAGTCAAAATACTATATTACTTTATATTTTTTCAATTTATTTTTGTTGTATTTTAAGGGCGAACCCACCAGCCAATCATAGTCGTTGATGAGGAAACCCTAATGTGTATTTTCTTATAAATAGGAGGTATGAGAGCTGATTTAAGACATTGTTGGATTTGGAGAAGAAGCTTTCCCGGATTCCAGCGATCCCTCCTCGGTGCCGACGCCATGGAACCCTAGGCGACGACTCCTAGGCCGCCAAACTCCTCCCCAAGGTAACCCCTACCCCTACCTTCGTTTTCCACCGCTCAAACCCTATTTTCAGCCACCGGACGCCCACCAAAACCCTCTCCAAGCCGCTGGCCTGCTGTACTCCAACAGCCAACCACCACCTCCAAGCCCTCCCCTTGATTCCGCCGCCCAACCTCCTCCCTCTTCCTGTACCGCCGCTCCCTCCCCTTCCTGTACAGGGCCGCCGGCTTGCTGCCAACCCTCCAGCCCCCTCACCGCCCTTTTCCTCCTCAAAACTGACCCCCCTAAGGACCGGCCAACCCTAGCCGGCCACTCCTCTCTCCCCTTCGTGGATCCACTCTCCACCGCCCCGAAAACACTAGATCTATTTTGATCTAGTGCTACCACCCTCCGATTCGTTATTTCCATCTCACAAACCTTCCATTTTTGCCCGGATCCGCTCCTAAATAGCGGATCTACTCGCCCCCGGTCCGGATCTACTTATTCGTGGCCGGATCTGCCGTTTTACGCTCCGTTACCACCACTTTCCGCCGAGGGCAGCCACCGTCACCGTCGCCTCGCCACCGGTTCCACCTCCGATCGCCCGTCTTTACGTCCGGCCCTCAAATCCTTCAGTGCCTCGGTTTAGCTCTTTACGCTGTGAACATTTATGGTATTGTATTCTGTGACTTGACATTTTCATTTGGTATTTTATCATATTGTGCTGGGATTATTGTTGGTTAGAAATTGGTTCTTTTATGCTAACAATTGCAGGAGGAAATATTTGCCGCGCGCTTGCTTAGGCCCTCTGAGCGGAGGAAGCCGTTGTCAAATTGCTAAAAAATTAATTATTTGTTTATTTATTTCAATTATTTGCGTGGTGCTAAAATTTACATTGCTTAAATTATTTATCAAATACCGATCATTGCATTATATTTAGAATTGCATTAGTGTGTCACCTTCGCACCAACACTAGAGTCGTAGTCTCCGTGCACTACTAGCCTACCCCGACATCATTTTGGCATCAGAGGTCAAAGTTTGGCCATTTGCATGCTTTGTAGTGGTAGGTCATATAAAGTCTTTAGGTTCATCCATGATTAATTATCGTCACCGTTCTTCTCCTCGCTTTGGAGATTCTGAGTCCGCCTATACCCGATCTCATAGAGCGACTGCAGAGAGATCCTCACGTTATCATGATGATTATTATCGTTTGCGGCACACCACTTTCCGTGATCGTGTTGACCCACCAACACAACCTCACCATGCTAGAGACTATCAATATGTTGATTGTCGTTGTTCATATACTTGCACGCGAGCGGATCGTGTTGATCCTTCGACTCGACCCGATTACCTTATGTATGACTATTATGAGAATCATCACTTCGAGAGAGATCTTGAGAGTCAGTTTCATACAGTTTCCCCTTCATTTGATGACTCATCGAGTCCCGAGTCTTTCAGTTATTGGCTAGTGGATATTGAGTATTATCTTGATCATTTTGAGTTATTCGGCGAGCATCACGTTAAGTTTGCAAAACTTAGACTTTTAGATCAGGCGATGGCATATTGGGCTAGCGTTAAGAGGACCCGCGAGCGAGACCGTCTTCGTCGCATCACTAGTTGGGTGGACATGAAACGTATATTGTGTCAGAGGTATCTGCCTTCATCGTATTGGAGTCGCTTGCTCGACCAATTATTTTCACTTCAGCAAGGATCCATATCTGTCGCTGAGTACATGACTTGCTTTGATGAGTTAGTTGTGAGAAGCGATATCCGAGAGGACCTAGCCATGACCACTTGCAGATTTCGATTTGGGATTCGATCTGACATTCATACTAAGGTGGTTTATCATAGCTCGAAGTCCCTCGAGCAGACGTGTCAGCTTGCCCTTCATTACAAACAGTCTTTGAGATCTGCCAGAGCTGGTCGGTTGGATATTGTTTGAGATCATAAATAGACTTGCTGAATTTTCCAAACCATGCCCGTGGATATTGTTTGAGATCATAAATAGACTTGCGAAGAAGTCAAACCCGAGACTCCTCCGTGGTCTCAAACCCGGGCGGTTGATGCATGTACACTGTCTCAAAAAGATCACCATTCAAGAACGCATTCTTGACATCTAGCTGATGAAGGAGCCACTGACGATGAATAGCTAAGGAGAGGAGAACCCGAACCGAATTCAATTTTGCAACCGGGGAGAAAGTTTCCTCATAATCAAGACCGTACTGTTGGGTAAAGCCCCGGGCCACAAGCTGAACTTTTAAGCGATCAATTGTCCCATCCGCGACATGTTTGATAGTGAAGATCCATTTGCAACTAACACAACCGTGACCCGGAGGAAGGGGCACAAGATCCCACGTGTGATTACCCCACAGAGCCGTCATCTCATCATCCATGGCGGCGCGCCACCGTGGATGCTGGAGAGCTTCCTGCACAAAGTTAAGTACAAAAATAGAGGAGAGAGAGAGAGAGCAAAGGCATGGAGGGATGGAGAGAGCCAGTGTAGAGAAACATAATTGACCATGGGATGTGCCGTCGAAGAGGATGCTAGATCAACAAGCCGCGAGAGCACACCGGTAGAGGGAAGCTGCGACAGGGCATCCGAACGTGGAGGACGACGAGTGTATACCTGAATAACATGGGGTTTGACGGGAACTGTAGATGGTGGGATGCTCAGAGTGATAGGAGAGTGGGACGGATGGGGTGAGGGGGGGGGGGGGTAGGGAGAAGTGGTGGTAAGGGAGACGTGACGAGTACGACGGGCCGAGGTAGAGGAGGAGGAAGAAGGGGATCAGAAGGACTGATGTGATATGGTTGGGTTTCATGGAAGGAGACATCAGCAGACACAACCATCTTACCAGTCGTAGGGTCAAAGCAGACACACCCCTTCTGAGAGCGGGAGTAGCCAACAAACATCGCCTTGGTAGCCCGAGGGGCGAGCTTGTCAGAGGAGGGACCAAGGTGATGGACATAACAGGTACATCCAAACACACGAGGTGTGAGAGAGAAAAGGGTCGTGGATGGGTAAAAGAGAGTAGTGAGTGCGACAAAGTTGAGAACAGAAGAAGACATACGGTTGATGAGGTGACAAACAGTAGAGACGACAAAGTTCCAATATATAGGAGGGACCTGCATTTGGATCATAAGAGATCTAGCCAAGGAAGTGGCGATTCTTCCGTTCCGCGATGCCATTTTGTTGAGCAGTGTAGACACATGAAGTTTGGTGGATAATGCCGAACTCAGCGCATATATTGGAGAAGGTGCGACCAGTATATTTACGAGCATTGTCAGTACGAAGAGTTTTGACACAGGTAGAGAACTGCGTGCGAGTTTCCGTAAGAAAGGTACGGAACGTGGTTGTGAGTTCGGTGCGATCACGAAGTAAATACAACCAGGTGACCCATGAGTAATCATCGATAAAGGTAACGAAGTATCCATATCAAAAAGTACTAGGGATCTTATAAGGCCCCCAGATATCAGAGTGAACTAAGGAGAAATGAACATCGCTCCGGGTGCAAGAAGGAGAAAAGGAGATGCGGTGTTGCTGCCGAAAATACAGGATTCACAGAAGAACTCATAAAGGGGGATAATAGGAAGAGCTTTCTTGAGAATTGGGAGAGGGGCATGCCCAAGACGTCGATGCCAATCAGTGGTGGAGACAGAGATGAGAGCAGAGGTGAGAGCAGTGGGAGGAACGTCAAGAAGATATAACCCATTAGACAGTCGCCCTCGACCAATGATAGTCTGCGTTAGTCGATCCTGCACCACAAAGGAAGAGCGTGAAAAAGTAACACAACAATCAAGTCCTTGGGTAAGACGGCTAACCGAAAGAAGGTTAAAAGGAGAGCCCGGAACATGAAGAACCGATGATAAGGAAAGAGAAGGAGCGAGGGACAGAGTAGCAGCACCAGAAACCGGGAGCGTGTCACCATTGGCCACAATGATGTGCTTGGGGTAAGCAGTATCCAAATATTTGGGATGTTGCTGCGGAGAAAGATGGTGTGTAACACCAGAGTGCACAATCCAGTGAGAGATGTGTGAGAGACACGATATACCTTCCGGGACGAACTACCTCCTGAAGCCGATGGAGTTGAGCACGTAACACGACTATCTCAGCAGCAGTGGTGGAGGCTGAAGCCATAATTCAAATTTGTGACGAGCCACAGAGACCAGCGGTCAGAACCAGCAGACATAACCAACAGAAAGTGAGGCGAAACAGGGATGCCGCCTCGTCTCGGTGTTAAGACACCAGCGGGAAGAGCCCGCGACCAAGGGACGGAGCCCGCTGCGGGTAGAGAAATGCGGTGACGAGAAGAGAAGGCGTCGCCAAGGCTGGGAGAAGAAGAACCCGCAAACCGGAGAGCACTGACACGACAAGACCAGAATCAGACAGCAGACAGGCCGCACGGTCTGGGTGATAACCCACCAGCGGCAAGAAGCCGCGACCAGAATGCGAAGCCTGGAGAAACTGGTCGGCAAGGATGTATGCGGCACGCCAGACAGAACCAGCGAGAATAGGCAGGCCGCAGCCAGCAGCAGACCGCAACGGCCAACAGCAGCGGACAGAAGCAGGAGCCCGCTGGGAAGAGGGCGAGCAAGAAGCCTGAAGGGCAGGCCGCGACGACTAGAGCAAACGGGAAGGAGCAGCAGGTCACAACGAACTGGAGCAGGCCGCAACAATGAGGAAGGGCATGCTGCAACAATGAACCGATCACAATGTGAAGCCGGACACAAGAAGTCTGCACGGTCAAAGGGAGTACACCAGCGGCAGGGGAAGAAGCCACGACCAAGTGCAGGAACCGTCGCGGGTAGAGAAACCGCGGGAAGAGAGGTTGGGTCGCGGCGACTAGGAGAGGAACTCGACAAGGCGCGAGTAGAGATAGGCCGCGGTGGACTGGAGCAGGCCGCAAGAAGGGAAATCGCAACGGTTTCAGAACAGCACGCGAGAAGAGAGCCCGCAGCGGGAAGAAGCAGTTTGCGGCGGGAAGAACAGAGAGACCGCGAGCGAGAAGAGAGAGCGCAGTCTGGAGTAGAGCAGAAGCCCACAAGGTTGGGAAGAAGCCGAGCAGGGAAGACAACCCGCAGCGAACAGGAGGAGCTCGCAGCGGACAGAAAAAAAGCTACTGGGAGAAGTGGACCCCACGGGTCAGAGAGGAAGGAGGGTATAAGAAGCCCGAGGAGGAGGGTGGAACCACAGAGAGGAAGAGGGAGCAGAATCAGAGAGAGAGGCCGCAGTTAGCCGAGCGGCTAAGGGAGAGGAGCGAACAGATGTTGCAGGCCGCCAGAGGCCGCAGGAGACCGCAGGCCGCAGGAGAGGAAGGAGACCGCCCAAGGCAGGCAGTTAAGAAAAGTGAGGCCGCCCAAGGAGTATCGGTCCCTCTGATACCGTGTAGAAACTAATAGGCCAACCTTATAGATACTTTTTCATTCCTCAAATACAAGAAAGAATACAAATATATAGGCGAAGAGAGGGAGAAAAAATCCTATGCAGGAGATGTGAGACTAAAAGAGAAAGAAGATAAATGGGCCTATAAATGGGCCTTTACATTGTTTTTTTTTATATTATCTAACAACACTAACCACTTGCAAACTCATATTGTTAAAATAGCTTATCTACGAATCAATGTTCCGCGATATAAACTCTATGTCCCTCATATGTTATAATCATCAACTTTACCCATTGCATGGAATCATGTATTTTATGAACAAACAAAACATATAAATATTGATTGTCATTTGCTGATATCTTCACCAAATCACTTCGAAACTCCATGATATCTTATATTTGTAACAAGTTTGATGCATGCGACATATATGCTCAATTTGAGGGGGAGTGTTGATATTTTGCCTCTTTGTACTTATGCTTTTGTCCCACATTGAGTATTTTGTAATTTGGTCTCTTCTTCTCCTATATATATAGGAGGGCTATTTTGTATAGTTGAAATTGAAAAGATCCTTATATTTCACATGATCATTCTGCGGTGTCGATTCTGTGGAGCGCTAGGCGCCGAAGCCTAGACCTCATTCTTTCCTTCATTTGGCTGCCCCCCCCTCCCCACCCACCCACCCACCCACACACACACATGGCTGCCAAGTGCCAACCACCACTTAATCTACCACTGCCAAACCCCATTCCATCCTCAATCTCCATTATTCCACCCTCCCCAACCATAACTACATATAACCACATTACTCAGCTACAAATCAACTTATAACCACATTACTCAGCTACAAATCAATTTATAACCACATTACCTAACTTACAAATCATCCCATCACGACCATTTTTCTGCAATAACTGCTGCCCATAGCAGCTATTCCCTGTTTTCCCTTGTGCTATCCTGACCATGACCTCCATAATCTTCCAGACGAAAATCCATGCCTCCCAGGAATACTCCTGAACTCATCTAGTGTGCTGCCTCAGGGTCCGCCTCCCTCCAGCACTCCGATTCCCCATAAAACAATTCGACCTGCTGTCCTAAACCCATCCAGAGGCCCCACTCCACCAGCCGGCCCTCAGAATCCCCACAGCCCACTCCCCATCTTCCAGATCTCAACTCCTCATCCACCCCGGGACAACATCCATTCCCATCCTACAATTCCTACTAAGAATTACACCCCACAATAACCAACATAACACTTCCCCACACCTCAATGGCCCTGAAAACAGCTTTGGAAGGCCATCAGAACTGCACTCCAGCCCTAATCCTGCCTTCAGATGCCTAGATTCCTATTATTTGCATAAGTTCTCGTATGGAATTTTACTAAATATTGTTGATTATTTGAGTAAACAATCATATCATTTGAGATCTTAATTTTGTTGTAGTTTGCCCATTAATTGTCGTACTTGCAAGACTTATTCACTTACCCATTAGTTGAAGCACTTTGTCTTTAATTTAATTTGATCTACCCTGTTTTCTAACGTCTAATCTCCAACGTGAATGCTTGCGGGGGCTTTAATAAATTCAGCACTTATTGTGATTGTTTATCGGATAATTGTTTGATTATTTTATCATTTTAGATCCCTTCAATACTACACTAGCACTAATTCATTAGAGTTTCTTCAAGGCACATACACATTCTCTACATTCATCCTATACTTCTATCTTCTTCAAAATATAATTGACATGACTTTTGCATATATTCACGTACTTGTGTGCAGGAGGGAAGAAACACTATCTGGCCACATGATTCCAGAACTGGTTGGAGTTACTGTGTTATGATTCCCTCATGGAAGGTTCAAGCTGGATCTGGAGCATCAAACGACACCTTATTAAATCCTATAATCGTAAGATTTCATTTTGTTATTATATGCCTTTTCTTAACCCTATTTAAGCATTTATGTAACTTTTTCTTCTTTGCACCTCAATGTCAGTCCAAATCAACAAAATACTTGAAGTCAAAAGAACAAAAAACAAAACATCCATATGATTTGTTTTTGTAAGCAAACTTGTGTTAAACATGCCAATTTTTCCATGCACATCATATTACTGTTGAGAATTCACAAAGCTGATCCAAAATAATTGATGTAAAATATCCATCGATGATGATAGTTTTACATCAAGATGGTAATGATCATATGCATTTGATTTTGTTTATGTTTAGCCTATTGTCAATTGACTTTGGTCGCAGAAGAGAATATTTGATAAGGACATAATCTTTTAAATGTGTTATTTTTTCCTGAATGCCGGACCTTTCTTTTAATTATTTATTTGGCATTTCTAACCTGCTTCAGTACTTGGTTTGTGATATATAACCTTCTGTTCGTACACATGTAAAGCTCATATTATGGTAATTCGATGGCCTTATCAAACCTCCTTCACCATTCATTCCTGCTCATTGTTGCATGTGCTGTTAACCTTGTACGTACTAATATTTATTTCTAGCTAAGCATCTTTTGATCTCTGCCTTTTCCGTGACCTTGTAAGTCTACCATGTTACATCCCTGTATTATTTACTGTTAGAGAAATAAGATATATTGTAAAGGCCCATTAATTTGGCCCATTTTATTCTCTCTTGCTTTAGTCCCACATCTCCTGTATAGGACTCTTCTCCTCTCTCTCCTATATATATGTTCTCATACTTGTTTTTAATATATGAAAAATTGCTCATAAGGTTTGGAATCATTTCTCTACATGGTATCAGAGGCAGCGGGTCTCCCTGGGCGGATTCCCTCTTCTTAACCGCCTATCCCGCGTGGTCCTCTTCCCTGCCTGCGGCCTGCTGCGGACTGCTCTTCTGTCCGCTGCCGGCTCTTGCCGCTCGGTCTCCTGCGGCCTATCTCACCTGTCCGCTCTGTGTCTCTTCTTCCTCTTCTTCTCCGTGGTTCCACCCCTCCCCTCAGGCTTCTTATAGCCTTCCCTCTCTATCCCGTGGGGTCCACCTCTCTCTGTTGCTCCTGAGTCAGACCGCTTCGATCTCCTCCAGACCGCCCTCTCTTCTCGCGGTCTCTGCTCGCGGCCTGCTCCCTCTCGCGGCCTGCTCCTCTCGCGGCCTGCTCTTCTCGCGGCCTGCTCCCCTAAACGCTTCTACTAGTCCAGACCGCGATCTCTTCTCGCGGCCTGCTCCTGCTCGCCTCTACTCACCGCTGTTTCAGTCCGCTGCGAGCTCTCCTCTGCTCTGCTGCGGCCTGCTTTCTGCTTCAGTTCGCTGCGGCCTGCTCTCTGCTCCAGTCCGCTGCGACCTGCTCAGCACGCTGCGCGGGCTGTCCTCCAGTCCCTGTGGGCTTTCCCTTCTCTCCTTGCGGGCTTCTACCCCTGCCCAGACCGCGCTCTCTCTTCTCGCTTGTGGTCTCTTAGTCTCTCTCGCCGCGAACTGCTCCTATCCGCTGCGGTCTCCCTGCTCGCTGACTGCTCCAGTCTGCTGCCTCTCTTCAATCGGCGAGCTCCCTTCCTGCACTTGCGGACTGCCCTATCTACTCGCCGCTGACTACACCGGTTCGTTGCGGCCTGGTTCTTGCTGCAACCCTTCTCGCTGCGGCCTGGTTCTCGCTGCGACCTGATTCTCGCTGCAGCCTCTGCTTCTCGCTGCAGCCTCTGCTTCTCGCTGCGGCCTGGTTCTCGCTGCGGCCTGGTTCTCTCTGCAGCCTGGTTCTCGCTGCGGCCTGGTTCTCGCTGCGGCCTGGTTCTCGCTGCGGCCTGGTTCTCGCTGCGGCCTGATTCTCGCTGTAGCCTCTGCTTCTCGCTGCCGCTTCTGCTTCTCGCTGCGACGTCGACTTCTTGTCTGGTTCTTGTCGCTGGTTCCGGTTGCGGCCTGGTCCTTGTTGCGGCCATCTGCTTGGTGCTCCTGCTGCGGCCTCTGCGGCCTGGTCTTTGACGAGCCCTCTCTAAGGATGTCTACCTCTTCCGCGCTGATCGACCCACCACTGGGCTCTGTGGTGTCCATCTCTGATAGCGGAAGCTCATGTCTTGTACACAGTTACTCATGGATTTTGGACTCCGGTGCGACACACCACATTGCCCCATTACAGCCTCCGCACTACCTGGCCTCTGTGCATCCTAAGTTCATCACCGTTGCCAATGGGGATACCACTTCCGTCTCTGGATCCGCTGACATCCTTCTTACTCCCTCTATTACTCTTCGATCTGTTCTTCATGTTCTTGGTTCTTCTTTTAATCTTCTCTCTATTAGTCGTCTCATTCACGACCTTAACTGCGAAATAACCTTCTCTTCAACCTCTTGTGTTGTGCAAGATCGCAAGACGCGAAAAATTCTCGGTACTGGGCGGCTGTCCAATGGGCTCTACCTTTTCGTTTACTCTTCTCCCACCGCTCTCTCCACCATCTCTTCTGTTGACTGGCATCGTCGTCTTGGACATGCCCCCCTTCCAATTCTCCAGAAAGCTCTTTCTGATGTTTCCCTTTCTGAGTTTTGGTGTGAATCTTGCATTTATGGCAAACAACATCGTGTCTCATTTACCTCTCCTAGTACTCGGTGCGATGCCCCCTTCTCCTTAGTCCATTCTGATATTTGGGGGCCATATAAGCTCCAGAGTGTTTTTGGCTATCGGTATTTTGTCACATTTATCGATGACTACTCACGTGTTACCTGGTAGTATTTACTTTGGGATCGTACTGAACTTCCCTTGACTTTCCGTGCCTTTCTGGTGGAGATCCGTACTCAGTTTTCTACCTGCGTAAAAATTCTCCGTACCGATAATGCGCGTGAGTATACGGGCCGCACCTTCTGTAATATCTGCACAGAGTTTGGTATTGTTCATCAGACCTCGTGTGCATATACTCCTCAACAGAACGGCGTCGCCGAGCGGAAGAATCGACACCTTCTCGAGGTCGCTCGATCTATCATGTTTCAGATGCAGGTTCGACCTCTCTATTGGAACTTTGCCGTCTTTATTGCTTGTCATCTCATCAACCGCATGCCCTCATCCACCTTGAACTTCATGGCTCCTGTCACTCTCCTCTTTCCTTCCAAGGCTCTGTTCTCCCTCACGCCCAGAGTCTTTGGATGCACGTGCTATGTTCATAACCTGGCTCCGCCCACTGACAAGTTCGCTCCACGAGCAACCAAGGTGATGTTTGTTGGCTACTCCCGCACCCAAAAGGGATATGTTTGCTATTCTCCTACCGACGGTAAACTAATCATCTCTGCTGATGTCACCTTTTGGGAAGATCAGCCCTTTCATACCATCTCTACAGATCCGTTTCTTCCTCCTATAATTCGGCCCGTGGTCCCCGTTACGTCTCCTTCCCCCCCTCTACTTCCCCCACCTCACCCTCCGCTTATCCACCCTCTCCTTCCAAAACCTACCCTCCCGCCAATCCGCCCTCCGCCGCCTATCATTCAGGTGTACTCTCGTCGCCCTCCGAGTTCTAATGCCCTGCCACGGCCTCCCTCTACTGATGTGCTTTCGCGGCCTGCTGATCCGGTGTCTATCTCCACAGCTCATCCTATGTCGAATTATGTCTCGCTACATCCCCTGTCCCCGACCCTTCACACCTTTGCTACTTCCTTGTCCTCTATTTCTGTTCTTACTTCTGTGCAGGAGGCTTTGCAACATCCGGGTTGGCGTGCTACCATGGATGAAGAAATGCGCGCCCTTTGGGCTAATCAGACATGGGTTCTGGTCCCTCTACCCCCTGGACAGGCTACAGTTAGTTGCAAATGGGTCTTTGTCATCAAGCATGCTTCTGATGGGATAGTTGACCGTCTTAAGGCACGCCTTGTAGCTCGTGGCTTTACTCAACAACACGGTCTCGACTAGGAGGAGACCTTCTCTCCTGTCGCTAAGCTCAACACGGTTCGTGTCCTTCTCTTTGTCGCTGTGCATCGTCGGTGGCCCCTGCACCAACTCGATATCAAGAATGCTTTTCTCAATGACGACCTACAAGAAACCGTCTATATGCAACAACCTCCTGGGTTTGAGACCACGGGGGAGTCCAGAGTTTGTCATCTTAAGAAATCTATCTATGGTCTCAAACAATCCCCTCGGGCATGGTTCGATAAGTTTAGTAAAACTGTTCAGGCAGTTGGTTTTAATCGGAGTTCTGCAGACTCTCTCTGTTCACTCGACATAGAACAACATGCACGATTCTCCTTTTGGTTTATGTTGATGACATCCTAATCACAGGCGATGACTCAAAAGGGATACTAGAGGTCAAACAACATATTAGCTCTGTTTTCTAAACAAAAGATCTGGGAAATCTTCGATACTTCCTTGGCCTTGAAATAGCAAGATGTCCTGATGGACTTGTCCTATCCCAACGGAAGTACTGCCTTGACCTTCTCCGTGATGCTGGCTACTCCAGGTGTAAACCTGTGGACACACCAATGGATGTCAATCACAAGCTATGTGCCTATGGGTCTAACTCTGATGCTCTTCTTTCAAACTCTGAGTATTATCGACGTCCTGTAGGAAAACTGATATATCTGACAGTTACAAGACCTGACATCTCATTTGCTGTCGGAGTAGTCAGTCGGTATATGCATGCTCCTCGAGGCTCTCATTTACAAGCCGTGGAACGAATCCTCAGATACTTGAAGACTGTACCAGGACAAGGGTTGGTATATAAACCATCTTCTTCGCTATCTCTTGTTGCATATTCTGATGCGGACTATGCGGGCTCCCTGGATGATCGACGCTCTTCTACGGGTTTTTGTACCTACTTTGGAGGGAATCTTATTACTTGGCGCATCAAGAAATAATCTGTTGTTGCTCGCTCTTCTGCTGAAGCTGAGTATCGTGCGATGACCGCCGTTGTTTCTGAACTCACCTGGTTGGAGGCTCTTCTTGGTGATCTAGGAGTCACTTTATCCGCGCCAACGGTTCTACTTTGTGATAGTCAGGCCGCAGTCCATATTGCGAAGAACCCAGTTTTTCATGAAAGGACCAAACACATTGAAGTTGATTGTCACTTCATCCGTGAAAAGGTTCAGTTAAAGAAGTTAGAGCTAGAGCATGCTCCCGTTTCTAAGCAAGTTGCTGACATTCTCACCAAGGCATTGCCCCGACATTTGTACCATCAGTTCTTATCCAAGCTTGGTGCCTATGATTTGTATGCTCCAGCTTGCGGGGGAGTGTTAGAGAAATAGGATATATTGTAAAGGCCCATTAATTTGGCCCATTTTATTCTCTCTTGCTTTAGTCCCACATCTCTTGTATAGGACTCTTCTCCGCTCTCCTCTCCTATATATATGTTCTCATACTTGTTTTTAATATATGAAAAAGTGCTCATAAGGTTTGGAACCATTTCTCTACATTTACTATTGCTATCTACTTCTTCCATAATTATTCCACACTATGCTTTTCTAACAGCCATCTCAAGTTTCTTGTTTTTACTGTATAATTATTGTCTTCTTTTTTGCCTACTTCATTTCATAAATACAACATATTTTGACGTATGCATTGCTATGTTTGTTGGTTTAAAAGGAGATAATAGTTTCTTTTTAAACTTAATTTTATCACGTATAAATTGACTGTTTCTATGATATGTTAAACTTTGAACTAGAACTCCTTACTCATGTTTTGTTAAAAAAGTAGCCTTACTTTAATTCAGTCGGTTTCAATTTATCACCGATGCTTTATCGGGAAAACTTCCTTGACGTTTTATTGTTCAATTAATTAGTTTTGCGTATTCTCATTATCAACTTGTTACTCATGGCAGAATCCGCATATTTTTTTTATTTAATAGTTGCAATGAGTATCTAATTGGGGGATGTTTGTAAACCAAGATATCAATATTTGGAGGCCCACTTTCTCGGAAGGTTCACTCATTCAATGTTTTCTGCAGTATCATGTTTCATGAATGGCAATCAATGACAATTGTTTCTGTTGAGAGAGCCCAAAGCTTGTATGTATTACTCAAAAAGTGTATAATTACATGGAGAGAATACAAATATATAGGAGAGAGGAGAGAAAAATAAATCCTATACAAGATGTGGGACTAAAGAAGGAGGAGAAAGAAGACAAAGAAAGAGGGCCACTAAATGGGCCTTTTACATGGGCTTTTCCAATACTCCCCCGCAAGCTGGAGCGTACAAGTCGTATGCGCCAAGCTTGGATAGGCACTGATAGAAGAGGGTACTAGGTAGAGCTTTGGTGAGGATGTCAGCGACCTGTTCAGTACCCGGAACATGCTTGAGCTCGATCTTCTTCATGTGGACTTTCTCTCGGATGAAGTGACAATCTACCTCAATATGCTTCGTTCTTTCGTGAAAGACCGGGTTCTTAGCAATATGTATGACAGCTTGACTGTCACATAGGAGGAGAGCTGGTGAAGATAATTTAACTCCAAGGTCGGTAAGGAGACTCTCAATCCATGTGAGTTCAGAGACCACATCAGCCATTGCCCGATATTCTGCCTCTGCTGAGGATCGAGCAACCACTGCTTGTTTCTTGCTTCGCCAAGTAATCAGATGTCCTCCAAAATAGGTGCAAAACCCGCTAGTAGATCGTCGATCGTCTAGGGAGCCAGCGTAGTCGGCATCAGAGTATGCTACTAGTGTAAGAATGGAAGATGAGATTTTGTATACAAGTCCTTGACCAGGAGCAGTCTTAAGATATCTGAGAATGCGTTCCACAGCCTGGAGATGAGAGCTTCGAGGAGAGTGCATATAGCGACTAACGAGTCCCACAACGAAGGATAGATCAGGTCTTGTAACTGTTAGGTAGATAAAGTTTCCCAACTAGACGACGGTAATATTCTGGATTTTGTAGAAGAAAATCAGAATCCGAGCCCTGAGCACAAAGTTTGTGATTTGCATCCATGGGAGTGTTAATAGGTTTGCAGCCAGAGTAGCCCGTATCATGAAGAAGATCCGGGCAATATTTTCGCTGAGAGAGAACCAGACCATCTGACCGTCTGGCCACTTCCAGACTGAGGAAGTACCGAAGATGTCCCAGATCTTTAGTTTGGAAGACGGAGCTCAGATGTAGCTTAACGGCCTGTATGCTGTCCAAGTCATTTCCAGTAATAATGATGTCGTCGACATACACCAATAGGAGAACCGTACCCGTTGCCCGGTGGCGAGTAAACAATGAGAAGTCAGCCGAGCTTCGAGTGAAACCAATTGCCCGGAGAGCTTTGCTGAACTTGTCGAACCATGCCCGAGGGGTTTGTTTGAGACCATATAGTGATTTGAGAAGGTGACAAACCCGTGACTCCTCCGTGGTCTCAAACCCGGGAGGTTGTTGCATGTAAACCGTTTCCTGAAGGTCGCCATTCAGGAAAGCGTTCTTGACGTCGAGTTGAAATAAGGGCCATTGACGATGGACAACAACAAAAATGAGAATTCGGACCGTGTTGAGCTTAGCGACCGGAGAGAAAGTCTCGTCATAGTCGAGCCCTGGTTGCTGGGTGAAGCCACGAGCAACCAAACGAGCTTTGAGTCGATCAATGGTCCCATCAGGAGCATGTTTGATGACGAAGACCCATTTGCACCCAACAGGTTTCTGGCCGGGAGGAAGTAGCACCAAGGTCCAAGTCTGGTTCGCCCACAGAGCAGCCATCTCTTCTTCCATGACAGCACGCCACCCAGGATGTTGTAGAGCATCCTGTACAGTAGTAGGAATAGAGACCGAGGATAGTGAAGTAGCCAAAGTCTGAAGAGGTGGAGAGAGACGATGGAGAGAAACATAGTTCGCCATCGGATGAGCTGTAGAGGCCGGCACCGGAGCAGCAGAACACGGAGAAGCCGAGGTCGAAGCCGTCTGCAGAGGAGCAACGGGAGGAAGAGGGCGACGAGTATAAACCTGAATAACGGGCGGTCGAGGAGGGTCAATGTTGGGCGGAGGCTGAGGGATGGTGGGAGGGGAGTGGACCGGGATCACCGGCCGTGGGAGGGAGGGTGGAGGAGGAGGTGGTGGTAGAAGTGGTGGCAAAGGAGGAGGGAAGAAGGGTTGATCCTCCCGGAAAGTAACATCAGTAGATACGGAGACCTTCCGGGTGAGCGGGGAGTAGCAAACATAACCCTTTTGGGTGCGGGAGTAGCCGACGAAAATGTGTTTGGCCGCACGGGGATCCAATTTGTCAAGAGTGGGGCCCAGGTTATGGACAAAGCAAGTACAGCCAAAAACCCGGGGTGTGAGAGGGAAGGCGGCTGCGGAGGGAAAAAGAAGGCTGAAGGGGGTAGCGTTCTGGAGAACCGGAGATGAAAGACGGTTGATAAGAAAACACGCGGTGGAAACCGCAAAGTTCCAGAATACTTTGGGAACGTGCATGTGAAGCATGAGGGAGCGAGCAACATCAAGCAAGTGACGGTTCTTTCGTTCGGCGACCCCGTTTTGTTGCGGGGTGTAGGGACAAGAGGTCTGATGAACAATACCGAAGTTTGCGCAGAGAGTGGCAAACTCATGGCTAGTGTATTCCCGGGCATTATCAGAGCGGAAAATTTTAATGGTGGTAGAAAATTGCGTACGAGTTTCTAACACAAAAGCCTGAAAAACACGAGGAAGCTCGGAACGATCATGTAGTAGATACAACCAGGTGGTGCGAGAGTAATCGTCAATAAAGGTTAGAAAATAACGATAACCAGAGATGCTAGAAACTTTGTACGGTCCCCAAATATCAGAATGTATTAGATCAAAAGGAGCAGAGCTCCGAGTACAATGTGCGGGATAAGAAGCACGAGGCTGTTTGCCAAGAATAAATGAATCACATTTAAAAACAGGAAGAAAGATGTCAGGAAGCGCCTTCTGGAGGATAGGTAGAGGGGCATGCCCAAGCCGACAATGCCAATCAGTAGAGGAAACAGAGGAAAGTGATGTGGGAGAGACATCAAGGAGGTAGAGCCCGTTCTGCAGTCGACCCCTACCAATGGCAATCCGCGTCTGCCGATCCTGTATCAAAAAACCAGAAGAGGTGAAGGTGATATAGCAATTCATATCAGTAGTAATACGACCAACAAAGAGTAAATTAAATGTGGAGGCCGACACATAAAGAACAGAACGAAGAGAGAGAGAGGGATGAAGGAAGAGATCAGCACATCCGGAGACCGGAACAGTCGCACCATTGGCCACAGTAATAGACTGGGGATGAGGAGCATCAGAGAACCGGGGCGGCTGCATGAAAGTGATGTGGTGGGTGGCTCCCGAGTCCAGGATCCAGCGAGAGCCGGAGGAAAGACATGCAGTACCTGTAGTGGAGGTGGAGACAATACCTGCAGGGGAGGTGGAGGCAAGGGAAACAGATGGAGGGTGGAGGAGCCCCTGAAGGTGTTGCAGCTGAAGGCAAAGAGCCTCAAGATCCGTACCAGTCGGAGGAGAGCTATCGGTAACAGCAGCAGTAGGCGGGCGAGGAGGGTAGCCATGTTTCTTGTGACAGACCGCTTCAGTATGGCCATCCCGGCCGCAGTATGTGCACTTGGGCCGTCCGCGGCCACCACGGCCCCGCCCACGGGAGCCCGTACGTCCACCCCGAGTAAAAGATGGTGGGGGAAGTAAAGGAGGAAGGGTCTGCTGAAGAAGGGCCGGCGAGGGTGGTGCAGGTGCCTCCGGTGGAGGTGGTACGCGAAGTAACATAGAGCAGACATCAGAGAAGGAAGGGGTAGTTGGTGAAGCCAGAACCTGGGCCCGGATACTGTGAAGGTGCGGCGGGACGTGAGCCATAATCATAGCAATACAAACAGCCTCCTTCTGGGCGCGTTGAGTAGCGAGATCAGTAGTCGCGGGCTGGTGCTGAATCCAGGCCTCCGTTAGAGTTTTAGCACGAGCCACGAAGGAGGTCATGTCCAGAGCTTTGCCAACATCCAAAGCTTGAAGATCAGTGATGATGTCAAAAAGATGCTGAAGGCTTTCCTTGCCCGAGTACAAAGAATGAAGTTCATCCCACATGGCTTTGGCGGTCTCATGATACATGATCATCTGGTACGGCTCACCCTCCACCGAGTTCAGGATCCAAGTCTGGACGCGACCGTCATTTCGGAGCCAATCATCAGTAGGAGTCGGGGAGCCCTGGGTAAGGTGACGCGCAAGACCCTTGGCTTGTAAGACCCTTCAGACGGAGTGAACCCAGGGGATGAAGTTGGACTTGCCAAAGAGGGAAAGAGTAGTAATCCGAAGCTCATCGCGGAGTTCGAGAGGAGGAGCCACGTGGTCTGCCGGGGGGTGAGCGGTAGTGGAGTCGCTGGAGGACATGGCGACTTGGAGAAGTAGAGGCGGGCAGAACCAGCGGACTGAGGCACAACAGACAGCAGGGCGCGGCTAGTACAAACCGCGCGGCAAGCAGCAGGCTAGAGGAGGCCGCGGCGAACTGGATGAGGTCGCGGCGAACTGGAGGAGGTCGCGGCGGTCAGGAGCAGCCCGCGACAGAGGCGGGCAGGGAGAAGACGCAGCGGGAAGAGTCAAGCCGCGAGCAGAGAGAGGCCGCAGCGGGTGAAGTAAAAGGCAGAGATCGCAGTGGTCTGGAGTAGATCGCAGCGGTCTGAAGCAGATCGCAGCGGACTGGGGCAGGCCGCTGCAAACCCGTGGCGGACTGAAGAAGAGACGGGAGGAGAGCCCGCAGCGGACAGGAGGAGAGCCCGCAACGGACAAGAGCAGTCCGCAAGAGACTATGGATAGGGAGTAGAGAGGAGCAGTCCGCGAGCAAAGAGGCTCGAGCGGATAGAAGAAGAGCGTGTAGCGGACAGGAAGGAAAGCCCGCAGCAGATAGAAGAGGTGGGCCCCAGGAGTCAGAGCAGAGGATGGCTATAAGAAGCCTGAGGAGGGTGGAACCACGGAGAGAAAGAGAAGAGAGGCGGATGCAGAGGGGCAGTCCGCAGGAGATCAGAGCGGACAAAAAAGGCAGTCCGCAGGAGATCGGAGCGGACAAAGAAGGCAGTCCGCAGGGAAGGCGGGCTGGGCGAGCTGGGCGGTTTGAAAATAAGAGAAGACCGCAGCTAGAGGGAACCTGGCTCTGATACCATGTTGAGAGAGCACAAAGCTTGTATGTATTACTCAAAAAATGTATAATTACATGGAGAGAATACAAATATATAGGAGAGAGGAGAGAAGAATAAATCCTATACAAGATGTGTGACTAAAGAAGGAGGAGAAAGAAGACAAAGAAAGAGGGCCACTAAATGGGCCTTTTACATGGGCTTTTCCAATTGGTATCAACTAAATTTAAATGAATAGATGTTGGCCAATGAGTCATGAGTTGATTGCGCTGCTTGCTTCTTGTCATATTCCTTACGTTACAATGGTTAAGAAATTGGATTGCAAGTACTGCAGACAATGAAAATATATCGTTGTCTTGTGTAGTAGCATTGGTAGGGTCGGCTCCGGATTCCAGTGAACACCATGATGTATTGAGATATTCGTGGTGGAAGTCTTATTGGTGGAGGAAAAGCATTCAATGGCCAAGTTGTTTCAACGGTATTTTTTGGAAATTGCTTATATAATAGAGTTTCAATGAACTCAGTTTGGTTGAGATGAAGCATATGGAGAGGAAACGTGTTATGTGATAAATTTATAGAAAGTTAGAAACAATGCAATTAGGAGTTGCACTGCATTTAATAAGTTTTATGTTATAGTTCAATTGTCGAGGAGGAATGTCCGAGCAAAAGGAGTTAGATTGTCGACCAAATGGAGCGCATATGGAGTGAGACCGATAAATGAGAGTTTTTGGGTGGCTAGGATAGGAGTTCCCTTCACTTTGATTTTTAAGACATGATTTTGCGACATAGTTTAACGGTTGCTCCATGTAAACTCTCTTTAAAATCTCCATACATGAACACATCTTTAACATCGAGATAGGCTAATTTATTAACAACAACAAAGAACATGACACAAACAAAACTAATACATGCCACAAAAGGGAAAATGTTAAAGAAGTTCACTATGTCTGTAAAACCTTTGACAACAAGAATTTCAATTTTCAAATTGACCATATAGTACTTTTTTGATCACTAACACCCAAGGACATCCCACTACTATCAACAAAATCAGACGGAACCAGTGTCTGGTGTCCAAGTATCTCAGGAAATGAGTCTTGTCCATTGCAGTTTTCCAATGAGAATGCTCATAGCCTTCTGTCTAATGCAGGAAGAGTAGTTGATAGAGCCATTGAAAATCTATTGCAAGTGCTTAACTGCTTGTAAGAAACAACATTAGCAAGATGATGTTGAGTGCTTGGCCCGAGACCTTTTTCTTCAGGCAATTGGGAGATCAAGATCAGATCCAACCGATGGTGATGAGCCTTCTGAAGAGGAGCACATTTGTCTGTGAGCTAGGTGAGGGGAAATCAGAGTAGGATGGACAACAATAACAAGAACGTGATGTCTTATTCTGGAGGTATGAACAATATGAGGATGTGGAGGTATTGTATTTGTTGGAGAAGAGTGATTATGGGAATGAAATTACAAGGAGAAGGAACAAATGAAGTGGAATGGGGAATATCAGGGACTAGGGTATATTGTGTATTCGAAGAAGATGACATCTGTTGAGAGAGCCCAAAGCTTGTATGTATTATTTCAGTGTGTAAATACAAGGAGAGAATACAAATATATAGGAGAGAAGAATAAATCCTATACATGATGTGGGACTAAAGAAGGAGGAAGAAAAATAGGCCATTAAATGGGCCTTTTTACATGAGCTTTTCTAATACTCCCCCGCAAGCTGGAGCGTACAAGTCGTATGCGCCAAGCTTGGATAGGCACTGATAGAAGAGGGTACTAGGAAGAGCTTTGGTGAAGATGTCGGCAACCTGTTCAGTACCCGGAACGTGCTTGAGCTCGATCTTCTTCATGTGGACTTTCTCTCGGATGAAATGACAATCTACCTCGATATGCTTCGTTCTTTCATGGAAGACCGGGTTTTTGGCAATATGTATGACAGCTTGACTGTCACAAAGGAGGAGAGCAGGAGAAGGTAGTTTAACTCCAAGGTCGGTAAGGAGACTCTCAATCCATGTGAGTTCAGAGACCACAGCAGCCATTGCCCGATATTCTGCTTCGGCTGAGGATCGAGCAACCACTGCTTGTTTCTTGCTTCGCCAAGTAATCAGATGTCCTCCAAAATATGTACAAAACCCGCTAGTAGATCGTCGATCGTCGAGGGAGCCAGCGTAGTCGGCATCAGAGTATGCCACTAGTGTAGGAATGGAGGATGAGGTTTTGTATACAAGTCCTTGGCCAGGAGCTGTCTTAAGATATCTGAGAATGCGTTCCACAGCCTGGAGATGAGAGCTTCGAGGAGAGTGCATATAGCGACTCACAAGTCCCACAGCAAAAGATATATCAGGTCTTGTAACTGTTAGGTAGATAAGCTTCCCAACTAAACGACGGTAATATTCGGGATTTGGTAGAAGCGAATCAGAATCTGAGCCCTGAGCACATATTTTGTGATTTGCATCCATGGGAGTGTTAATAGGTTTGCAACCAGAGTAGCCTGCATCATGAAGGAGATCCAGGCAATATTTGCGCTGAGAGAGAACCAATCCATCTGACCGTCTGGCCACTTCCAGACCGAGGAAGTACCGAAGAGGACCCAGATCTTTAGTTTGGAAGACGGAGCTCAGATGTAGCTTAACGGCCTGTATGCCGTCCAAGTCACTGCCAGTAATAATGATGTCGTCGACATATACCAACAGGAGAACCGTACCAGTGGCCTGGTGAGTAGCCGACAAAAATGTGTTTGGCGATGGAAAAGCAGCAGGGCTCGGCCTGTAGAGGTGGAGAGAGGCGATGGGGAGAAACATAGTCCGCCAGTGGATGAGCGGTAGAGGCCGACACCGGAGCAGCAGAACACGGAGAAGCCGAGGTCGAAGCCGACTGCAGAGGAGCAACGGGAGGAAGAGGGCGACGAGCATAGACCCGAATAACCGGGGGTCGAGGAGGGTCAATGGTGGGAGGAGGCGGAGGGAGGGTGAGAGGTGAGTGGACGTGGATCACCGGCCGGGGAAGGGAGGGTGTGGTAGTAGATGGTGGGAGAAGTGGTGGCAACGGAGGAGGGAAGAAGGGTTGATCCTCCCGGAAAGTAACATCAGCCGAAACAGAGACCTTCCGGGTGAGCGGAGAGTAGCAAACATAGCCCTTTTGGGTACGTGAGTAGCCGACAAAAATGTGTTTGGCCGCACGGGGATCCAGTTTGTCAAGAGGGGGGCCCAGTTGATGGACAAAGCAGGTACAGCCAAAAACCCGGGGGGTGAGGGGGAAGGCGGGTGTGGAGGGAAAAAGAAGGCTGAAGGGTGTAGCGTTGTGGAGAACGGGAGAGGGGAGACGGTTGATAAGAAAACATGCTGTGGAGACCGCAAAGTTCCAGAAGACTTTGGGAACGTGCATGTGAAGCATGAGAGAGCGAGCCACATCGAGCAAGTGGCGGTTCTTGCGTTCAGCGACCCCGTTTTGTTGAGGGGTGTAGAGACAAGAGGTCTGGTGAACAATACCGAAGTTTGCGCAGAGAGTGGCAAACTCGTGGCTAGTGTATTCCCGAGCATTATCAGAGCGGAAAGTTTTAATGGTGGTAGAGAATTGCGTGCGAGTCTCTAACACAAACGCCTGAAAGACACGCGGAAGCTCAGAGCGATCATGCAGGAGATACAACCAAGTAGTACGAGAGTAATCATCAATAAATGTTATAAAATAACGATAACCAGAAATGCTAGGGACTTTATAGGGGCCCCAAATATCCGAATGTATTAAATCAAAGGGAGCTGAGCTCCTAGTACAATGAGCGGGAAAAGAAGAGCGAGGCTGTTTGCCAATAATACAAGAATCACATTGAAAAGCAGGAAGAGAAATGTCTGGAAGCGCCTTCTGGAGGATAGGTAGAGGGGCATGCCCAAGCCGGCAATGCCAATCAGACGAGGAAACGGAGGAAAGGGAGGTGGGAGAGACATCGAGGAGGTAAAACCCGTTCTGCAGCCGACCCCTACCAATGGTAATCCGCGTCTGCCGATCCTGTATCAAAAAACCAGAAGAGGTGAAGGTGATAAAGCAATTCATATCAGTAGTAAGACGACCAACAAAGAGTAAATTAAAAGGCGAGGCCGGCACATAAAGAACGGAGCGAAGAGAGAGAGAGGAAGGAAGGAGGAGGTCCGCGCAGCCGGAGACCGGGACAAGCGCACCATTGGCCACAGTAATAGACGGGGGGTGAGCAGCAGTAGAGAACTGGGGCGGCCGCATGGAAGTGATGTGGTGGGTGGCTCCCGAATCCAGTATCCAGCGAGAGCTGGAAGAGAGACAGGCAGTACCTGCAGCGGAGGTGGAGACAATACCTGTATGGGAGGTGGAGGCATGGGAAGCAGAAGGGGGGTTGAGGAGCCCCTGGAGTTGTTGCAGCTGTAGGCGAAGAGCCTCAAGATCCGTACCAGTCGGAGGAGAGCTATCGGTAACAGCAGCAGTAGGCGGGCGAGGGGGGTAGCCATGTTTCTTGTGACAAACGGCTTCAGTATGGCCATCCCGACCGCAGTAGGTGCACTTGGGCCGTCCGCGGCCACCACGGCCCCGCCCACGGGAGCCCGTACGGCCACCCCGAGGAAAGGAGGGTTGTGGGAGTAAAGGAGGAAGGGCCTGCTGAAGAAGGGCCGGCGAGGGTGGTGCAGGAGCCTCCAGAGGAGGTGGTACGCGAAGTAACATCGAGCAGACATCAGAGAAAGAAGGGGTATTGGGTGAAGCCAGAACCTGGGCCCGAATACTATGTAGGTGTGGCGGGACGCGAGCCATAATCATAGCAATACAAACAGCCTCCTTCTGGGCGCGTTGGGCAGCGAGATCAGTTGTCGCGGGCTGGTGCTGAATCCAGGCTTCCGTGAGAGTTTTAGCACGGGCCACGAAGGAGGTCATGTCCAGAGCTTTGCCAACATCCAAGGCCTGAAGATCAGTGAGGATGTCGAAAAGGTGTTGAAGGCTGTCCTTTCCAGAGTACAGCGAATGAAGTTCATCCCACATGGCTTTAGCAGTCTCATGATACATGATCATCTGGTACGGCTCACCCTCGACTGAGTTCAGGATCCAGGTCTGGACACGGCCGTCATTGCGTAGCCAATCATCAGTAGACGGAGTTGGTGGGCCCTGGGTAAGGTGACGGGCAAGGCCCTTGGCCTGTAAGACCCGGCGGACAGAGTGGACCCAGGGAATGAAATTAGCCTTGCCAGAGAGAGAAATAGTAGTGATCCGAAGCTCATCCCGGAGTTCGAGAGGAGCCACGCGGTCGGCAGGGGGTTGAGCGGTAGTGGAGTCGCTGGAGGACATGGCGACTGAAAAGCAGCAGGGCGCGGCCTGGAGAGAACAACCCGCAGCGGTCTGGAGGTCGCGGCGGTCTGGAGGTCGCGGCGGGTTGGAGGCCGCGGCGGTCTGGAGATCGCGGCGAGTGGAGTGAGGCCGCGGCGAACAGGAGCAGTCCGCGACAGAGGCCGCGGCGAACTGGGGCAGGTCGCAGCAGCGGACAGGAGCAGTCCGCAAGAGGTCGCGGCGAACCGTGGGCAGGTCGCTGGAAGAGGAGCACAGCGGATACAAGCAGAGCTCGCAGCGGACAGGAGCAGTCCGCAAGGGAAGGCGGAGAGAGAGAGTCCGCGAGCAGAGGCTCGAGCGGACAAAAAAGGAGCGAGCTAGAGGGGGGGCAGTCCGCGAGCAAGGAGGCTCGAGCGGATACAAGCAGAGCCCGCAGCGAGAGAGAGAAGCTAGAGGTAGCAGTCCGCGAGCAGAGAGACTCGAGCGGATACAAGCAGAGCCCGCAGCGGACAGGAATGATTGTCCGGAGCGGATGGAGAGAGGTGGGCCCCACGTGTCAGAGCAGAAGATGGCTATAAGAAGCCTGGGGAGGGTGGAACCACGGAGGGAGAGAAGAGGAGCGGAATCAGAAGGGCAGTCCGCACGAGACCGGAGCGGATGCAGAAGGCAGTCCGCACGAGACCGGGCGGGCAGAGAAGGGTCAGTCCGCAGGAGGCCGGGCGGACAGAGAGGGGGCAGTCCGCAGGAGACCGGGCGGACAGAGAAGGGGCAGTCCGCGGCTAGACGGAACCTGGCTCTGATACCATGTTGAGAGAGCCCAAAGCTTGTATGTATTATTTCAGTGTGTAAATACAAGGAGAGAATACAAATATATAGGAGAGAAGAGAGAAGAATAAATCCTATACATGATGTGGGACTAAAGAAGGAGGAAGAAAAATAGGCCATTAAATGGGCCTTTTTACATGGGCTTTTCTAATAACATCGATAGAGACATGTTGTGGTCTAATTAATATATCAATGCAACCATATCCCTTATGAGTAGGAGAATATCCCGAGATTGATGGTGTGAGTTCCATTGACCGATTGGTGCTCTCTCAAAAGGTGCAAAACTTCCATAATATACTATGTATTCTGATCTTTTTGCTCGGTCTACTAATTTTCTAGAATCTACATATCGTGAGGTCCAATTCTTATGAGCTGAGCTTCTCCAACATCGACCATTCTCCACTGGCATTGCTAGTCACCAAAAACACTTTGAGGAGTTGTTGATCCTCTGTTCATTCAAGACTCATATGAGATGACACAACAATATATTCTAGGAGAGAGCATCATTCTTACCTTAGATGCTATCAATTTTAGATTTTCTACAGTAATCTTTTTTACTTTATTCGGCAACTATTGTTACAGCTCCTTGGCCTGAGAGTTTTGCCCATGGTGTTGGGCCTAGAGACCGTGCCCGTAGAGGCGTGCAAGGGGACGTGGTAATCGTCGCCCCACTTGTATTCATTGTGACAAGGCAGATCACCTTTTTGTGAGGTGCTTTGCTAACTATCCTCATCTACGGCCACACACACATGTTGGAGCTGATGCGCCTAATGTTAACATCCTCAAATTCCTATCCCTTCTTCGATATCCTACACAAACAAGTAGCTTTCTCAAATTGACATTGTTGATCCTCAAATTCTTGTACGAATATTTTTTTTTTAGTAATATTTGACTCGTTAATTTTGATTTCTCTCTTTCTTTAGACATGCATTGTTAATTTCCCATATATTATAATTTTAGTGCACTTTTAATTTTATTTTGCAATTGACGCATAATTACTAATTTAGAATGTTTTTGATTAATTGTGAATTAATGCACGGGTGCTTATATCTTCTTATTTATTTAATTATGCTTCATGTATCTTTGCTTTTTCGAATCATCTGCATCACACTAGGGTTAGGACTGATGTTGCGAGCACCCTTTTCATTAAATTGCATGCCTGCATCTACAGTCATATTAGTCGCCCCGTAGTCTTATTTGCATTGGTTTCATGATTGTTGTTTTCATTTATGGTTAGGGCATAATGTGCCAGTCACCTATGGATTCATCATGCCTCACTGTTGTACCTATATCTTTTTTGTAACTTTCAGTTATTTGCGAGTTGCCAAGAGGATTTGAATTAATATCATTTTGAATGTTTATAGAAAATATTGTTTTTTTTTCTTTTGTTTACTATTGTTTTTTAATTTAACATCCTCAAAGGACAGTTTTACAGGATTAAAGTTGGTATACAATCTCCAGAAGGGGCTAGCAGTAGCCATGACACCCTTCGTAGGTTCAGTGACTTTCTGAAGTTATTCTCTTCTGTAAGTAGGTTCATCATATGGAACTTACATTATTTCATGTTCCATGCCGTTGATGTTTCTTTTGTCAAGCATACTTCATTTTGCAGGTTAATGAGGTGATAATTTATCACTTTAGTAACTTCAGTAAATGTAAGAACAAATGGTTCCTTATTATGGTGGTTTGGAATTTTTATGCACGACCTTGTCTCCCTTGTAGAAGATGACTGTGTAGCATAAGAAATATCATTGCATGTTTTTATCAGTTCTGTTTGAAATACATCTAATTGTCCCCTTTAAGATACATATTTGATGAGAAATAAGGCTCACAATATATTCTATATTTCTCCTGATTGATTCCACTGCACATTTCTCACATCTTCAATCTTCTTGAACACCTATACTTGTTTGTGGCAAAATATTCCATGAAGAGCGTTTTTTTTTGTAAAAATACATTTTCTATGCCTTGATTACAGTGATATTATATCTTAGAGGCACTGCCCTTTATTTGTTTGAATCAACTTTTGAAATTAGTTCATTTCTTAGTGCCCAATGTGAGATTCTTGTTTGAAGCATGCCCTTTTGCACATGTAGTTTTGTATGTCAGATGCATAATGGAATGCTAAATGCAATTTATTCATTTTCTCTAATCTTATAAGTTTATGTTTGGTTTTTTTATTAAACTACGGAGAAGTTTGTAGTGCATACTCTGATGTTCTGTGGTTGGTTATGCTAATACCAGGAAGCTATGATAAGGCTGTTTGCTTTTTGTTTTGCATTACATCATGACTTATCCTGAATGACAAAGAAATTAAGTGAGTACTTTTTTTGTTTGGGTTTAGGACATGAAGATTAGATTAACCACTGATAATGGATGAAATTAACCTGAGAGGTGAATGAAGGTTTTGCTAAATGCTCTTTCCTTGCTCTTCTAAACCATCCATTTTTCTCTCTAAAACTTTAGGCAACCATCTTGATAAATTTCAGGACCTCGGGATTCTATAACCTTTATATGGATAAAAAACAAAAGTACTTAGGAATATCCAAAAAATATATTGAAGTTAAATGAGTCATTTAACTATCGTGTTAACCCACAAAATGTAGGTATAATGCTGAGTGAAGAATGACTCAATCTCACATTACGGAAAGAATGGTTGGAAATTTTACATGACTGATAAAGGCTAGTGATCTCAAAATAAGTGATGCGGAGCCTAGACGAGCACTTGCAGTGGATGCCGAGTTTTGGGCCCATTCGGGGCCGATTTGGTGACTTTCCATATATGGCGTGCCCGGATCGACGATCGGACTCCGCAGATGCGTTCGGATTCGCGTTGCGAATCGATTTGATATATTATTTCACTATTTTGCATTTTATTTTGATGTATTTAGGTGGCCCCACCTTCGTCCAATCATAGCCATCGATGGTGGGATGCCCTAATCCTCCTTTTAATATAAATAGATTGTTTGTGGGCTGGTTGAAGGCATTTGCATAATTTGGTGAAAAGAAATCCCGGATTCCAGCGATCAAGCCACGGTGCCGACTCCGTGGAACCCTAGGTGACGACTCCTAGGTATCTATCTTCCTCCCCAAGGTATTCCGTAACCCTAGGCTCCTTTTCCCCTTCCAAACTCCCTCCCGCAGCCCCCCTACAACCTCCAAAATCAGCTGCAGTTCTGTCCAGAAAATCTCCTTCCCACAGCACTGTTCATTAATTAAATTTACTGTTCATCGCTATAGTTTGCCCTCCCTCTCCCTGTCCACCGCCGGCCAGATTTTCTCCTCCCTGTCAGGCGTCAGCCGACCTTCCCCTCCAGCAAAAAAAAAACAACCGCACCCCCTCCACAATTCCTCACAGCCACCCGCCGCCAGTTCTCCCCCCTTTCCTCTCACTGCCACTGTCCTCTAGCAGATCCTGGACAGCCATCCGCCCTTCCTAATCCCTCCCTGCAGTTGGCCAAACTCCCCCTTTGCCGATTTGCTCTCCGTCGCCTACCCGCTCATGGAACCACTTCCAAACAGCCACCATATCTAGATCAGTCCAAATTGGACTATTACAGTCCCGATCCATCATTCCCTCCACCCGTACTTCAGTTTTTAGCCCAGATCTGCCACCAAACATCGGACACATCCAACCCTCGTCCGGATCTACCCTCACGTAGCCGGATCTATCCATTTCCGGCCCGATTTTACCATCCTCTGCCGAGGATAGCCACCTCCGTCATTTCCACGTCTCCGGTTCCACCTCGGATCGTCGTGCACGCCTCTCCGGCTCCGGATTTTTCAGTGCCTTGGTCAGCCCACTATTTGGTAAGATTTCATTATATTAGTTTATTATTTTCAGCATATTTGTATTGGACTGAGTGCGATATTTGTTTGAATATATTGTATTGTGGTGGTTTGTTATATATTTATCATGATCCACAAGATTTATTCGCCGCGCGCTCTTGTTTTGACCCTCCACGCGGAGGCAAGCCTAAACTTGTGTCGCTTAAATAAATTATTTGGCATTGCGGTAAATTTATCTGCGTGGGATGATTTTAATTTATTATCCAATTGTGATATAACCGTCAGACATTTGCATATCATGTAGGGTTAGGTCGCAGATTTCCCGCCGCCTATAGATTTGCCTTACGTCAATTGGTATCAGAGGGATGTTGCACACACTTTTCGATACGCAGTCGTAGAGTCTATAGGTTTTCATTTATCTAGGTATCACCACTTGTCCCCACCTCACTTTGGAGGTCTCAAGCCCACTTGTACACGCTCTCACAGATCCCAGTCACGGAAATCCTCACGTTATTATGATGGTTATTCGCGATCGCAAAACACCACTTCCAGAGGTCGTGTTGACCGACCGACACGACCCTACTATGCTAGAGATGATCAGTATGATATGGTCGTCATTATTATCCATACACGTGGGCGGATCGTGTTGATCCTTCGACACAACCTGGTTATTTTAGGGATGATTATTATGAGGATCGTCATTCTGAGAGAGATCTTGAGAGTCAGTTTCGTACTGCTGCCCCTTTCTTTGAAGGCTCATCGAGTCTCGAGTTTTTCAGTTATTGGTTCGTGGATATGAAGTATTATCTTGATCATTTTGAGGTATTCGGTGAGCATCGCGTCAAGTTTGCGAAACTTAGACTTTTAGATCAGACGAGGGCTTATTGGGCTAGCGTTGAGAGGACCCGCGAGCGAGACCGTATTCGTCGCATAACTAGTTGGGCGGACATGAAGCATATATTGTGTCAGAGGTATCTGTCTTCTTCATATCGGAGTCACTTGCTCGACCAATTATTTTCCCTCCAGCAAGAATCCATGTCTGTCGCTAAGTACAAAGATCGCTCTGATGAGTTAGCTATGAGGAGCGATCTCCGAGAGGACCCTGCAATAGCCACTACCAGATTTCGGTCTGGACTTCAATCTGAACTTCGATCTGACATTCATACTACGGTAGTTTATCATAGCTCGGAGTCCCTCAAACAGACATATCAGCTCCTCCTTCGTTATAAACAATCATTGAGATCTGCAAGAGCTGGTCGATGAGATTCTCATCTTGACCTCCGCAGTACGAGTCCCTCCCATACCGAGGTCACCACGACCCCTATCACTGTCATGTCAGCCACGATAGATGTGATACCTGATGCGGATTGCTCTCACCCCAGTGAGGTGCTTAGCCCAGTGAGTGACCTATCTATAGTTTCGTCGTATCAGAGTCGCTTGCTCGACCAATTATTTTCCCCTCAGTAAGGATCCATGTCAGTCGCTGAGTACAAGAATTGTTTCGATGAGTTAGTTGTGATGAGTGATATCCGAGAGGACCCAACCATGAGCACTTCCCGATTTCGATGTGGGATTCGATCTGACATTCGTACTAAGGTGATTTATCATAGCTCGAAGTCCCTCGAGTCGACATAGCAGCTCGCCCTTCGTTACGAACAATCTTTGAGATCCGCAAGAGCTAGTTGATGAGATTCTCACCTTGACCTCCGCAATACAAGTCCCTCCCATACTGAGGTCACCACGATGCCTACCACTGTCCTGTCAGCCACGATAGAAGTGATACCTGATGCAGATTGCTCTCACCACAGTAAGGTGCTTAGCCCGGTGAGTGATCTATCTCTTGTTTCTGGCCCGTCTCTTGTGACCCCGACTGAGAGCGAGCCTGAGCGGCCTATTGAGTCTATAGTGTTGTGTTCCTCACCCACACCCCTTCCTCTGCCATACACCGGGTTAGTTAGCACCCCAACTACAGACCCATTTCCTGACACCGCACCTACTGATCCATTCTTGGGTGTAGGTCTGTGTCGCTCTCCCATTATCATTACCCGGAGTCGCATCATGACCGAGAGCCCAGAGCCTGATGTTGATCTTGTAGTGATTATGTCACCCATTCACGGGGACATAACTCCTTACGATGGTACTCACATGGAGGATCATGACCCTTGTGACGAGTTTTACGATGACCCCCCTGTTGGGCCTCCTGATGAGCCACCAAATCTTAGTGAGGATGCAATTTGGGTGAGATGCTCGTTTATGAGCTTTGAGTTATTGACATCTATTTTGCTATCATATATAGCCTTGACCCAGAGAATGAATATTGTGTGGAGCATTGAGTGTCTAGAGCACCACCGGTTGACACACCACACTCTAGATGAGTTTTTGGACGCACCACCTGCTGACCCACCGGACGAGTACTTCATTTTCGGGGATACTCCCCACACTATAGAGTCATGCTTTCTAGTCTGTGTGCACTATTTTCACCCAGGTGGTCGTCTCATCCACAATGACTTTTCATATACACCTCCTGGTTAGCCCCCTGTTGTGTTACGTTCCTTGAGAGACATTTGACTCTCTACGAGCTCGTACTTGAGTATAGATGTCTCACACAATCATCTAAACACTTGTCACACACGTGATAAGTTTTTCTACATGCCACCAAGAGAGCCTCCTGATATGCCACCATATTTTAGAGACGTCCCGATCATTATTAAACTTTCCCGTAGCAGACATGTAACCTCTGTCGTGTTTCATTTGCATGAGTCTGTTGTGCTGTCTGTTCATTGTTTGCATACGTGTCATGAGTCAGTCCGACAAATAATCCATATTGGTATTAGATTTTGTAAATTACATGTGGATGTTCATTGGCAAGTGCAGGTATTTCATGAAGGCGAGCAGGTGATGATAAGAATCTGCGTTGTGATGCTCCGTGCGAGGCTTGCTAAAAGCTTGAGCATTAGGCAAATGGATCCCTATGTAATCATGAGACAGATCGAAGCAAACACCTATGATCTTGATTTCCTTGCAAGTGTGGGTATCCACCTGGTATTTAGTGTTGAGGATATGACACCGTACTACGAGCCTCGCGAGTATGTGGACCCAAGCAGTGGAGATTTCCAGCCGCCCACACCTCTCCCGCTGTCTTGCCACCTCCATAGCCTACCTATGTCTGATGGCCACCACTACTCACCTACTTCTGACACCCACCCACCCGGGGACTCGTCTTTTTTGGTTCTATCGACAGCACCGCGGATCACACCGGGATCCACCACTCGTGAGTTGAGCGATGAGAGCATCATGGAGACCAGACTCCACCAGTGCATTCCTACTCCAGACGTTGGTGGCTCTTGGATACTTGCAGCCAATGTTGCAGATGTCGGATGTCGGGGACACGTCGGTTTGAGTTTTCATGTCGGTTTTTTATATATCGGGGGATATATCAGAGATATTTCATATATCGGATTTTAATATTTAATTAATTATATATGTAATTACATGTTATTTTTTAATTTTTATACATATCACAGTACTACCTATTTTACAACCTATTGAACTTTTAAATATTAAAATCTATATGTAGCATTTAACATACAACACTTTAAATATGAAAACTCAAACATACCTCATTCTTCATCACCTGAAAACTCATCTATAGTTGACAGAGTAGATAGAATATGATCTTCATCCGATGAACCCTCTAGATCTCCCTCGTCAACTTCAGATATTTTTCTCTTTCCCCTTCTTTGATAACTAATTGCCACTTCTTTGCTTGTAGCTAATCTTTGAGGTCTCCTTTCATCATGGTCAGCGTCGACTATATTGCCAATTTGCGCCCATGTCAGCCCCTCACCAGGAAAGACTTCATCATCGTCATCTTCATCTTCATCCTCCTCAGCATCAACATTTACCATCCACTCTTGTACCATTCCAAAATCAACATTTTTAGCTGCCAATGGATCCCGAGATGTTTCTGAATATTTCGACTTTAGCAAAGCATTGAACTTTACAAATACTAAATCGTTCAATCTCTTGCTATCAAGTTTATTTCTCTTTTTAGAATGTATCTGTACATTTTTAAAAAAGGTTAAATAATGCATACAATCATATAATAAGATATAAATGTTTAATTACATAACTAAATTAATGTTTACCATCTCGAAGGTGCTCCAGTTCCTCTCACAGCCAGAAGATGAAGTAGTCAGACTTAAAATTTTCATGGCCATAGTTTTAAGGTACGACGTATCAGCACCGTTAAGCCGCCACCAATGTACTGTGAAAATTAAATTGACAACACAATGTATTAAACTATTAATTATTCATTTATTATACATAAATACATCATTATTGTTAATAAATATATATATTAAAATGTACCTGGATTTAAGTTGGGATTTTGTAGCTGTCTCTTTGCCATTTCTTTACCAAATAACCCTTGTTGGTATTGGTAAACATCAAGCTCAGCGCTGATGTGATCCTGTGTAGAAGGATCTTTCCTATATATCCTTGAGAAACACTCAACAAAACCACTCATAAACCTTCCGTCAGCCTCAATCTCCACTCGATGAGAATAATAAAAATATGGGTTTAAGTAATACCCTGCAAAGTGCATAGGACTGTTCAATCTCCACTCGACAAAAATAATAAAAATTTGGGTTTAAGTAATAACCTGCAAGGTGCAGAGGGCTGCTCATCTTTTTCTCCCATCTTCTATCAATCAACTTCCATATAGGAAGATATTTGTTCTCTTGGTGATCGAGAACTACGACAACCTCTTCCCTAGCTTTTTTGATATCACCATATAACCACCCCATGGATGGTGTATCCCCGTCGACTATTCTCAAAACTCTCACAAATGGTGTGAATATACCAACAGCCAGCTCGACATTCGCCCAAAATCTAGCGCTCATCACTATCATTGCAGCCTACCATATGCAAAATAAAATATTAAGAAAATACTATAAAAGGGCAACTTTCAAAATATATATTTTAAATGAAAGGAATAAAGAAGCAATAGTTTTACCTGCTTTCCCCCAGCACTACTGACCAACTTTATTGCAGCCCACTTTGCAGATGTGAATAAACCCCTCAATTGATTGTTCTTCTCTAAGATGCTCTCTAAAGATAGAAATGCTGTAGCGAATCTCGTTACACCTGGTCGAATAAGCTCATGAGAGTCCAAGTCCTTTGTTGACTCTCTAAACATGTCGAGCGAGATGGTGTGACCATAGATAAATATAGAGAGTTGCCGGCCTAAGGAGATAACACTCTTTATTGCCTTCAATTTTCCTATATCTTGTAACAGTAGATTAATAGTGCGAGCCGCACAACAAGTCCAAAAAATCGTAGGTCTTTTCAAAGACATAAGCTTTGCAGCAGCCATATTATTGGACGCGCTATCCGTCACAATCTGCAGGATACTATGCTCTCCTGGGCTCTCAGGGCTATCAATCGCCTCATCCAAGAAGTCAAAGATGAACTTCCCATCGTGTGTGGAGGAGGAGACATTCTTCGAAAGCCAGAATGCTTACTACAGAACTACAATGTATCATGATATTCATCACGCTCCTACCCTTCCGATTTGTCCACGCATCGGTCATGATATTGCAACCATTCAATTTGCATGTCTGCGTGAATATGCCCAACATCTCCTTCGTCCTCTCCACCTCCCCTCGTAAAATTTTCTCTCTCAACTCATAAAACGTTGGGATCTTCATCCCAGGTCCGCATAAATCAATGGCATGAGCCATCTGCTGAAAGGATGAATCACATATGGCGTTAAACGGGATCCCGTTTTCATATGCCCATCTACCTATGTACACAGCAGCATCATCTCAGGCTTTCTTTTTGTACTTACTCTCTATCGTGCTTTGTTGGGAATCTTTTCCCTTGGTAGACTCGGCAACTGAATGAACAAACTGGTCCATTGGACCCTTTGAACCTGTGCTCCTAAGTATGCTAGTGTCCTCTTCTTGATCAACATGCACTCCTCCAACAACCACCTCATTTAAGATTGCTTCCAACTTGGCACTTTTAGCCCTCTTACTCTGTAAATTTGAGTTCAGCGCCGAATCCGCTTTAGCCTTAACGTCGGCGGGAACCTGAGGACATGGCTTAACATTACCCTTCCACCCAGCCAAGTGATGCTTGAAACGTGTAATTCCGCCATTCACTGTCTGCTTGCAGTAGTTGCATTTGATTCGGTTTGTGTCGTTTGCAACCAACTTCTCACCAAATGCCCAGAACGGATCTCTACCGGTTGGTACCAGAGATACGGGAGTCTCACTAGAACCAGCAGAAGAAGCCATTCTAATAGGACAAAAAATGAAAATAATATTAGTTAAATGAAATGAAAAAATATTTAACATAACTATATCACGAGAAAAATTGCTAGTTGAAAAAAAATCAACATCATAAAAGCCCCATAACTTCATTAGATCGTTAGATCTTCAGATATCTTTTATATTATCCATGCAATACTTTATTTATCCAACAAAATTTTACATTCTCAGTAGTATACTAGTATACAAAGTTATAACTATCATTCAAATTTTTAAAGTATCCAACACTTTATTCAAATTTTCAAAGCATCTCACACTTTATTTATTAAAAGACACAAAACAGCAGTGCAACTAAAAATGTGCTTGGATATACATGCATCATTGATTGCAAAATGAAGTTGGATAAATAACTATTAATAGGGGTATTTCAAATCATTTGTTGATTAAAAGCAGCAGGACAATCAATGAAAGCTTCCGACAGCAACTAATAAGACAAATAAAGCAACAAGACAGCCACCAACAACTAAATGGGTCGGCAGCCACCAGTAACAACCCACAAGGCAGCCACCATGCTACAGCCGACAGCTAGCACAACAACCAACAAAAAATGCAGAGCGATAGAATGAGAGGGGGAGGTAGGGAAAAGAATGAACCAGCCGAGAGAGAACCATCGAGCAGGGAGAAGAAAGAGCACCAACGAGCTAGAGAGAACCAGAGAACCAGAGAACCAGAGCACCAAAGAGCACCAGCGAGTAGGGAGAAGAAAGAATCAGCGAGATAGAGTGTCGACAGCGCGCGAGAGAGGGAGAGAACGAACGAGCCAGAGAGCACCAGAGAACCAGAGAACCAGAGCACCAAAGAGCACCAACGATTAGGGAGAAGAAAGAACCAGCGAGATAGAGTGCCGACAACGCGCGAGAGAGGGAGAGCACCAACGAGCTAGAGAGCACCAGAGAACCAGAGAACCAGATGACACCAACGCACCAAAGAGCACCAGCGAGTAGGGAGAAGAAAGAACCAGCGAGATAGAGTGCCGACAGCGCGCGAGAGAGGGAGAGCACCAACGGGCTAGAGAGCACCAGAGAACCAGAGAACCAGAGGGCACCAACGAGCAGGGAGAAGAAAGAACCAGAGAGATAGTGTCGCCGGCGCGCGCGGGAGAGCTAGGGCAGGAGCGACGGGGAGAGCTAGGGCAGAGCGTGAATGAAATGAGCGGGGTCGGGGTGTTAAAACAGTACCCGACCCGCTCATTTCATTATAAATATAATAATAACATATATAATTAATAATTTAAAAAAAAAACTTTAAAAACGCCCGAAATCGGGCGTTTTTTTGGGGCCGCACCGACATGTCGGCCCGCTTTTTTCAAACCGCCACCCCCAGAATCTGTGCCGGTTTTGTGTCGTTTTTGCTCCCAATCCTTCATGTCGGCCGACATGTCGGACATGTCGGCTGATATCCACAACAATGCTTGCAGCAGAGCTTGATTGGTTCGCCTGGACTTCGAATTCAGCACGACCGTCTCCATTCACCGGAGATGACAGCTTTTCAGTCAGGAGAAGTTGATTGACGGTGACATTTTTCTAGCGGCGACACTTAGGCGACCTCTTGCGCATTTCTTCAAGTTTTACTTGGCATGCAGCGAGAGAATTCTGATCCCGAATCATCGGGAGATGAATTCTTTCAAGCTGGGGAGATTGATGCGGAGCATAGATGAGCACTTGCAGTGGATGACGAGTTTTGAGCTCATTCATGGCTGATTTGGCGACTTTCCGTATATGGCGTGCCCAGATCGACGATCGAACTCCGCAGATGCGTTCGGATTCGCGTTGCGAATCGATTTGATATATTATTTCACTATTTTGCATTTTATTTTGATGTATGTAGGTGACCCCACATTCGGTCAATCATAGCGATCGATGGTGGGATGCCCTAGTCCTGCTTTTATTATAAATAGATGGTTTGTGGGCTGGTTGAAAGCATTTGCAGAATTTGGTGAAAAGAAATCCCGGATTTCAGCGATCAAGCCACGGTGCTGACTCCGTGAAACCCGAGGTGACGACTCCTAGGTGTCTATATTCCTCCCCAAGGTATTCCCTAACCCTAGGCTCCTTTTCTCCTTCCAAACTCCCTCCCGCAGTCTCCTACAACCTCCAAAATCAGCCACAGTTCTGTCCAGAAAATCTCCTCATTACACTGTTCATTAATTAAATTTACTGTTCATCGCTATAGTTTTCCCTCCCTCTCCCTGTCCACCGCCGGCCAGGTTTTCTCCTCCTTGTTAGGCATCAACCGACCTTCCCCTCCAGCAAAAAAAAACAACAACCGCAGCCCCTCCACAATTCCTCACAGCCACCCGCCGCCAGTTCTCCCCCCTTTCCTCTCACTGCCGCTGTACTCTAGCAGGTCCTGGACAGCCAGCCGCCCTTCCTAATCCCTCCCAGCAGTCGGCCAAACTCCCCCTCCGCCGATTTGCTCTCCGCCGCCTCCCCGCTTGTGGAACCACCTCCAAACAACCACTATATCCAGATCAGTGCAGATCTGGACTATTGCAGCCCCGATCCATCATTCCCTCCACCCGTACTTCATTCTTTAGCCCAGATCCGCCACCAAACATCGGACCCATCCAACCCTCGTTCGGATCTACCCTCACGTAGCCGGATCTATCCATTTCCGGCCCGATTTCACCATCCGCCGCCGAGGACAGCCACCTCCGTCATTTCCACGTCGCCGGTTCCATCTAGGATCGCCGTGCACGCCTCTCCGGCTCCAGATTTTTCAGTGGCTTGGTCAACCCACTATTTGGTAAGATTTCGTTATAGTGGTTTATTATTTTCAGCATATCTGTATTGGACTGGATGCGATATTTGTTTGGATATATTGTATTGTGGTGATTTGTTATATACTATCGTGATCTGCTGGATTTATTCGCTGCACGTTCTTGCTTTGGCCGTCCCCGTGGAGGCAAACCTAAACTTGTGTCGCTTAAATAAATTATTTTGCCTTGCTGTAATTTTATATGCGTGAGATGATTTTAATTTATTATCCAATTGTGATCTAACCGTCGGACATTTGCATAATATATAGGTTTAGGTCGCAGATTTCCCGCCGCCTATAGATTCGCCCTGCGTCAATAAGCCTAAATGAAAAAAATCTGTATAGAAGTAAGAATCGTATATCTCTCAACTCTTGTGTTATAGGAGAAAAATGCATATGATTATCTAGATTGCTTACCTGGATGACTCACATTTACAATGGAGTGGGTACTAACTGGCACATATTTGTTCTCCACCGGTTCTTCAAGGATGTACCCAATGTTCCCCGTGACATTTCTGGGAGATAATGAGTGACATTTCTGGGAGATAATGAGTGACATTTCTGGGAGATGCAGCACTAATGTAGATATGTGGTGGCTATCATATATAGATGGTTTAACAAATGAACTCAAGGGTTTTATTACATTTTTATTTTGTACTGCAATGTCTTCTCTTCCTATGGGAAGTATTAGTTACCGTTACTATTTGAAATACCTACTAGTTCTTCTATATTAAATTTTCTTTAATTTTTTGAACACTCTGTAGCTCAAAAGGGTGTTTTCCAAGAAGGCCATCCCCCCAGCTCCTCCAAAGCATACTTTGCTGCGAATTAATTCGAGCCGTCTGCTCTTAGAAGAGGTTGGTTATCTCTTTGTATTGATTTGTTCAATCTATTTTCTTCTTCTATATTTTGTTATTGGTTTTAGTGATTGATTTTATCACTTTTGTACAGTATGATTTTCAAATAGAGTGAATTTAGAAGCGTTTGCATGACTTCTTGATCATGAAATTCACGTCATTATTTCCAGTAGGTCATTCATATTCTCTTAATTAATGTACATCATGTTTTTTATTTTCATTGGAGGTAAAGAATAATTGTTATAGATTAAGAATCTGTGGCATACCAAACTTGTTTGCTTGGAACCTGACTTTTTTGCATTTCATATTAGATTTGCACTTAAAACTTTGATCTATGTTCCACATCATCTTATGCATAGCCAACCATGACCTAACGGCAAATGGTAATTGTTGTTTTAATGCTGTCAGGTATTTTCATCCTGTTGATTTTTGCCGGAGTAAAGACGATAGCAACTACAACTACTCAGGGTTTCTAAGTTCTAAGAGAAATACCCGAGAGAGTTCTCTTCGATACCCCAAGGGTTGCAACCACAACCCCCATATACCCAGCCGGCTAAACCGGCTAGGTCCCAACCAGAATTGTTTAGGAGGAGGGAGAGACTGAATCGGTTGCTTCAGTCTCTTTGGCCTTTGGTCCGTTCTTGCTTGTTCTCAACCTGGAACTCTGGATATGCTTCTTTAAGATCATCGTAGTCCACCCAAGTCCCGTCTGTCTATCCCATGCCCCTACAGTGAACCAACAGTCACGCGATGGGCTTCCCTTGCACCTTCTTAAGTCTCACTTCTAGAATCTTCGGTATTGGTCAGACTTCCCTTAACTCTGTCACGTCCGACAAGGGGCTAATGTTTGGAACATTCCCTTGCAGGGATTTTTTGAGCAGCGACTCATGAAAGATAGGGTAGAATGGGAATCCGTCAGAAGCTCCAGAGTATAAGTCATAATCCCCACCTTCCTCAAGATCCTGAAAGTCCCTGTGGTAGCAGGGTGCAAGCTTTTGATTCCTTTTTCCTGCCACTAACAAGTAACAACTGTCGATATGGTTGTAACTTTAAGTACACCCAATCCTCTACCCAAGGTTGTTAGGATTGAAGTCCTATGTGCGATCATTTTGAGGTTGGATCGGATCAAGGATTGCAAGATCTTACAACATTCATAAATTAAGACTAAAAATATAAAATTGATTTTTACATCGTCCAATTTCATGCTCAATTAACAAAAACCAATAAATTGATCAGTACGTTAATAATTATATTAATTTTTTTTGAATAACTATATCAAAAAGATAATATAATACTAAGTTTACTTTTAGTTTCAGGTAGGATACCCAATGTCTATTAAAACTAAAAACAAATATTGACTGATAGATTGGTGGAAGCCTGGAAACAGGTAGACGAACCCAGATTGCTGGATTGCTTGTACGTTGGAAGCAGGAAGCTTGAATTGCTCGCATACTGGATATCTAACCGCTTGATTGCTCGTACGCTAGAAAGTAAGAGAAAGCATCGGCTTGAAAGTAGGAAGCAAGAAGCCACTGAGTTACCAACCACTAGATTACTCATACACAAAAATATAAGATAAGACATTGACACCACTTGAAATATCACCTTGTAAGGAAGGAAAAGAAAGACATTGTCTAGACTGGAAGCGACCGAAGACGTCGCTCTTGCCCTCCGTTTGCTGTTGGCAATTGACACTTGAGGTACAGTAAAACAACAGGATATGATTCTGTGATGGGGTATTAGAGAGATTGTGATAATGTTAAGTAATGAGTTATGAGCGTTGGACCGATTGTATGATGTTGGGATATGTTTGGACATGTTTCTAGTTACATTTGGTCAGACCGATAGAATCGGATCAGGATCATAATTCTAAAGATCCTAAGATCCGGATCGCGATCCCAGCCGAAGATGTGCCTATTTAGACCCTAGGTAAGATCCAGATCGATTTGCAAATGTGGATCGTAGGATCGATCCAGATCAAGATCCTAATAACCATTCCCCTACCTCAAAACTTTACTCCCGCGATGCTTGTCTGCTTGGACCTTCATGCGGTACTGTGCTTTCTGCAGATTCTCCCTCAAATATTTCAAGATGTCGTCTCGCCCTCTCAAGACTGCTTCCACTTCCGGCGTAAGGATGTCCTCTTTCATAACTCCCAAGTGTTGGAAGTGCTGCTGTTTGGTATGCTGTATTATACTAATACTCCGCCCACGAAAGCCATTGACTCCACTGGTGGGGTTTACCTACAATGAAACATCTCAAATATGTCTTCATGCTTCGATTCAAATCCTCTGACTGCCTGTCGGTTCGTGGGTGTTCGCTGTACCCGTGCGTAAGGATGTCCCTGCCAAGCAAAAGAGTTCCTTCCAAAACCTTCTAAGGAACACTAGGTCACGATCAGAGATAATGGAGGTCGGTATTCCATTCAGTCGCATTACCTTCCCGGTAAAGGCTTCTGTCACGGTCTCTACTGTATAAGGGTGCGATAGCGTAATATAGTGCCCGTACTTGGAGAGGCGGTCCACCACCATCAAGATGACCGACTTTCCTTGTGATTGGGTAGCCCATCTATAAAGTCCATTTCAATGCTGTCGCACGCGAGTTCCAGAATATCTAAAAGAACCAGTAACCCTGTTGGAATGCTCAATTGGTGATGAAAAGTGAAAGAACTTTATAGTTAAGCGTGCTCGGGCTGGAGTAATCTTGGGATGAGTGACATCTTGGGAATTCCCCATAGAGGTGCTTAACTGGATCACTTCTTGTCGAAGGGAGGCTATGGCCTCCAACAACCCGCTAGTGGGACTAGAGAGGGGTTGGAGTGTATGGTCTGCAGACCTGTTGAGGCTGAACCTTTCCGAGCGTGATGATGCGGGTGCCGACGGCCGTCCTTACGAGCCATGTGCTGGGGAGGCCGTTACAAAAGAAAATGGGTGCAACACGAGGACTTCCCGGGAGGTCACCCATCCCATTATTACTCTCACCAAAGCACGCTTAACTGCGAAGTTCTAATGAGATCCGGTGCTCTAGTGTTAGTAAGTCGCTTAGCCAAGTTGGTAGAGTGTTCGATATTTAACTATATTGTCATGGGTTCAAGTCATATGCACGCGACATTTATTTATCATTTTGTTTCTTACATATTTATTATTTTTTTGTAACGGCCTCCCCAGCACACGACTCGCAAGGACGGCTGCCAACACCCCAAACACCACGCTCAAAAGGGTTCGACCTCAACAAGTCTGCAGACCGTATACCCCAACCCCTCTCTATCCCACTAGCGGGTTGTTGGAAGCCGCAGTCTCCCTTCGACGAGAAGTGATCCAGTTAAACGCCCCTACGAGGACTTCCGAGGATGTCACCTTTGCTCAGTTGATCATGAGAAGTGAAAGAACTTTATAGTTAAGCGTGCTCGGGCTGGAGTAGTCTTGGAATGGGTGACTTCCTGGGAAGTCCCCGTAGGGGTGCTTAACTGGATCACTTCTCGTCGAAGGGAGGCTGCGACCTCCAACAATCCGCTAGTGAGACTAGAGAGGGGTTGAGGTGTACAGTATGCAGACTTGTTGAGGCTGAACTCTTTCGAGCGTGGTGCTGGGGATGCCGACGACCGTCCTTGCGAGCCGTGTGCTGGGGTGGCCGTTACTAAAAAGTGCATGTGTGCTGGGGAGGCCGTTACAAAAAAGTACACTTTTTTGTAACGACCTCCTTAACACACAGCTCGAAAGGATGACCGCCGACACCCTTAACATCATGCTCGAAAGGGTTCAACCTCAAATAGTCCGCAGACCATGCACCCCAACACTTCTCCATCCACCGACAGGTTGTTAGTGGCCGCAACCTCCTTTTGATGAGAAGTGATCCAGTTAAGCGCCCCTATGGGGACTTCCCAGGAGGTCATCCATCCCAGGACTACTCCAGCCCTAGCACGCTTAATTATAAAGTTCAATTGGTGATGAGAAGTGAAAGAGTTTTATAGTTAAGCGTGCTCGGGCTGGAATAGTCCTGGGATGGATGAACTCCCGGGAAGTCCCCATAGGGGCGTTTAATTGGATCATTTCTCATCAAAGAGAGGCTGCGGCCTCCAACAACCTGCCGGTAGATGGAGAGGGGGTTGGGGTGCATGGTCTGCAGACTATTTGAGGCTGAACCCTTTCGAGCATGGTGCTGAGGGTGTTGATGGTCGTGCTTTCGAGCTGTGTGCTGAGGAGACCGTTACAAAAGTATGTTTTTTTGTAGCGGCCTCCTCGACACACGGCTCGCAAAAACGGCCGCCGGCACCCCCACCGCCACGCTCGAAAGGGTTCAGCCTCAACAGGTCTGCAGACCGTAAACCCCAATCCCTCTCTAGTCCCACTAGCGGGTTGTTGGACGCCGTTGCCTCCCTTCGACGATAAGTGATGCAGTTAAGCTCCCCTACAGGGACTTCCCAAGAGGTCACCCATCCCAAAACAACTCCAGCCCGAACACACTTAACTATAAAGGTTTTTCACTTCTCATTACCAATTGAGCTGGATGTGTCATACTTTTGCCTTTGACACTCTCTACAATTCTTCACATATGTACCACATCCTCTTTTAGCCCTTTCCAATATACATTCTGCTTGATTCATTGGTGTGTCCGTAATATTATAGAATGCCCTCTGCTGGAGGTGTTGTGAAACTCAAGTAGTAACTGCTGCTTTAGTAGTGACTCTTTTGCCACCATCAAGCATCCCTTATAATACAAATGCCCGTTCGTGACATGGTAGCCCACTTCCAACCTTCTAAAATATCTCACAATTTCTGGCTTAACTCCTCATCCGCTATAACTTCCCGATGAACATCTTCAATTATGTCCAAGATTGGCGCTGAGAGAGTGAAGATAGAACTCGTTAGGGGTAAGCGTGAAAGTGCGTTTGCTACCTTATTCTCCTTTCCCTTCCAGTATTCTATTTCATAATCATACCCCTACATCTTTATCACCCATTTCTGTTTGCTCCAACGATGACACCCGCTGCTCCAGGAAATACTTCAAGCTCTGGCGATCCATCTGAATCTTAAAGTGCCTCCCTATTAGACACGATCACCATTTTTCTACAACATGCAAGATCGCTAACATTTCTTTTTCATACGTCGAGAGTCTTGACGCCTTTCCCTGAATTTCTCTACTGTAATATACCAAAGACCTCCCTTCCTGCATCAACACTGCTCCCAAGCTAGCCCCGATCACATCTGTTTCCACTATAAACACTTTGGAAAAATTTAGCAATGCCAATACCAGAGTCGTGACCATAGACTCCTTCAGTGCTCGGAATGCCGACTTTGCATCCCTTCCCCAATCAAACATCCCCTCTTGAAGCAATATTGTCAATGGTTTAGCAATTTTTCCGTAGTCCCTTACAAACTTTCTATAGTAGCCCGTTAGCCCCAAAAATCCTCTCAACATCTTAATGTTGGTGGGCGTAGGACAATCCGCCATGCTCTGAATTTTCCTTGGATTAGGTCACACCCCCTCTCTATTTACTAGGTGGCCCAGATACTCTACCTCATGCTGCCCAAAAGAATACTTTGACCTCTTTACATGCAATCTCTGCCATTCTTGTCACGACGTCAAGGCGAACCAAGGCGAGCCGGTCGCCTGGACGTTTAGGCTACAATAATGCGAGCAAGTTGCAAGGCGACAACTTAATATTAAAAAAATCTAATGCAGGCTATATAATAACCGCTGTCTATAACATGACAGACAAAATTTTAGACATCAGTTATTATAATAACCGCTGTCTAAAGTTCCATTTTTTTTATTTGACAGATTGTTTACCAACACACAACCACACAGATTGTTACTTCATAGCAGTTAGCAGTAAGCAGTAAGCACAAATTTTGATATTATGATATCTCAAATTCTCAAATCTTAATATATTTATACCATTAAGCAGTAAACAACTAAGCACATAAGTTCTGAATCTTCTGATATCATGAATTCATGATATCTTAACACATTCATGCCATGAAGTTGCAAATATAAAGATTCCGATATCATGAATTTATGATATCTCAATTCTCAATACATTCATACCATGAAGCAATAAGTAGTAAGAAAAAACAATGTCACTCAATACATACTTCAGAGAAAGAAATAACAGAAAAGTGAACACAAAAATATCATAGTATAGTATTATGGTCAAATCTAAAATGTCTTCATCATATACTACGATAACATAAATAATATTTTTAACATAAACTTTAAATAATCATAAAAAATCAAATAAAATCATCTAGTAAGTCATTATTGACTTTACATGTGCTTGGTTGGTTTGAGGTACTCATCATTTGCTCATAATTATCATCAATATTTTCATCATCATTGACAAATCCAAAATGATCTAAATCTTCATCCTTTCAGCTATTAGTTGAAGATTAGCTCTTGCTCTACTTCGTAAATTTCAAATCCCAGTTCCAATAGGTCTCTCTACAACTTTCCATGTGAGATTATCATCATAAAAAACTAGAACATCCTCTGGTTTGTTCATCATCCACTCATTACTCCAATCTAGCTCATCAAACACTAAAGTATTATAATTTCTTCTATTTTCACGTCTTTCTTGGAATCGTGATTGTAGACGACGATTATATTAGATGTATACAATATCATTAAGCCTTTGATGCTCCAATTTATTTCTTTTTTTTGTGTGAATCTGAATCAAGATAATTGCAAACTTATTAATAAATATGAAAATATTAAATTTTATATTGAATATTTGTATACTTACAAATTCAAAAATACTGCAGTTGCGCTCACAACTAGAAGAAGAACAACATAAGCCAAATATGCGCAATGCTACCTTTGTAAGGTTAACATTCGGTCCTCTATGTGCACTTCATCAATCAAATATTTATTTAAGACAAATATAAATTATTTAACATATAAATAATTTAAGAAAAAATAAAAACGTAATCAATACTTGGATTTAAGGTGGTTCACTGACTTATAGCTATAGACTTTCCAAAACTATTTCGAGATGCTTTGTAGTTAGTACATTACTCTACAATCTTGTCTTGCAATTCTTAATCGGACACTAGTCTTGCAATAACATCATTGAAAGTATCTTTAAATTTCCAAACGTCATAATTATATTTTTCCTCGTATTCAAAATATTTACTTCGATTTAGAAACAAAATCAGTCGATACAATTTTTGCTTTATTTGATTTGTCCACACATTTTTAACAATCTCAATAATCTTTTTAAATAATTTTTTTTTATTATCAAAATGTTTTTTGATCTTTTGTTTAACTTCTTCCATTATCACATATATTTCAGACATAGCTGATATTTCATCTCCATCTACTAATTGCAAAACGACAATCATTGACTTTCCTCCTTTTAGGTAATCTCATACTCTATTACAAAAATAGTTGAAAGTACTGTTTCAACAACTTGTTTTCCGGCTTCAGTTTTGCTAATTTAGCGTCATTCCACGAAGGCGACACAAAAATAATTTCAGTTTCTTCTCATGCTTAAGCACACTTTGTATAGTAAGAAATGATGTTGCAAATCTAGTCACCGAATGCCTCACTAGATCACCACCTATAATAACCCTTACTGCATCAAGTAAGCGAGTGTGCCTGTAGATGAAATTTGTAATCATCCTTGCCTTTCATATCACCATTTTGTTTTGTTGTACATTGCCTATATCCTCTAACATGAGATCAATGCAATGAGCTGCATAAGGAGTTCAGAGTAATGTGGGTCTTTTCTCTATTAAAATTTACTAGTTGTTTTGTAATTGAAAGCATTGTCAGTCACCACATACATACAACATAACTTTGTATATATCGAAGGTTATAGACTTTTAAACTTGAAATATGAAAATTAGTGGAACAAAAAAATTTATCTGAACAACGCACTCTACTCCCATCTCTCTAATCTTACTATCAATAAACTCTGATAACATTGTAACATCTTGAATATGACCGACTGCATCTACGGAACCCATAAAATAGGTTTCTTCTGGACAGTTGACCAAGAAATTGATCAAATGTCTCCCTCTCTTGTCTGTCCAACCATCTGACATAAGAGTGCAACTATATCTCCTCCAGTACGCTTGATACTTTGTCTTTATCTCCATAACTTTATCTTTTGTATTCAATAATAAATGACTCTTAAATCATGATAACTAGGACCTTTATAACCAGACTCATACTGTCCAACTGCTTCAAGTATACTTCAAAAATTCGTGCCTTTGCACCATTGAATGGAATTTCACATTCATAGAACCAATCAACAACATAAATATCAACTCTCTTTTTCTCTTTAGGTGATCTAAAACATCTCTCAATAGTAGTTTGCGCAGCACCTTTAACACGTCTATCATCAACTACATCTTCAAAAACACGTCTCACATGAGCATCCATATGACCCCTTTTTGTGGCAAGCGGATTACTTTTATCTTTTTGACACTTGTCCCAGAACTTGAGACAAATGAAGATTTAGCTGTAGATAATTTTGGGGATACATTATGTGATCCTATTGGCTCTCTTTCTTGTTCACTCTCATTATCATCATCAACAGTCAAATGCACATTGTCCTTTTTTATCATTTAAAACTGAATACATTTTAGCTGTTATTTCAGAAATAGTCTTAAAATACTTTGATACATCTCCATACCCGCCACATAAGTGTTGCTTCAATCTTTTGATAACACCTTTAATTAATCTATCACACAAATTATATTTAACTGTATTATTATATTTTAGATCGGGCCAATGTCCATACTTACATCCTGGATCATTTGACTTTGCTTTTATTTTAGGATCTGTTTTTGAATCAAGATCATTGCTGTTGAGAACCAAGGTCCAGCGGGATTGGGTGTGTGTGTGACCGCATATTTGGGCTTCCCCATCGCGTTCCAGGTCTGGGTGTTGGCCCCGGTGGGCCCCCCATGTGGCGGAATATCCCCGCCATCCCGTGGATGGATTAGTCCCACATTGTCCCCCCTTCCTACGACCTCGGGGTTTTGGGAAGTTGTGTGGTGACGGGTGGTTTCAACAATTGCTATTAATGGATGAAGCAAGACTGTTGTTGTTTTGCTCTTCTATCTTTCACAAACAAGACCTATAAAATGCAGAGTTAGGTCGGGCCAATGAAATAACCAGTTATTCTTAAGGTAAAAAAATCATCACATGAGGTATAAAAGTGTAGAACTATCAAATGAACTACAATTTGTAATTATTTTACACAATGAACAATTTAAAGATCATTTAAAGTATAAAAAATTAAAGACCACGCTCATTTACAAGATCATTTAAAGAGCATGTTCATTTGTTCTACTTCTACACAAGTATGAAGTAAGTCAAGTTACTCAATATGCTACATAAATAAATCTGCAATAAAAAATATATTTGTCAATCATGAATCATGCAGCACAATTAGTGATTATATAATCACAAATCTTATTTCGAATATTATCAATTTCTCCTGCTAAAATTGCGTCACTTCATCATAGATCTGTAATAAAAAAATATTTGTTAAAATCAATTCAACATAATTATTATCATTTACCAATCTACATGCACTTAACTTATCAATGATGATATTGATATACTTCTAAGAGCATCAACTATGTCAATCATGCAACACATGATATAATACCTACATTGAATATTATCTGGTTGTTTTGTGCACAAAAAATAAACAATTCACAAGTATTTTAAGCACAATTTTTTAAATATTAAAAAAATTATAATACAAATACTTATATATGCTATAACTTACCGGCTTTCACCTTAAAACTTTTGGTTTGTAAAAACTGGTATGCCGATTATTTACCAAACCTTTAAATGCACTTTTTAAAATATAAAAAAATTTAGTTTATAGTCAAATTTGAATTACAAATAAGAAAATAACTAATTAATAAATTTATTTTGTAATGACATTTTTAATATCATCACGAATGTCAAGATTTAGGGGATCAAGTTAATAAACTGTATTATTATTGTAATCAATAATAACCAACATCTAATGTTTTTGTGAAACAAATAAAATAATTAATAACTTAATTACTGTAGAAAAGAGAAGGGAAATGAAAAGTGCAAGTTTTATTCATCCACATAGGGACAATATATAGGAACTACAACATGACACCCAACACCGATAGGCGGTGTGAGACTAAACTCAACATATAGAAAATACTAACTCTAACACTCCCCCTCAAGCTGAAGGGGAAGCTTACAGCTTGAACACAACATTAAATAGAAGGTAAAAGAAGGAAGGCAGCGTGGGACAAAACAACAGCCACCGAGGCCCAACCGCGTGTCACCGGGGATACTTCAACCGGGCAAGAGCCACACGACGTTGGTCCGCAAACCGACCATGACAACGCTGGATACACTCGGAGCGGAAACAAGGTCAAACACGCAAGACCAAACCAACCCTACCAAATCCAGAGAAAACGACGAGGAGACACAAACAACATATGAAATCAACCTAGGGGCCATGTGTGACTAAGGCAGGAGTCGGGAAAGAAGTATCCGAGTCACCATGATCACAAACACTCCCCCTCACGTGGATCATGTGCAAGAAGACATAGGTTATACCTAGGGGCCGGGTGTGACTAAGGCAGGAGTCGGGAAAGAAGCATCCGAGTCGCCGATATCACAAACACTCCCACTCACGTGGAATACGTGCATGAAGGTATAGACTACGCCTAGAGGTCGTGACGTACACTCCCCCTCATGTAGATCACGTGCAAGAAGGCGGAAATCATAGAGACGCAATACAACAACCCAACAACAACTTGTAAAAAAAAAAAACAACAACAACATCAAATAACTAAGGGGCCGGAGAAGATGAGCAGCAGCCGCAGACGGAGAAGACGCAGCTGCAGCAGCAGCGGGCCGGAGAAGCAGCGACAGACGGAGAAGAAGCGGCTGCAACAGCAGCTGGCCGGAGAAGCAGTGGCAGAGCAGCATCCATGCCGGAGAAGAAGAAGCGGCAGAGCAGCAGGCTGGAGAAGGAGAAGCGGCAGAGCAGCAGGCTGGAGAAGGAGAAGCGGCAGAGCAGCAGGCTGGAGAAGGAGAAGCGGCAGAGCAGCAGGCTGGAGAAGGAGAAGCGGCAGAGCAACATCCATGCGGCAGAGAAGTCGGGAGAAGATAACGAGGGAGGCAGAGGAGGACGCAGGCGGAAGCAGCAGCGAGGAAGACGCCGGGATAAGCTGGAAGCAGAGGCGTCGGCGTCGGCAATGCAGAGGGGAGCCGACGGGATCGTCGATGTCGCAGTCGAAAGCCGGAGGATCCGTCGGTGTCGATGAAGGAAGCCGGAGGATGTGTCGGTGTCGATGAAGGAAGCCGGAGGATGCGTCGGTGTCGATGAAGGAAGAGGTCGACGTCGACGATGTCGGAAGAAGCAGCCGTCGGGAGATCTGAGCCGCTCCTGTTGACGGGATCATAGATCGACTCCGTCGACAGGAGCGGGAGCAGCGGGCGTAAGCCCTAGCAGCGCGCGGGGCGGAAGCACGGGCCGGGTGGGGGATTTCGGTCGGGACGGGAGCGGGGGGGGGGGGGATTTAGGTCGGGAGAAGATAACTTGGTATCAGAGGAGGTTGTCCTGTTGCGGGGGTGTGTTGAGATTATATTAGCCAGTAGGACACGTGTGTGTGAGACCGCGTATTTGGCTTCCCCATCGCGTTCCAGGTCTGGGTGTTGACCCTGGGCCCCCTTGTGGCGGAATATCCCCACGGTACTGTGGTTGGGGTTAATCCCACACCGCCTACAGACTTCTCCCATTTGTGTTCATGTACCCCGCCACCCTTCATCTCAATACCTGGGTTTTGAGATGAACTAATGGGTTGACGGGTTCTAACTATTACAATAAAAAAATATCAATAATCATTGATACTTCATACTTACAATCTATGATAGGGCAAAAATAATACAGAATCCGATTGAAGTTAACTAAGTCTGATTTTTACATCTTCAGTTTGTGATTTTGAATGATTTTTGACATACTTATCATCAAAAGTAAAAATGGCTGTGCTATTATGAAAATATACATTTATATTGTATGTAAATTTCTTTAATTGTGAATCTATGTACCTGCAAAAACATGTAAATTCAAAATCAATTTATATATTAATAAAAAATTTTAATTTTGTAATATTTGATACTCAGTACTCAGCCAATATATGCTAATATTATGTTAACTCCAACTATTTTCATATTAAGAAAATCGTAGCACTCTGAAATTTCAAAGTATGTATTTGTTGATTCAATAGTCTCAAATACTATTGGATCTAATATCAGATATATTATTTTATATTTTTCTCTATCATTATTATGAAACAGGGTAACATAACAATGAATTCATTTGTATTCTATGAAAAAAAAAGTTTGTATTTTGGACATCAATATTGAATTCATTGATTACATAAAAGTCAAAAATATTAATTATAATACCCGAGAAGGTAAATGCTCATGTGATGTCTCAGGTTCATATGACCTGAATTCAGGCTCCGGCTGTCAAACCAAAAATAAAAAAAAAATTATTTCTTACCTGCTTAACAAAAAAAGAGCATGTCATTTCATAAAAATATAAATAATTAAACATAAAATACCTGAAATATGTTTTGAGCAGTTTCACATGCAAGTGCAACACTTGCGGACATAACTATTCCAGTTCCAACACTAAGGATACGCATAAGTTCTTCAATTTGATTCTTCATTCTACTCATCTCTGTTTGATGCGCTTGTTGTTGTTGACTTATATAGGCTTGATGCTTTTGTTGTTGCTGACTTATATAAGCTTGATTTTTTTGTTGTTGTTGACTCCATAATTCTTGTTGTTGGCTAAATCTTTCTTGAACTATAACTTTCATATATTCAATACGAGCTACCGATCTCCTCTCGCTCCGCCTATCATTCTTAAAAAATATTTAATGGTGAAAAACTTGCCACGAGCTCTAACTCTAGCCCGATATTTTTTACCTAAAACAGATGCAAGCATGTCATCTCTTACTTGTGACACTATTTCAGCACTCTGGGATTCTTGGCTCGACAACTTATCCTAAGCAAAAGTAATTGTTAGAATAACCCATGTATTGGGCCCATCTTTTGGGCCCATTTGTGCTCTTCTCTTTTAGTCCCACATTGTGTATATGATTCTTTCTCTCTCTCTTTCTCCTATATATTTGTATTCTTTCCTTGTATTTATATACTGAATACCTATATACAAGATTTGAGCTTTCTCTACATGGTATCAGAGCCAGGTTCTCTCTCTCGCGGTTTCCTCTGTTCTGTCCGCACCTAGGCCTCCTGCGGCCTGCCTCTCGCGATCTGCCTCCCGCGGGCTGGTTGTTTCTATCCGCTTCCTTCTGCGGCTTGCTCATCTCAGTCCGCTTCTTTCTCCGCTCCCTCATGTTGCTCTCTTTTCTCCCGTGGTTTCACCCCCATCCCTCCCTTCTTATAGCCATTTCTCCTCCATCCGTGGGGCCACCTTCTCCTTTATTCTCCGCTATCCGCTGCGGACTCCCTACTTGCTGCGGCCTTTCTTCTGTCTGCTGCGACTTGTTCCAGCTCGCCGCATCCTGCTTTCTCTATCCGCCTGACCGTGCAGGCTGTTCCTCTCTCACCCGCATGTTGGTCGCGGTTTCCTTCCCCTCAGTTCGCTGTTGTGATCCGCCTGACTGTGCGGGCTGTTCCTCTCTCACCCGCATCTTGGTCGCGGTCTCCTCCAGCTCTTCTCTTCTCTGCCCGTGCGGCTTGTCTCTGCCCGCTGCGGACTTCTTCTCCCAGTCCGCTTCGCCTTTGGTCGCGGCCTATTCCTGCCGCTGCCGTTTTTCACATCTTGACCTGGCGGTCTTTGCTCTAGTCGCGCGGGCTCCCCTCTCTTGCAGATTGTTCTTATCCGCTGGCCTCTCCCTCTTTTCTTGCGGCTTGATTCTGTCCGCTGCGGACTGCTTCCTGTGCTCTGTCTGCTGCTGTGTTCACCTCGACCGTGCGAACTAGTCCTCTTTTCTCCGCTTTCTGGGTTGCGGTCTCCTGTCCTTCCCGCAGCGGCCTTGTCGAGCGGCCTCCTGCTCTTTCCGCGACGGTCTTTCTCGGTCCTCCGGTTCTGCGACCTGCCTCTATGGCTTCTTCCGGTAACTCTACGAGCTCGGCGGCCAGTCCGCCTATTGACCGCCAGGCCTGTCCACCAGTCCGCCTGATTTGCTCTGCTGAAGTCCGTGATGAGCTCAGGATCACTACTCTCTCTCTTTCTGGCAAGAAAAACTTTATTTCTTGGGTCCACTTAGTTCGGCGAGTTCTTCAGGCTAAGGGTCTTCTGCCTCACCTTACTCAGCCACCTCCGTCTCCTCTTACGGATGATTGGCTCCGCAATGATGGACGCGTTCAGACTTGGATCCTGAATTCCTTGGATGGTGAGCCTTATCAAATGGCTATGTACCACGACACCGCCAAGGCTATGTGGGATGAGCTACATTCCTTGTATTCAGGCCGCGATAGCCTTCAACATCTTTATGACATCCTCACTGACCTCTTTGCTCTCGACAATAGTGGCGCTTCGGATATGACCTCGTTTGTCGCTCGGGCTAAAACTCTTACTGAAGCCTGGATCCAGCATCAGCCGCCCACCAATGATCCTGCCGCTCAGCGTGCTCAGAAGGAAGCCGCTTGCATTGCCATCATCATGGCCCGTCTTCCCTCTCATCTTCAGAGTCTTCGTGCTCAAGTCCTGGCTGCTCCCACCACACCATCTTTCTCTGATGTATGCTCCATGATTCTCCGTGTCTCCCCTCCTCCAGATCCTCCTGCTCCTTCCCCCCGGCTCTTCTTCAGCAGGCTCCTCCGCTCTTACCATCCCCTCCCACTTCTGCTCGGGGGGGGGGGGGGGGTTCGGGCTCGCGGGGACGTGGCCGTGGCAGTCGGAGACTGCCAAAGTGCTCCTTCTGCGGGAAAGATGGTTATCTTGAGGCGACTTGCTACAAGAAAATCGATTATCCCCCTCGTCCGACGGCCTCTGTTGTTACTGACGGCAGTCATCCTGATCTTGAGACCGTCCGTCTTCAGCTCCAGCATCTCCAGGGCACGCTCCAGCCCCCATCGGCCTCCGTCTCCGACACAGGTACTGCTTGTCTCTCCACCAGCCTGGGATGGATTATGGACTCTGGTGCCCCTCATCACATTACTTCGCGACGGCCTACCCAGTACTCGGATTCTCCTTATCCGAAGTCTATTACTGTGGCCAATGGGGCGCTGGTTCCTGTCTCCGGCTCGACAGATCTTTCTCTCACCCAGTCCATCCCTTTTCGCTCGGCTCTTCATGTTTCGAGTTCACCCTTTAATTTACTCTCTGTTGGTCGTCCCACAAGTGATCTGGATTATTCCGTTATATTCACTTCTTCTTCCTTTGTTATACAGGATCGGCGGACGCGGACTACCATTGGTAAAGGCCAGCTGCGGAACGGGCTCTACCTTATCGATGAATCTCCCACCATTCTGTCTTCCGTCTCCTCCACTGCCTGGCATCGCCGACTTGGACATGCCCCTCTACCGGTCCTCCAGCGGGCTCTTCCGGATATTCCTTTTTCGTCTTTTCAGTGTGACTCATGTATCCTCAGCAAACAGCCGCGTTCTTCTTTTCCTTCGCATTGTACTCGGAGTGCAGCTCCCTTTGATTTAGTTCACTCTGATGTTTGGGGTCCATTTAGGATTCCCAGTATCTGTGGCTTTCACTATTTTATCACATTTATTGATGATCACTCTCGCACTACGTGGCTCTACTTACTCCGTGAACGCTCCGAGCTTCCCCGGGTTTTTCGGGCATTTGTCCTCGAGACCCGTACGCAATTCCACACCACACTCAAAATCCTCCGTACTGACAATGCTCGTGAGTACACCGGCCACGACTTTACCACTGTGTGTTCTGAATACGGAATTCTCCACCAAACCTCCTGTGCTTACACACCCCAGCAAAATGAGGTTGCCGAATGAAAGAATCGCCACTTACTCGATGTCGCGCGTTCCCTCATGCTTCAAATGCATGTTCCCAAGCCATAATAGAACTTTGCGGTTTCGACTGTCTGCTTTCTCATCAACCGCCTCCCTTCCTCTGTCCTCAATTATGCTACTCCGTTTTGTATATTGTTTCCTTCCACTCCGGCTTTTCCTCTCCCGCCTCGTATCTTCGGCAGCACCTGCTACGTCCACCGCCTCGGGCCCTCCTCGGATAAATTGGATCCCAGGGCGGTGAAACACATCTTTGTTGGCTATTCACGCACCCAGAAGGGGTATGTCTGTTACTCGCCCGCTACTCGCAAGATCTCCGTTTCTGCCGACGTTACCTTCCGGGAAGAACAACCGTTTTTTCCTGCTCCTTTACCCGCTGCTCTACCACCGCCTCCTCTCCCGTCATCTCTACCACGCCCCGCTATTCCCGCTACTACGCCACCTTCGCAAGTTTCTCCTGCCCCGCTCCTGCTCCTGCCAAACCTCCCGTTATCCGTGTCTACACTCGTCGTCCTCCTAGTTCCGTTGCCCCTCTGCAGCCGGCCTCTCCCACGGATACTTCGCGTCCTGCTGATCAGGTAACACCTTCCACTGCCCATCCTCTGGCCGCCTACGTCTCTCTTCATCGCCTCTCTCCACTTCTGCACACATTTGCTACTTCTCTCTCTTCGATTGTTGTTCCTAACTCTGTGCAGGAGGCGCTTCAACATCCCGGTTGGCGGGCAGCCATGGAGGAGGAAATGTCTGCTCTCTGGGCTAACCAGACATGGACCGTTGTACCCCTTCCTCCGGGTCAGAAACCGGTTGGGTGCAAGTGGGTCTTTGTCATCAAATATGCTGCTGATGTGACGATTGACCGTCTGAAGGCTCGTATTGTGGCTCGAGGCTTCACCCAGCAACAAGGGCTCGACTATGAGGAAACTTTCTCTCCGGTCGCCAAGTTCAATACCGTTCACGTCCTCATCTCTGTCGCTTTTCGCCAGTGTCCCCTATTTCAACTGGATATCAAGAATGCGTTCTTAAATGGGGATCTCCAGGAGACGGTCTACATGCAACAACCGCCCGGGTTTGAGACCACGTGTGAGTCTCAGGTCTGCCGCCTTTTAAAGGCTCTATATGGTCTCAAACAATCTCCACGGGTCTGCTTTGAAAAATTCAGTAAGGTCCTTTGTGATATCGGTTTTACTCGCAGCTCGGCCGATTTCTAGTTGTTTACTCGTCACCGACCAACAGGGACGGTCCTTCTGTTAGTATATGTTGACAACATCATCATTACAGGAGTTGACTCACAAGAGATACATGCCGTCAAAGTGCATCTAAACTCGGTTTTCCAGACAAAGGACCCGGGCCCTCTACGATATTTTTTGGGTCTTGAGGTTGCCAGGCGACCGGACAGGCTTATTCTATCTCAACGGAAGTACTGTCTTGACCTTCTTCATGATGCTAGTCTTTCAGGGTGTAAGCCAATCGATACCCCTATGGATGTAAACCACAAGTTATGTGCTCAGACATCTGACTCGGATCTACTTCTCCAGAATCCTGAATATTATCGACGACTCGTTGGGAAATTGATCTATCTCACGGTTACCAGACCAGATATTTCCTTTGCTGTTGGTCTTGTCAGTCGGTACATGCACTCTTCTCGAAAATCTCATCTTCAGGCTGTTGAACGAATTCTCAGGTACCTAAAAACAGCCCCTGGTCAAGGACTTGTTTACCGGACTTCTTCGTCCGCTCCAACTTTGGTGTCATACTCTGATGCTGATTATGCCGGCTCTCTTGATGACCGACGATCTACTAGTGGTTTTGCACATACTTTGGAGGCCATCTGGTTACATAGCGAAGCAAGAAACAAGCGGTCGTTGCTCGATCATCAGCTGAGACAGAATACCGGGCAATGACATCTGTTGTATCAGAACTGACGTGGCTTGAAAGTCTTCTCACTGATCTGGGTGTAAAATTACCTTCTCCGGCTCTTCTCCTTTGTGATAGCTAAGCGGCTATACATATCGCCAAGAACCCAGTCTTCCATGAAAGAACGAAGCGCATTGAAGTCGATTGTCACTTCATTCGAGAAAAAGTTCAAATGAAGAAGTTCGATCTAAAGCATGTTCCAGGGACGGAACAAGTTGCGGATGTCCTCACAAAGGCTCTTTCCAAGGCACTTTTCTATCAATGTTTGTCCAAGTTTGGTGCATACGATTTGTACGCTCCAGCTTGCGGGGGAGTGTTAGAATAACCCATGTATTGGGCCCATTTGCGCTCTTCTCTTTTAGTCCCACATTGTGTATAGGATTCTCTCTCTCTTCCTTCTATATATTTGTATTCTCTCCTTGTATTTATATACTGAATATGTTACGGGTGGGCCTACCCCCCTATTATACTGGGCCCGCCGGCCCAGCGGGGGACCCACCCGCTGTACAGGGCCGCGGCCCATGCACCCCAACCCGTCTCGGCAACCAGTTTAATTGCCGCGGGATGTATTCTCTCCTCTTTTTCTCTTGCTAGTTCATATCAGAATACATATATACAAGATTTGAGCTTTCTCTACAGTAATAAATATTAATGCATAATTGCAGATAAGAAATTATACTTCACAAGTAATATTATTATTGATAAGTTACAAATGATGAAATGATACATGTGCATTTACAATTTTAGATGCCAACTCAGCTGTATCTTTATTAATATATTCACCGGTATTTCTTTTATGACCGATTTTCTATAACTCCACACATGAAATTGGTGCTGTTGCATCTTGTTCCACCTTGACAATAAAATGAAAATAAAGTATCATTTAAATTATTGAAAAAACCAAATTTTAAAATAAAAAATACGAGAGAGAAGTAGAAAATTAATATCATTCTTTTTTTCAATCCAGAATAACTCATTCTGGAAGTAGCATGAAAAGTCTTATATGTCTTTGCCCTCTCTGTATTAATCTTTCTTTTCTCCTACAAAAATAAATATTTGTTAATACTTAGATTGTTTATAAGTTATAACATTAATAAATGATATAAACCACTGAATTTAATAAGAACACATAACCATATATTTCGGAGTGGTGCGATGGTCGACAAAAACTCTATAGTCTTCAACAGTAATAAAGTTATACTTGACAGGTACATTGTATCGATACTCCAAATCAACATCCTTTACATAAGTGGCAGAAAATTTGGATTACCAAGACCTTCAACTTTTACCCATGTTTTTCATTAATGCATTGCGAAGACCATCAATATTATCAAAATAAATCTGAAAATGATAAACAATATTAATTAAAAATTAACTAAAAAAACACAGTTCTGTAATCACTAATAACAAAGTTACGTACATTTAATTCTTCTCATATTTGAAATTTAAGTTATTTATCAACTTCCTTTCATACAACATATGTAATTGACACATAACATCTCACAAGAGAACTCATAAAACTCATCAATTTATTTGTTCCAGGTCCGGGAATAATGCAGCCATCATCACTCACAAAAATAATAAGCTTCTTCCCCTCTAGTCTAAGCATATTCAATTTATTCATTTTAGTGAAACCTCTTGTTAACTTTGATGAAGATTCTTTATCATCCATTTTTCTGTAATAAGAAAACCCTAAAAAACCCTAAATTATCCAAAAATTCTAAATAAAATTCATAAAAAACCGCAATGATGTGAAAGTGTTACTACACAATCACACATATAAATATATATATTAGTGCTAAATACTAATATAGAACTATAAAGTCAGGTGGTTTAGACATGTACAATAAATGTTAAAACTTAAAAATTAAAATGCAACAATTAAGCAAACATATAGAGTCAGTGTTGAAGAAAAATGATTAAATTAAGGTTTTTAATCTGCATTCAAGCTGTCAGTTTAGAGTGCATTGTGTTGTTTATATGCATTTATCATAGCCAAAACATGAGATTGAAAGATTCAGTGGTTCGTGCTACACAATGTTTGTACTACTATTAATAATAAAGACAATACCAAAGAGCTCAAAACTGAGAAAATGAAGAAATAATATATCTAAATGAGATATGTCGAAGAAGAATCGTCAAGTCGAAGTAAATGAGAGCAAAAACTTTCACAAAATCGCCTTTAGGGTTTTTCACACAGAGCAACGACTGTAAGAACCAAAAAATCAAGGTAAAAACTAAAATTTTCGGCGCACAGTTTAAAATAGATAGAATAGGCAACAGTTTTTATAACAATCGCTGTCTATTCTAGGGTTCATGGTAGAATAGATAGCGATTTGTATATAAACCGTTGTCTATTCTAGGGTTCAGGGTAGAATAGACAACGGTTTATATATAAAGCGCTGTCTATTATAGAGTTCAGAATATAATAGACAGCGGTTTATATATAAACCACTGTCTATTCGAGTATAGACAACGATTTATATATAAACTGCTGTCTATTCCCATATATATTTTTTTTAAAAATAAGGCGTCTAATGTCTTGTTTACAATTGGGTGCCTGGACGCCTAGGCGACGCCTATACGTTGCCTAGGCGACACCATGACAAGAATGATCTCTGCTCCCTGAGAACCTGCAACATCTTATCCATGTGTTCCACATGTGTCTACAAACTCGGACTATAGATGAGAATGTCATCAAATAAAAATAGCACAAACTTCTGCAACAACGATCTGAATATTTCGTTCATGATTGCCTAAAAGGTTGCCGGTGCATTAGTCAACCCGAAAGACATCATTAGGAATTTGTAATGCCCTTCATGTGTTTTGAATGCTGTCTTCTCTACGTCTCCCTTCTGCATGCGGATCTGATGATACCCCGATCGCAAATCCAATTTCAAGAAGTACTAAGCTCCTTGCAACTCATCTAAAAGCTCGTCAATGACAGGAATAAGAAACCTATCTTTCACTGTAACCCCATTGAGCACTCTGTAGTCTATGCAAAACTTCCACGTTCCATCTTTTTTTTTAACCAATAGTACCGAGGAAAATGGGCTTGTGCTATGTCGAATTGTCCCTTTCCGCAACATATCTCAGATGCATCTCCCAATCTCCTCATTTTGTATTTTAGGGTATCTGTATGGTCGAATGCTCGTGGGCCCCGCTCCCTCCTTAATAACGATCCTGTGATCGCAAGTACGCGACGGTGCCATCCCTTTTGGTGTTTCAAAGACCAACCCAAATCTCCCCAGAACCTCGTGCAATTTTTCTGGATTTTCCTCCCCTTGCTCTAAGGGCTCTCCTCCGGTCAGCACCCAAGCCATGGGGTAGTCCTACTCGACCCAATTTTCAAGAGACAAGATAGTTACTTCCTTCACAAATGGGCCCGTATTACTCTGCAGATTGTGCTTCTTCCCACCATGAGTGAATTCCATGGTCATATTTTTCCAATCATTCGTAACTAGTTTCAACCGTCTCAACCACTGCACACCAATACTATATCTAACCCTCGAATCAGTAGCACATACAAATCCACATGACATATGAATCCCTTTATTGTAAGCAACACCTTTTTCAAGGCTCCCGTGCACTGTAGTAAATTTATGTCTGCCACGATTACTTCGAACACCTTATCCTCTATCAGTGTAATAACTAGTTTCTTAGCTATCTCAGTGTTCATGAAGTTGTGGGTGCTCCCACTCTCTACCAGTATCAAAACCCTCTGATCTGTCACCCCTTCATGTCATCGTCATCGTGAAAGGTTGCCCTCCTCCCTCCAAAGCATGAACGAAGACTTCAATCTCTTCTAATTGCAGAACCTCCCCCTCCTCGGTTGTGCTGTCCTCCTCCACCTTTCCCACCAATTCATCCTGCTGCAATATGTATACCTGCACTACCTTAAACTTGTGTCTGGGAACAAATTTCTCGCCGCAAGTATAGCACAACCCCTTCGTCCTCTGATCCTGCATTTTCTGCCATGATAATCGCTTTACCCCTCGCTTCCTTGTTTAGGGGCTGTTAGTTCCTTTCGACGCACTCTGTACTACTTCCTTACTGTTACCTCAAATGGTCGTTATCGCCCCTCGTCTTCCTTGTTTTTCGTCCTGCAATCGTGCCATTCCGTTGGCATGAGCTATGTTCCTGGGCTGGAATGCTTGTAGCTCATCACTGATGGTTTCCTTGAGCCAAGTCAGGAAACACCTAGAAGCGCCTTCGGGACACTGCACCCGGTTAGCTAACCTTTCAAACTCTTTTATGTACTCGTTTACTTTTCATGTCTGTTTCAGCTTATTCAACATCATATTGAAGTCCTTGCACTCAGTTGGTCCAAATCTCGGGTTGAGCCCCTCCAGAATTCCTCCCACATGGGGTAGGTCTGTTGTTTCCTCCAACAACTAAGTCACTTATAGATATCCCCTTCCAAGTGAAAAGATGCAATGTTTACCCACTGGTGCTTGGGAAGCTCCTTGTACTTTAAAAAACATCTCTGTTCTCTCGATCCATTCTAGCGAATTTCCAATTTTGTACTTATGAAATTCCATCTTCGTCAGCCGGGGTTGCAATGGGGGGAGATGTTGCTGCGGTGCCTGTGTTTTCAGATAATCTGAAAACTGTCCCCACCCTTGATTCCACATTCCTCCATTCTCCCCTGGCCTCTCTCTCCTTGTATGATGGCCCCCTTACCCAGTAGTCCCTTGCTTGAGCTTCTCTATGCAGATTCCGTCCCCCATACTAATTTATTGGCCCTTCCAGAAGCTCCCCTTGTCATCTGTGTTGAGCTCGTTTTCCCCCATGCCCTCCCATGCCATTTCCATTGCTTCCTTCTTCTTCCCCTTAACCCACATGAGGTTGCCGCAGATATCGCCCGCCGCCCTGACCAAAATCCGCTAGACCCTAGCTCCTTTCCTCCTCCCGCCGGTCCATTTGAGGCTTCCGCTGCTGGCGATTACCTCCCAGGTCCCTAGTAAAGACGCCGACTCCCCCAGATCCCTCTCCTGGCCCCCAGCTGCCGGCTGCAACTGCGCTTTCACTCACTGCCCTGAGTCGACTGCACCTTTGGATTCACTGGAAGCGTTGACCCCATCCGCCGGAAGTGTCGCTGCACCCTCATGCCCCTTCGACGACGTTTCCGAGCCTCATTGCTCGATCTTTCTTCCCATAGTCGAGCAGAGGGTGTCGTCGAAGGATCCTGGAAGCGACACTTCCCCTGGAAGTGTCTCTGCACCCTTAGTTCAGCTAAGATCGACGACACACCCTCCGATGCGTCGACACCCCTTTGTCTCGATCTACCGTCCTCTCCATGCAACTCAACTGTTCCCCCAGTTCCTTGTCACTTCCAGGATCGCAATGCTCGATCTTTCTTCCCCTTCACTCATCCTCTGTGCCAGTTCCCGCTTTATCGCCTCGACTTGATCGCGTATTCCTTACCACCCTTTAGTGCCGTCAACCGAGTCCCGTGTGTGGTCATGGATGGATAGTCGACGCCTCTGATACCAAATTATGACAACTACAACTACTCTAGGGTTTCTAAGTTCTAAGAGGAATACTTGAGAGAGTTCTCTTCGATACCTCAACGCTAATTCTGTGGCAGACATGATTAGAAAAGTAGTGCTTCACTAACGTTAAATTCAAACAAGAGAATGTGAAAGTGGATTCAGGAAGTAAAGGTAGAAATGAGTGAGCAAATGTTTTTGAAAGTAATTCTAGCCAAAAATTTGAGGCACGAAACTTCTTAGATTAGAATTTATACTTGGGTGTTTTGGAAATTTTTGATGAATATTTTCTGGGGAATGATATCTATCTTTAGGCAAATTATGGTTTGTGTGGATTAACAATATTATGACTACATATTGTTTGATTATTAATCTGTGTTGTACATGTTGGCCGACATGTCATGTCGGCTGACATAAAAGTTTTGGGCAGAAAACGCCACGATATCAACATTTTAAACAAAAATGTCGTTTTTGAGAATATTCTCGATATATCTGTTTTCAAGCCCCGATATATCAGTTTTACCCAATATATCGAGCGATATCTCACGGACGATATATGAAGAGTATTAAAAATATATATTTTTTATTTCTTTTATGCGCCCGAGCGGTTATATTATATTTTGTGTTATATTTTGTGCATCTCTCTGAGCAAGATTTGACTTCTTTTTCGTCTCGCCCTCATTTGGTGTTTTTTATGTCGTTTACTGTTGTCAATGCTTCTTTTTGTGTAATTTATAAACATACATTATGCGTATATATGTTTATTGTATAATTTATAAACACACATTATGTGTATATATGTTTGTTGTGTAATTTATAAAAGTACATTATGTATGTAAATGCACGTATTTACAAAAAATGTTTATATATATGAATAAATTAATTTAAATATTAAAATCCGACATTGTAAAATACCCCTGATATATCTCCCGTAGGTACATACGACATTTCAAGCTCAAACCGACATGAACCCGACATCCGACATCTATAACTTTGGTGTTAATAAACAACAATTTTTTTTATTACTTACATTGTTCATCTTTCATCATATGCATGCATGTTTTTCCCTAACATTCTCAAGCCAATCCCCAGTCTTTCATGTACATTTTTTGTTTTTAGTTATACAGTCTTTTAACATTTTAATGTATTTCAAGACATGCTCTATGTTTTTTTAATCTATATGCTAACTCGATCTTGATATTGAATCCCTTCCTCAGTACAATTTTAAGTGTCTCCTATCATCTTCACATGTTTAAATGAAATACTCCTTAAACTTGAAGATTTAAATTCCTTAAAGTTGGGGATACTGAATTAAATCATTTGCAATTGCTACTTAATGAATAATCATGGTGGAAAATGCTTATGTAAATGAATGTTGGTTAAGCCTACTTGTATTTGTAAGCAAAGCAGAATTGTGTTCAATCAACAGGCTATCTGATGATGATGCTTTGTTGCTATGACTCTTACTGATTCGAGTTCAAGTGACTTCAGCATGCAACTCAAAACTGAGAATTTTATTTCCAGCTCAACATGAACCTGGCTGAAAAGGGAAATTAATATGAGTAGAACTGATTCAACTTGAAAAAATTCTATTCTTGATCCAGCTCAGTTTTTAATTAATTATATGTATGAATATGAATATTATACTATATAGTATATACTATTCCGAATTTATATGATTCCATTATATATATTTATATATATACATTGATTTCAGGTCCAAGCTTTAGTAGAATCAAATTATATTTGATTGAGTTGGTTCGACCCCAAAATTATTTTTGATTTCTAAGGCATCTCAATATTGACCAAGATGATTTCAGGCCTGAGCTAATTTTTTGTGTGACCCAAATGATTTTGCCTACAATTTTCTTACATCTTGAGTTTGTTGAACAACTAAAGAAAGAAAACTTGTATAAATGGCAGGGTCCTACAAAGTACATTAGGAATATGTCATGTGTGCATAATTTGTAGAGGATTTATAAATGTATTGGATCCGATACACATACACGTTTCTCGGACAATGGGCGCAATATACAAGCGCTCGAATTTTTTTGCCCCACAATGTAAACAATCAGAGTCGCTTCTCCAAGATTATTGTTTATTAATTATATCATATTTTAATTATCATTTATATGTATGATGCATCTTGCGACACATCATATTCTTTTTTATTTATGTATTTTATTTCTTGTTCCGCATTTTATTTCCTGTACTCGCTCATGTACTTTTTCTCATTTCATGTCTCAATTGGTTCATCAGTTTGACCGGCCATTGAAATAATAAATAAAGAGGTCAGGTATTATTAGTAGTAGGACCGTAAGGGAAAGCCTAAATTATTTAAGGATGTATAAATTTAAAATTCAAAAGGGAGTATTAGCATTTAAAATTGTGAAAGAATAGGAAAACACATATTTGGATAGTGTTTAAATCAAAAAATATCACAGCTCTATTGATTTCGAAAAAAGGCCTAATGTGGAGAAGGCTAGGAGAAGTTTGGAAAGTTAATTAATTGGGAAATATTTCAGTGGCAAGAAGAATCTTTCAGCAGTTATAAAAAGTACGCGTGAAGAGCAGGAAGACACGATCAGACAGAGCAGAGAAACACACATTTCGCTTCTCTGCCCATTGCCGATCAGCCCACTGTTCCGTCGCCGCCGGTTCGTGATCGATCGCATCCAAAGGAGGAATCCCGCCCGTAGTTGTCTCCAGAAGCGGAAGCCGCACCCGCCGCTCCTGCCGGCGTCTGCCGCTGCCGCCCACTCCGCTTGAGATATGTTGACAGGCCGCCGTCGACTTCGAGACTCTATTCCGACGACCTGGAAGCCCTGTGTGCCGTCGACCTCAAGCCCTAGTCCGGCCGGGGAATTCGAACACGCCGACTGACCGGCTTTCATTCTCTCCCTTGCGTGAAGGTTTTGGAACGAATCATTCATCGATCTGCGAGTACTTGGTAATCCCGTTCTCTCCCTTGTGTTAGTAATAATTAATGCAATACACTTAAATAACTTTGGGCTTGCCTTTGCTTTCACACTATTATTAGTACCGTTAGTCATAAATTGTTGTTTACAAATTTCTGCTGTGGCCGCATAACCCTCGTGGAGGATTTAAACCGTGAATGCGTGAGAGAGTTCCACTCGTGCGATATTAACGAGTCTCTCAACGCCCATTGTGACGAGATCGAATTGCGCGCATAAATATTATTTGGACCTGCCCGAGCCACCTTGTTTTACAAAGTCAAACTCCACTTTTATTTTAATTTTTTTTTAAAAATAAAATAATAAAATAAATAACCAAACATTTTGATTTAAAATATTTAATTTTCAAAATTCTCGACGAGTCTACATCAGTTTGGTATCAGAGCTTGTGAATCGCTTCTATCGCGAATCATGCGATCCGGTTTTAAAAATTGTTTTCAAATAATTCTCTTAAAAAAGTTATAATATATTTTAATTCCAAAAAAACATCATTATCATTTTGCCTTTAAGTTTTAAAATTTAGAAATTTTTAATTTTTTTCTCCACTCGGGACCTCTTCAAAAAAAAAAAAAATATATTTCTTGCAATTTTTTCGATGGAAAAGCTGATCGATCAATTAGAGAACAACGTAGGAGATTTGGGCCGACGCATGAGCGGCTTGATGAAAACGGTCGAAACTCTCACTGTCAATATGGGTAGTGTCACACAGGTCATGAACGGGTTGCGCACGTCGGTTAATAATATCGAAGCAACCTTGCACGTCAACCGAACACCTGCCCCAGTGGTCAAAAACGACCCAGATCATTGACCTCGGGAACTCGCACACCTCGACTCGTGAGCACATAATGAACCACGTCACCAATGTGATATGAGAATCAAGCTGGATGTAGGTGATTTTGAAGGGCGAATAGAGCCCGAGAGCTACTTAGAGTGGTGTGAAAGGATGAATCGTTTCCTGGCTTGGAAGCAATTGCCCCAAGCTAGGCAAGTTGAGTATGCCACGCTTAGACTGAAAGGGTCCGCCTAGTTTGGTGGGGACAGCTAGAGCGAACTAGATTTAATTTAGGCGTCCACCCGATCACCACATGAGCAGAGTTTAAGGCGCAACTTCAAAAACGATACGTTCCTCCCGATTATGTGCAGACCCTCTACTGTAGGTTCCACAACCTACGTCAAGATGAATTATCGGTGGACGAATACACAAACGAGTTCCTAGTCCTACAATCTCGCCTCGACCTCCGAGAGGATGATGACATGTCCATTTCCTGATATCTGAACGGGTTACGCTACTCCATCAGAGATCAGCTAGAACTCCTTGATTACAAGGACTTAGGAGAGGTTTTGAGTCGCACGCGTAGAGTAGAAGCACTGAAAAAAAGGACATCTGGGAACAGGTCTACTGATAGGCCCCACCCGACTCACACTTCCACTCCTGCCGGGCCCTATCGACTAGCAGTTTCCACGAGCCCAGCACTCCCTGCCCCTCCCAACAAGGGCAAAGAGATTATAGGCACTAGACCTCATCTTGGGACGTTTAGATGTTTTAAGTGTATGGAGCTGGGTCATAAATCTTCCGAGTGTCCGCGACGGCACTTCGTCGCCATCATCGATTCTGAGAGTGGGTCAGAACACGAGTATGGGATCTTTCTTAGCGACTCCCAGACTGACCCGACCCCTGAGACTGAGTTAGAGAGTGAGTACGAAGTTGAGGGAGAGCAACCCGAATAGTTAGTGCATGTTCTCCAACATAGCCTCCTAACTCCCAAGACTCCTACTGACGACGACTGATCGAAGAACAATATTTTTCGTACCACCGCTCGCATACAAGGGCAGTTCTGCTCCATCATCATAGATAATGGTAGTATAGAGAACTTTGTTTCTCAGCGCATAGTTGATAAGCTGAAGCTGAAAACACAACCTTTGGGAAAACCCTATAGTCTACAATGGGTCACTAGCAGTACGACCATTCCTATCACACACCAGTGCCTCGTAGAGTTTTCCATAGACAGTACGTATCAGGACGCTGTATGGTGTCATGTTGCTTCTATCGAGGTTTTTCACATCCTATTAAGACGACCTTGGCAGTACGATAGATATGTCATTCACGACGGTTTAAGGAACTCTCACTCCTTTGAGTGCAACAGGCGCAAGATTGTTCTTCTTTCCCAGAAGAATAGCCTTGTTCCCAAAGCCCCAGAGAGGTCTTCACACTCTTCTACCACTGTCTCTGCGATATCCTTTCCCTCTGCCACCATGTTACTGACTGAGCCCCAATTCCAGGAGGAGATGAAGGATAGTGATGACGTATATATGTTGTCAGGTATCGATTCCAGTCCCACTACTTTGGTCATCCCTAGTACGGTGCGTCCTCTCATTGACGAGTTCTCAGAAATTATGCTAGAGGAGTTGCCCGATCAGCTACTCCCGATGAGAGATATACAACACTGCATCGACCTCATAGCAGAAATTAGCTTACCTCATTTGCCCTATTATCGCATGAGTCTGAAAAAGCATGAGGAATTGCATAGGTAGGTGACCGATCTAATTTCGAAGGGTCACGTTAGAGAGAGTATGAGTCCGTGCGCCGTCCCCGCACTCCTAGTTCCCAAGAAAGATGGGACATGGCGTATATGTGTGGACAGTCGAGCGATTAATAAAATTGCCATCAAATATCGCTCTCTGATTCCCCGATTGGACGACATGCTAGATATGCTTAGTGGATCCCGTGTATTTTCGAAGATTGACTTAAAAAGTGAGTACCACCAGATTAGAATTCGACCTGAGGACAAATGAAAAACTGCATTTAAGACTAGAGAAGGGTTATATGAGTGGCTGATGATTCCTTTTGGGCTCTCTAATGCTCCCAACACATTTATGCGAGTGATGAATTAAGTGCTTAGGTCACTCATAGGAGTTTGCGTAGTGGTGTACTTTGATGATATTTTAATTTATAACCTTGATCACGATCAACACATGATTCATCTTAGGCAGGTTTTATAAATTCTACGTGATAATAAATTATATATAAATTTGAAGAAGTACACGTTTTTGACGAATAACCTGACCTTCTTAGGGTATATCGTTTCTTCCGAGGGCATTAGAGTTGATAAAGAGAAGGTCAAGACTATAAATTCATGTACTAGCCTTAGGACGATTACTGAGGCTCGAGGATTTCATGGGCTAACATCTTTTTATCGACGGTTTATTTGGAATTTTAATACATTGATCGCACCCGTGACTGATTGCTTGAAGAAGAGATTGTTTGTTTGGACTGAAGAAGCCGAACACACATTTTTATTGGTTAAAGAGAGATTCACGAGTGCGCCCGTGTTAGCGCTGCCTGATTTTGCTAAATTTTTTTAGGTTGATTGTGACGCATCTATCATAGGCATTGACGTAGTTTTAAGTCAGGGGTGTTGACCCATATCATTTTTTAGTGAGAAGCTGAATGAGGCGAAGACTAGATATTCCACTTATGATTTAGAGTTTTCTGCCATCGTTTAGGCTCTCCGTCATTGGAGACATTACCTGATTCAGCGCGAGTTTGTGCTGAACACTAATCACGAGGCGTTAAAACATCTGAACTCTCAGAAGGAGATCAGTCGTCACGCCAAGTGGGCTGCTTACCTGCAGGAGTTCACTTTCCATTTGAAGCACAAACCCGGGTCACGAGCCGTGTACCCGACGCACTTAGTCGTCACACTCATTTGCTAGTTACAATGCAGCCTTGCATCACTGACTTAGATTCACAACGCGACTTCTACGCTATCGATCCGTTTTTCCGCGACATTTGGATCACATGTAAACAAAGTGGGACTGATCCCACTACACAATATGTATTGAGTGAGGGTTATCTGTTTAGAGGTACCCGCCTTTGCATTTGTGAAAGACCACTCCAAGTGACACTACTTAGGGAGCTCCACTCATCCGGGTTAGGCGGACACGTAGGCCAATCTAAATTATTAGATCTCTCAAGCGCTCGTTACTATTGGTCACATATGAAGCGTGATGTCACTGAATTCGTCAGACACTGCACCACTTGTCAGTTGTATAAGGGGCATGCTCAAAACACTGGATTATACACCCCCTTACCGATACCTGAGCGGCCATGGGATGACATCTCGATGGACTTCGTGGTAGGACTTCCTTGCACTCAGAGGAAGATCGATTCTATTTTTGTAGTCGTAGATCGATTTTTGAAGAGGCCACATTTCATTCCATGTAGAAAAACTTCTAGTGCTGTACACGTCGCCGGACTTTTTTTAAAAAAATCATTAAAATGCACGGAATTCCTAGGTCGACCACTTCTGATAGGGATACTCGTTTTATGAGGTATTTTTGGAGAACGTTGTGGGCCCGACTGGATACCAAACTCGAATTTAGTAGCGCATATCACCCTTAGACCGATGGGCAGACTGATGTCGTTAATAGGAGTTTGGAGGACCTTCTTAGGTGTTTGACTGAAGAGAATCCAAAACAATGATATCTTATACTGTCACAGACTGAATTTGCATTCAATAATTCTATTAATAACACTACTGCTAAATCTCCTTTCGAGATTGTTTACGGATTCCCTATACCTCATCTACTTGATCGCCACTCTCTGCCGACTCATGAATGTATTTCCTTTGATGCGCAAGTTCATGTTGATTATTTAAAGGAATTGCATAAATCTATTACTAATAAATTGCGAGCAACTTTTAAAAAATATAAATCCTAAAAAATATAAATTCATGACCAATCGTCATCGTCGGGAGTTATACTTTTCAGAAGGAGATTGAGTGTTTGCTTATTTCAGGAAGCAGAGATTCACTCCGGGTACATACCATAAGCTGTAGCAGAGGAAGTTTGGTCCTTTCCAAGTCTGGAAGCGCATCGGGGAGAATGCCTATCTCCTAGATCTTCCCGTTGAATTCAGTACTTCACCAATATTTAACATGGCCGATCTGACACCATTCTATTGAGATCCACCCAGTTCCAGACCGAGTCTCCCTACGGCAGCTCCAGAGATACCACCCGATTTAGCTCCACTGCAAACACCCACCACAGAGGAGATAGATCAGGTTCTTGATGTACGAGAGTTTCGTACTCGCCACGGAACTTACCGGCGCTACTTGGTTTCTTGGCAGGGACGTGACATCACCGACAGCTCTTGGATCAGCACTAACGAGCTACGTCGCCGCTGCCCAGATCTCTCTGTTGTTAGTCTTTGTGAGTTTTCGCCGGGGTCGAGCTCTTTCAACCCTGGGGGAATTGATGCATCTTGCGACACATCAGTCTTTTTTATTTATGTATTTTATTTCTTGTTCCGCATTTTATTTCCTGTACTCGCTCATGTACTTTTTCTCATTGCATGTCTCATTTGATTCATCGGTTTGACCGACCAATGAAACCATAAATAAAGAGCTCTGATATTATTAACAGTTGGACCGTAGGGGCCAGCCTAAATTATTTAAGGATGTATAAATTTAAAATTCAAAAGGGAGTATTAGCATTTAAAATGGGGAAAGAATAGGAAAACACATATTTGGATAGTGTTTAAATCAGAAATTATCACAGCTCTATTGATTTGGAAAAAAAAGCCCAATGTGGAGAAGGCTAGGAGAAGTTTGGAAAGTTAATTAATTGAGAAATATTTCATTGGCAAGAAGAATCTTTCAATAGTTATAAAAAGTACGCGTAAAGAGGAGGAAGACATGATCGGACAGAGCAGAGAAACGCACATTTCGCTTCTCTGCCCATTGCCGATCAACCCATTGTTCCGTCGCCGCCGGTTCGTGATCGATCGCGTCCAGAGGAGGAATCCCGTCCGTAGCTGTCTCCAGAAGCGGAAGCCGCACCCGCTGCTCCTACCAGCGTCTGCCGCTCACTCCGCGGGAGATACGCTGCCAGGCCGCCGTCGACTTCGAGACTCTATTCCGACGGTCTAGAAGCCCTGCGTGTCGTCAACCTCAAGCCCTACTCCGGCCGGGGAATTCCGTACCTTGTTAAAAAACCGATCCTTGTTTACCAACCACACATTGTCTAACCAAATCCAATTCTCTCTCGAGACGTTCCTCAGAAAATTCAATTCGTGCTGATTCTTCCCCCAACTAACGAAGAGATCTTGGCGGAATTGCCACATATGAAATTGAGCACAATTTTGCAAAGAAATACCCCACTTGTTTCTCGAGAAGAGATGGGAAATATGCTCAAATTGCATTCACACTATCATTAGTACCGTTATTCATAAATTGTTGTTTACAAATTTCTGCTATGGCCGCATAACCCTCGTGGAGGATTTAAACCGTGAATGCGTGAGAGAGTTCCACTCGAGCGATATTAACGAGTCTGTCAATGCCCAGAGTGACGAGATCGAATTGCCCGCATAAATATCATTTGGACCCGCTCGGGCCGCCTTGTTTTACAAAGTCAAACTCATTTTTTTAAATGAAAATAATAAAATAAATAACCCAACATTTTGATTTAAAATATTTAATTTTCGAAACCCTCGACGAGTTTACATCAATGTATTTTGTATTTTGCCCCATTTTTTATGCCCGGTTGTGTTGAGTACTCAGGGATCGAAGGACCATCGGCGATGAAGACTGGGGAAGGTCTCACTCGAGCTCTCACATGGCTCAGGTAGAGGTTTTCATCCTGGCTCATGGGGTCTCGCACAACACCCTAAGGGGGGTTTTGAAGAACATTTTAGAACTCGACAACAGGCGGGTTTTCAAGGTCTTCACAACATTCACTCGTACGAGTTCCTCAACAACGGCCCCTATTTTAGTCTGATTGTAGAAACACAGAGCTTCCCGACGTCTGCCCGTCAGGTAGGCTCCAATTTCAGAAACTGCATCATTCTCATGAAGGGTCACTTTCTTGACCGAAGAATGGATTTTGAACAGCCAGAGATCTGCTTGGAACTCACCCGCCAACATATTCCTCTCAACCCAATATTTGGTTACCAGAGTGGGCTTTTTTATACACTCTTGGGTTCACTGAACCTCTGTTTTACAATCCTTTTACTCCACCGACGAAAGGTTCTCTCCCTCTCCTCCGCGCTCCTCTCTTTCTCTCCTCCTTTCGGCATTGTATTGAAGTAGGTCGCGACCATCCAAGTCCTAACAAATCCCCAGCTTGACCAGATCACAGATCATGACCTCAAAAGGCCTTCATCCTATATAAGGAGGCATTTGGAGTAGTGATGTTGATCTCTTGATTGATGAGGATCACATCACGGAAGGGTCGGCACAATGACTCGAGTTGTTCATTTTGTGTAGATGGCGATTCATGATTTTTAGTTTTTTTCTGTAATTTTTGTAATTTTATTTTAATGTATTTTAGATGCCACCATAATCCAAAAAAATATGGCCGTTAGTGGCAGCTCCTTAGTCTATAAATAAGGTTAGGCGACTCATTTAGAATAGATTGATAGTTAGAGAGATAATTCCTCCTTTCGATTACCAGTTCCGAAGTTGGAATCCGGGTGCGAAGCTTGAGCATCTCCCTTCTCTCTCCACCTTGGTAGGCCACCCAAATCTCTTCTTTTCCCATATTTCGGTCATCTGTGGCCACGATCACCACCACTGGCTCCTCTGGACACTATCATCACCCTCATCACCTGGCCGCGACCACTTGGCTGGCCCTTACCACCGCCTCTACCATTACCCCGCTTCTCCAAAACCACCTCTATCACCACTTCCTCCGTTACCAGATAACCGCCCACTACCTCAATCCACTAATCTCTCCATTTCCTGCCTTAATCCCTCTGTCCATCCATTCAGGCCATCACACTTATACAACAATATCTTATAATTTCTAATTCAGCTCAACCCACTTAACACCACAATATCCTAAAATTCAGCCCACAGTTCTCTCCCAGGCAAGTCCCAGCTGACCGAATTTCTCTCTGTTTTCCCAGGTTCAGAACAACTCTTGCAGTTAATTCCAGGCGAGTTAGTGCATCAATATTCCCATTCCCTTCCATCAACCTACATCCTCCTTCCTCCACCCCCAGAATTCTCCCTCAGGAAGCCCCTAGTACCCCCAAATTTTCTCCAACCACCCCTACCTTCCACTCCTCTTGCAACTGCAATCCATCCCTGGAACATTATAGTCTGCGCTCCGATTTACCATTCAACAGTCCAGAATCAGCCATCTGTTGCCTCTCCTGCCACCGACACGTCACCAAGCATCCACCGAGCCTCCTATCTCGTAATCATCGTAAGTTTATCTATGGTTGTAAAGTTTTTATTGTTGAATTGTCTTATTTATTGTTTGTTGGAATTGGGACTTGAGTGTTGTTGTTTGTTGGAATATTACTGTGTAATCTCTGTTTTAAAGTATCTGCAAGTTGCCAGACCTTGTTTTCTTCTACATTTACTTTCTTGCATTCTTGTATGTGGGTGATAGGAAGAGGAAGGGGGGAGAGAGAGATCTAAAGGAAAAAACTAGAGAATTAGGGTTGAGTGGGAGAGAAGAGAGAGTACCTTGGAAATAATCTTGTCTATCCACCAAGAGAGCCACCCTGGGTTATTTATACCTGGGGATGAGAATGGCCGGCCGGCCCCTCCCCATATGGGGGCTGAACCGGTCTGGTTCGGCCCCCATACCGCCGATCTTCAGATAGAGGGAGAGGGGGCTGAACCGGTTGGTTCAGCCCCGTTGTCGCCTTCGGGTTCCTTCCGCCTTCGCGTGTACTGACGCCCAAATAGCCGAGCTCCGTCCGGGGGCGTAACATTCCCTTCCCCATCAAGAACGAGCTTGTCCCTAAGGTGGTAATCGGGGTAAAGCTCCCGGAACTCCAGCAAGTCCACCCGTGTTGTGCGCCGCTGTCATATTCTTCCACTTGACTAGTAGCTCTGGACGGTACTCAACGCCGCAGTGCTTCCACTTGATCATCAGAATCTCCTCAGGTATCGGACGCAGCTCGCCCGTGTTTGTGACCTCGGGTAGGAGAGGACAGACTCGAACAATGTCGCCGATCTTCTGCTTCAACAAGGAGACATGAAAGGTTGGATGTATCCTCGATCCTTCGGGCAACGCCAACGTGTTAGCAACAGGGTCCACTCGCCGGACAATCCAGAAGAGACCATAGTAACGAGGTGCCAACTTCTGGTTTGACCGCTGGCCCACGGACAACTGCCTGTAGGGGCAGAGCTTGAGAAAGACCTCATCCCCCACCTGGAACTCCCGCTCTTTCCGATGCTTGTCAGCCTGTGCCTTCATGCGGTACTATGCTGTCCGGAGATTCTCGCACAAAGCGCGAGTGTGCGATCACGAAGTGCACGGTCAACGACGGGCAACGGCGTACTGCCAGCCTTATAACTACTCAGGGAAGGAGGAGGACGACCGTACACGACCTCAAACGGAGTCATCTTGTTGGCAGAGTGGTAGGAAGTGTTGTAGCAGTACTCGGCCCAATGCAACCAACTCGTCCAAGTGCGCGGCTCGTCCATAACATAGCAACGGAGGTATGTTTTCACTCCTCGATTGAGTACCTCTGTCTGCCCATCTGTCTGCGGGTGGTGAGCTGTGCTGAAACGTAAAGAGGTCTCTTGTAAGCGAAAGAGCTTCTTCCAAAAGTTGTCGACGAACGTCGGGTCACGATCCAAGATGATCGCCAGTGGTATGCCATGAAGCCGGACAATCTCGCGGGCAAAAAGAGCGGCGACAGAGTCGCCGGTGTAAGGATGATCCAACGCTCTGAAATGCCCGTACTTGGACAACTTATCGACCACCACCAGGATGACTGACTTGCCCTGAGACTTGGGCAGCACATCAATGAAGTCCATGGAAACAATATCCCAATTCTGGTGAGGAATCTCCAATGATGTGAGTAAACTGGCTGGGGATGTGGTTTCATACTTCTGGCGCTGACAAGTCTCACACTGCTGAACAAACAACTGGATGTCACGGCTCATCCCCTTCCAGAAAACATTGGCCCGTGCCCGCTGGAGAGTGCGGAGAACACCGACATGACCACCCGTTGGAGAGGAATGGAACTCATGCATCATAACTGCCCTCCAGGCCGACTTCAAAAGAATGACCACGCGGCCCCGATAGAACAACCTGTCATTCTGAAGATGGTAGCCCAGAGCTGTCTCACGTGCCTGTCGAAGAGCCTTCACAGTAGGTTGCAACTCGGAATCACGCTGGACCTCGTCCTGTATCTCGTCAATGGAATCAAGCAGTGGTGTAGAAATCTGAGCGAGGCCTCCCTCAGGTAAGCGGGACAAAGCATCAACAACCCGATTGTCCCTCCCGTGCCGGTAGACGATCTCATAATCATACCCTAGAAGTTTGATCACTCACTTCTGTTGGAGAGGAGAAGAGACCCGCTGTTCCAAAAAATGTTTTAGACTCTGATGGTCCGTCCGGATCTTGAAATGTCTTCCCAACAAATATGGCCGCCACAGGGCCACTGCATGACTGACCGCCAACTAGGGCTGTAACAGTTCGGTTTGGTTCGGTTTGTAAGCAAAACCGCAAACCGAACCATCCCTATATGGTTCCAAAAATTTGGAACCGAACCAAACCGCTAAAACATTGAAACCGAATCGAACCAAATCTCGGTTCGGTTTTGGTGGTTTAAATAATGTGATAAAGCCTAAAGATTTATAGATGAAGATCAGGGATGGCGCAATAAATGAGGCTCAACCACCCAACATGAAAGTGCTGTCTGAACACAATTCCTATCACTCAGTCTCCTTGTGCCTCTGCCCAATTTCTGAATGAAACACTCCACACGGGATCCGAGATCGAAACGACGAAGGTGGAGAAGAAGTAAGAATGATGCGCGGTACTCGGAACGACGGAAGAGAGGCGCGTGCGCAGTTAGCGGGGTAGGGCAAATCGCGACTCGCGAGGGAGAAGCAGCCAACAAAAATGAGTTCTATATCGCCAGGTGAAATCCACGAAAAATCACGCCTGGGTGTGTTGGGTTAGCCCATGGGTTTAATCATTAATGAAATATAATTAACTGTTCGCTGCAAAAGTCAAAACCATGAAGCGTATGGTTTAACACTTTAACATATGATTTAACACTTTAACGTATGATTTAGTGAAAATATGAAATGTAATTAACTGTTGTATGATTAACCGTATGGTTTAATGAAATTTAATTAATAAATTAAACGTTTTTATTCACAACGGTTTGGTTTGGTTCGACCCGGTTCGGTTTGCCACACAAAACCATAAACCGAACCAAAACGTATGGTTTTTCTAAAATCAAAACCGTAACCGAACCGCGGCCTACTGAAATCGAACCAAACCGTATGGTTCGGTTCGGTTCGGTTTTGCGGTTCGGTTGGTTTTGGCTTACATGCCTACCACCAACATCTCCTTCTCGTAGGTGGACTACCTCAGCGTCCGAGGAGCCAATGCCTTGTTGTAGAAGGCTATGGTCCGCCCCTCCTGCATCAATGCAACACCGAGCCCCACTCCTGAAGCATTAGTCTCCACTACAAACTCCTTGGTGAAATTGGGAAGCGCTAGGACCGGCATAGTTGTCATGGCTTTCTTGAGTGCTTGGAAGGCCTCATCCGCCACATCCTCCTCATCCTGCCAGAGGAAGGCGTCCTTCTGCAACAACTGGGTAAGTGGTCGGGCGATCTTGCCGTAGTCCTTCACAAAGCGACGGTAGTATCCAGTGAGACCTAAGAAGTCCCGTAGTGCCCGTATAGTCTGGGGTCGCGGCCAGGACAACATACTCTCAATCTTTCGGGGGTCGGCCTTGACGCCCTGAGCCGAGACTAATTGTCCCAAGTATTCCACCTCCTCCTGACCGAAGGAATACTTGGACCTCTTGACGTAGAGCTGGTTCTGGCGGAGGATGGAGAAGACTTCTTCAACATGAGCTAAGTGCTCCTCCCAACTGACACTGTATATGAGAATGTCATCGAAGAAGATCAACACAAAACGACGAAGGAGCGGACGAAAAATCTCGTTCATGTTGGTCTGAAAGATGGACGGCCCACCAGTCAGCCCGTTGTCCATTACCAGGAACTCATAGTTGTCGCAGTGTGTCCGAAAAGCTGTTTTGTGGATGTCTCGCTCTCGCATAAGGATCTGATAGTAACCAGATCGCAAGTCCAGCTTGGTGAACCGCTGTGCGCCGTGCAATTCGTCCAACAATTCTTCAATCAAAGGAATAGGAAATTTGTCCTTTACAGTGACACTGTTCAGCGCGCGGTAGTCTATGCAGGACCGCCACGAACCATCCTTCTTCTTGACCAAAATGATCGGGGCAGAAAATGAGCTCGTACTGGGGTGGATGATCCCCGCATCTAGCATCTCCTGAACACTGCGCCCGATTTCAGTCTTCTGCATGTGCGGATATCGATATGGCCAGATGTTGGTAGGCTCCGCCCCCGCCTTGAGGACAATCTGATGATCCCAAAAGCGCGGTGGTGGAAGAGTGCGGGGCTCCTGGAATATGTCAGCATACTGATCTAGGAGAGACTGCATCTGGACAGGTACCTCAGATGGCCCAGTGTAGGCCGACTTCACCCCCAAAAGCACTGCCATCATGTTGCCTTCTTCCCTAATACGCTGTAGGCTTCAGACAGAGACTTCCTTCACTGGAGATGATTTTGGCCCCTCATACAAAACTGCTTCCCATGCTGTAAGAACTCCATAGTTATGTGGTCCCAATCAAGGGTGACTCGCCGTAGCTGTTGCAGCCAATGTACCCCAAGAACCATGTCTGAACCGCGGATGAGAAGAAGATAAACATCTGTATGACCCGTGTAGCCTTGTATGTTGAGCTCCACCTGCTTCATCACTCCCTCACATTGCAACTTGCTCCCATAGGCCACCATAACCTGAAAGGAAGCACCTCGATCGATCATGTGTCCCACTCGGCGCGCCACCTCGGGATGGATGAAGTTGTGGGTACTCCCACTATCTATCAGAATCGTCACATGTTTCCGTCGGACCTTGCCCGCCATGCGCATAGTGAGGGGGGCGTTGCAGCCCTCCATAGCGTGTATCGATGCTCCAAACTCAGTCACCGCCGACTCCTCTGTCAAGTCCGGCTCGGGGACCATGTCGACCTCCTCCTCGACATCCTCATGTAGCATGAACACCTGGACCTTTTGACATTTGTGCCCCGGAGCGAACTTCTCATTACAGTTGAAGAACAACCCTTTTTCATTCCGCGCCTGAAGTTCCGACCAAGTCAGCCGAGTGACAACCGACTTGCTTGGACCCTGGGATTCCCTTTTCACCACCGCCATGGTGGTATTAGTACGTGCTATGCTGCGGGAGCGTTGCTTGTTGTAGCATTCCTCCTGTATCCGAGCTAAACTGATCGCATGGTTCAAGCCGCAGGGCATGTAGGACTGGATCTCATCCTGCAAATAATCCCCGAGGCCCGACACAAAACAATTGAGTAATGTCTTTGCTTCCCACTGTACTCGGTTAGCCAACTTCTCGAACTCTGTTCGGTACTCCATCACTGTACCCTTCTGGCGCAACTTCTGTAGGATTGCCTCAAAGTCTTTGTACTCCAAAGGCCCAAAACGAGCGGTGAATCCATCTACAAAGTCGGTCCAGGGCACGTAGTCCTTGCCCCTCAGGAACCACTGCACCCACTGGAAAGCATCATCCTCCAGGTGGAATGATGCTAACTGCACCCACTGCCTTTCGGGAATCTCCTGATAACTGAAAAACATTTCCGCCTTCTGCATCCACTCCATGACGTCACCCCCATTGAACTTGGGAAAATTCATCCGCGTCAACTTTGGCGGCATGTACGGCCGCGGGCCGGCCTGTCCACGCCACCCCGCCTATTGTCCATACTCCGCCGGCCTTCTTGGTTCTTCAATTTCAAAAGGCATGCCCGGGAACCCTTGACAAAATGGCCCCGCCGAATCCCACGGGCTGCCCACCCCACTGCACGCCTCCGCCGAATCCCACAGGCTGCCCCCTTCCGGCCGGGTGAGGCAGCAGGCCCTCCCCCTTCCATATGGGGGAATCTGCCACCCCGATGTCCTCCCGACTCCCCCCTTTCTTCGCCGACCCGCCTCCAAGGTGGCTGCCCCGTCCGTGACTCACCGCCAGCGCCACCTACGCCGGATCCCCCTGCGCCAAACCCGCCGCCTGGGCCCAAGCCGCCGTCATCCCCTGCGCCGAACCCTCCTGCGCCAAATCCACCGCCCTGGCCAGATCCGCCGCCTGCTGCGAGTCCCGCGCCCCGATCCCGATCCCTGGCCGAGCCTTCCGCCGCCCTTTGCCCCCCGTTTCCGCCGCTCTTGTGCGGATCGGACCGTGGAACGGAAGATCCGCCCGGATCCTCTTCCGACACGGCCTTACCCTTCAGATTTTGTGCCAACAACGCCATGATTTCCTCCATTCGGGTGTCCATCCGTTCCTCTAGCCTTTGCATGGATGTTTTCACGTTTTCCTCGATGGCGGCCATCGAATCCGTCAACCCATCAGATTTTCTTCTAGGGTTTCCAAGCGGCCGATTTCATCTTGCGTTCGAGTAGTCACAATGGTGGAGAAAAATTCTCTGATACCAAATGATAGGAAGAGGAAGGGGGAGAGAGAGATCTAAAGGAAAAGAACTAGAGAATTAGGGTTGAGTGGGACTGTGGGAGAGAAGAGAGAGTACCTTGGAAATAATCTTGCCTATCCACCAAGAGAGCCACCCCGGGTTATTTATACCTGGGGATGAGAGGGGCCGGCCGGCCCCTCCCCATATGGGGGCTGAACCGGCCTGGTTCGGCCCCCATACCGCCGATCTTCAAATAGAGGGAGAGGGGGCTGAACCGGTTGGTTCAACCCCGTTGTCGCCTTCGGGTTCCTTCCGCCTTCGCGTGTACTGACGCCCAAATAGCCGGGCTCCGTCCGTGGGTGTAACAGTGGGCTACATTACTTTTTCTATTAATAGAAATTCTGCTTGATTGTGATTATTGCAACGTATTATTTATAATTCTTATTTATTTCAAGTTAATTGTCAGATAGTCATCAAGTTCATATAGTTGTATCATTGTCGGTCTGCATCATGGATCATTGGAGTTTTGAACTTTTTCTTGGAGTGGAAGCTTTAGTGCTCTACCGGTAGTCAACCCCAGAGAGTTGGTGGGGATTTGTCCCTGACTTTGTCTCGTTCTGATCTAAAGAAATCATGCTCTCCAGTGTTCTTTCCTCTGCTCTCCTAGCTTTAATAATTTTCTCCTTCGTAGCAATGGCCCGTAGCAATGGTCCGATCTGCTACTCACCGCTTACTACCTTCTAATCGCTAGTTCTAGTGCCTCCATCAATAGGATGATGTTCCATGAGCAAATCATCACTTAAGGAGTGCGACAAACAATCCTAATTAATGATATGCTGGCGCTCTTCACCGATATTGAAGAAAATTTTGTCCACTTCTCCTACACCAAGCTCCACCCATCACAACCCCAACCACACTCTGGTTGTTGTTTCCCTTTCTAGCAACCACTTCCAATTGTTCGGCCATTGCTGCCTCATCCCTTTCTCTTTCCAGCCCTTTACCATCCACTAACCTTTTAAAATAATCTACAAGCTCACCACCGTCACGATTTTCTCACCTCTTCGACTGCCTACAATCCCCACACTCCCACCACACCTGTCTTCATTTGCTATACATTGACCTCCCAAAGCATGTTTGTCTCACCCTTGCCCCAACTTCCCATTCAGCAACCCTAATAACACATGTTGTCATCCTTACACCGACCACTAACCTATATCGACATTAATTCCAATCCTTGTTGACACCCCTACCTGCAATTTACAATGGCCTCGAATCCTTCTTAGGTTCCATTTACCAAGTTGAACGTCCCAAGTCCCTGCCTCCTGCCAATCCTGCAAGCCCATCTTTAACTGTTACTGCTTCAAACTTCGATGTCCCTGCATCAACCTTCTTAAGCGTCTTTATAACTTCTATAAACCTCCCCGACGCAACCCTCATGTTTCAATATTTCAGGTTCTCAGACCTTGGTCCTGCTCCCTGCCCTTCCCCATTCCACACGCCACACATGTTTGCCGCACTTCAGGGTCCATGTCCATCAACAAAAAATGGTTCTCATCTTCGATACTAGCGCATCCAGGTGCAAGGATCACTTCCATTTCTTTACTTTTTTTTCGTTAAACCAACATACACTCACACCCACCAAAACTTTTGCTTGCTTTTGAGCTAAGAAAGCCAAAAGCAATCGTATTATCTCCAAGTGGGCAACATGAGAAATGTACCCAAAACCATAAAACTCCCAAGTTTATGGTTTTAAATATTGTTTTACTTGGTCTTCTAAATCCATCTTACCCCAATTGTTTTATACTCATTTGGAACCCCATAAAACTCCCAAGTTTCATTCTTCATGAAATCTTGGTAACTTAACCTAGGGTATATGTTAGGGTTTCATAACCAAGGTTATAAATATTGGATGGCGACGACATGTCGGATTGAGTTTTTAAATGTCGGATGTCGGAAATCGGAGATATGTCAGAGATATTTTAAAATATTGTTTTTCCATATCTTGTAGATAAAAAATATTTTATGTATACTAAGTATAATTACATGTTCTAATAGTTAAAACAGATAAATTTATCATAATAGGTAGAATTTTATGTATACCAAGTATAATTACATGTTCAATGCACTTTCTCTACCCCTCTTTAGCTCCTTTGTTCTGCACAGATAGGAATTGCATAAACACTTTTGAGGATTCTAGGGTTCTATACTTTGAGGATTCAATAGATCTTGAGATTCAAAAATATCAGATAATTTTCAACTAAAATCTTAATTACCATTCCACACAATGAAAAGATATGTTATTGTTCCGCATTAATCCTCTTCTTTCTTACCCTCTCATTTGAGTTTTTTATTCTATGGTCTTGATCATCTCCTCAATCTAGATCTTGAATTTTGAATCAATATGAATGTGATTTGATCAACTGTTTTGATGACAAAATACCTTTTAGCTGAGTTCTTTTTTCCTACTTATGCTTTTCATCATCAGCACATGTGCAAGATGTTACAAATACGGATGAACAGTCCGCAACCAGCTCATCCAGCCAATCGCCATGGGTAGCCACCATTGACAGAAACATCTGAACCCAGGAAAGGGTCCACAAGAAAAGGCATTTAAGAGCAACCAATGAAGGAATAAAACAAGTTTAATTAAGGATATCATGAGTCTTTTGGTGAAGGAAGAATTAACTACGTTATTCTTTTTGGGCAGGAGATATTATCCTTAAGGCGGCATTAATTTTTATTTGGGAAATAAGTAATCCATGTACTTTTTGTGAGAACTCTGTATAAGAGAAGGGTGTAAAATGTTCATCCATGCTTGATTCTAGTAAACTTTTCTGCCAAGGCTTGGCAAGAGAAGAAGTTATGGATCTAGCAAGTATAGGTTTACTCTATGGATGCTTAAATGATTTATAGAATTTATCCGACACAAGGCTATGCTTACAATTAGAGAATTACAAGTAATATGCTAACAACCACAGTCAAGTGGAATTTGAATTATGAGAACAAATACTGGTGTGAAAACATAAGACTACGAAACAGCATATGCAAGTACAAAAGAAGGCATACAAGTAACAAGAAACCCTGACACATATATTACAAGGCAGAATGTACAAAAACTGGGAATTAATACAATATTTAATATTATACAATGAGAATAAGGCAAACATAAAACAAACTCGCAATTAGAAGAACTTTGTCATAGAAGGCTTAGAGGACATAATGCTGAGTGAGTGGTGGCCAGAGAGATGGTGGTGGACCTTTTATGGGTTGTTGAAGTGGCTGGAGGCTGTGGAGAGTGAGGAGATTGTTGCAGGAAGAGCAGATGTCCTGTATAAGTGCTGTCCAGTTGCAGGAAAATGGTTTAAGTAGGCTGTTATATCCCTGACAGGTGCTTGAAAGGGATTGGAGGGGATTATATGTGGTTGGAGGGAATTCCATGGCCGGAATTTAATTCCAGGCAGTCCTGGAATGGTGCAGGGACAGAGATAGGGTGCTGGGAAGGAGACCAACCGGCTATTTAACTCCTGGATGGGTGGGCAGAGGCTTGGTGGACTGGGATTGGAATTCAGTAGGTTGTTGGGGCTGTGGAGTTGTGAAGTATCAGGGGAATGTGACTGGGAGGGGGAAAACATAAGCGAGTGGCTGGAACTCGATGTAGAAGGGTAAATTCTTTCCAGGATTAAAAGGTGAGGACAATTGAAGGCTGACTAGAGGAGGTGGTGGGAGTGATGGGTGGTTGGCCAGTTAAGAGGTGTAACATCTCAAATCTGATGATGGTAGTCTGATGAGTGTGAAGAGTGTCTTTAGGGAAAGAGAAACCTGGAGAAAGATAGCTCATGGCAGACTTCTAAGATGACAAATTTCTAGGTGAAATGAGGTGCATGAATGAACTGGATCTTATATGAAAATTAGAGGGAAAGTTACCGAGCTTAAGTAATAATTTATCCTTAAATATTAGAGACACTTTTTTGGAGCAAGCAGTGGAGTTGTGTTAGATATTCCGTAGTCAAGCATGCTTTAATGTGAGTAGTTTTGGGATGAACTATCTCATGAAAAGTACTCATAGGCCATCTATGAAAAATGACAAATCGTGCAGTATGATATATAATGTAGAGACGAACCAAGCGAAAGATGGAGGGCCCGTAAAATCCGAATCTGGTGAGGGCGGGAATTATCTTTGGGACAGACAAGCTTTGAGAAAGATAGCTTTTGATAGACTTCTAGGATGACAAACTTCTACGTGAAAGGAGGTGAATGAATGAACTGACTCTTACATCATAATTGGAAGGAAATTTGTTGGCCTTAAATAGTACTTTGGACCCTCAAATATCAAATGGTCCTTTTTAGAGCAAGTACAGAGTTGTGTTAGAAAATCTGCTGTTAAGCGTGCTCCGATGAGTGTAGTTTTGGGATGGATGACCTCCCTGGAAGTGCTCGTAGTCCACCTATGAAAAAATGACAAAATCGTGCGGCTCAACTTAGTATGACCTTGGATGAACCAAAAAGGACAGTTACAAATGTATTAGAGTCAAAACTCTTGTAGTGCGATGTGTGTTCCAGGGACGGTCCAAGGTGAAAGTTGGCAGATTTGTACTATCCTGAATCTGATAAGGGTGGTCTAACGAGGGATGAGAGTATTTTTGAGGCAGAAAAGTTTGGAGAAAGACAATTCTTGACATACTTATAGGAAAGACAATATTTTATATGCAAGGAAGTGAAATAATGAATCAAAACTCCCTTTAAAATTGGAGGGAAAGTTACTAGGCTTAAGTAATTAATTTGAATCCTCAAATATCAAAGACACCTTTTCGGTGCAAGTATGAAGTTGTGTTAGAAACTTTGTAGTTAAGCGTGTTCCGATAGCTGTAGTTATGAGTTGTGTAGCCTCATAATAAGTACTTGTAGACTACTTATGGAAAAAGTACAGAACCACGTAGTTCAATTTATTATGATCCGAAATGAACAAAAGCAGACAATATTTCTAATATTGTGAGTTTGGTCTTTACATGAGGGGGAGGGGAGTGCTGATTGCGGGGGAGATCGACAGTTAAGATGAGTTTGGAGAATTGGGCTGCATTTTAGGGAATTACATGAGTTTGTGGATAGTTATGGACCTAAGGGTTAGTGGAGGTCTAGTTATTTGATAATAAGATAATTATGTATAATAGTTTGCGGTAAGTGGCGAGAGGTGGATGAGCGGGGGGGGGGGGGGGGGGGGTGGGGGGTGGGGTGCTTACTGGCCAAGTCGTGGTGTTTAGCCGGTTATGTAGTGGTGGTGGTGATGGCCAAAAGTTAGAATGGGGAGGGAGAGGGGGGATGCAAAGTGCAAGAGGGGGGCTTTCTTGGGCTTCACACCTAAGCTCCGACATGAGCATCATATGACTAACAAGAGGAATTCTCTCTTTGACTTTTCATCCCTCAAAATGTGGCCACACAACTCTATTTATAGAGTTCGAAACCATTATGAAATGTCATGGTTTTTTTGATCATGATGACTTCACAAATAAGCTTAAAAATTTCAAAAATAATCTATAATTCATGGATCGTCGATCTGCACAAAATGAATGGCTCTGATCATCATGTAGACCTAGTGTGATGTGATCCCGCATTGCAAAGTTTCTTGGGTTTGTTATTTCCCCTCTCTACCACCTTCACGGTTACATTAGTGGCCGAAACCTCTATATGTGAAGGAACATGTTAAGAATATTGTTTCATAGCCAGACTCATGTAGTATTGTGAACTGAAGAGTGAAAATGTCTCCTAAGCATCTAGGTTCAACAGTTTTGAATGGTACAAGCACTATATGTACGTGGACTAACCGTATATCTGTAGTTTTTTTAGCTAAGTTCTTATGAAGTAGTCATATGATATATCTTGCCATTGAAGATTGAATTTATGAGTCTAGGAAAAGAGTTTTGCCCAAGTGTCTATTTTTTTTGATTCCTAGGCTATGAATTACAAGTCAAAGGGTGACATGAACAGAAGCCTATAGTATTTGTTGTGATTATGACCGATATGCTAAGGATATTTTTCCTTCTTGTAGAAACTTGAGAAAAATAATAATTTTATTAATTTCTCAAATTTAATGACACCATCATACTTACATATAATTGTATACTTGTACATTTATATAAGAGAAGAAGGAGAGGAGGAATCCTATTCTAAGATGTGAGACTAAACAAGCAACCAAGATGAGCCTCAAGATGGGCCAATCTTTGGGCTTTTATATTTATTCTCTAACACTCCCTCGCAAGATGGAGCATACAAGTCGTAAGCACCAAGTTTGGACAAAAACTGGTAGTATAGCGGGAGAGGCAAGACCTTGGTAAGAATATCAACAACTTGCCCAACAGCAGGAACATGTTGTAAATTGAACCTTCTCCCGAATGAAGTGACAATCAACTTCAATGTGTTTCGTCCATTCATAAAAAACTGGATTTTTGGCAATGTGTAAGACAACTTGACTATTATAAAATAGAGTACCCGGTGAGAAAAGCTTGACCCCTAAATCACCTAGGAGACCTTCAAGCAATGTAAGATCATACACAACAACTACCATTGAACTATACTCGACTTCAACAGATGAGCGAGCAACTATAGGCTGTTTCTTGCCGTGCCAGTAATGAGATGCCCTCCAAAATAAGTGCAGTATCCACTTGTGGAACGACGATCATCCAATGAACCAACATAATCAACATTAGAATATGCAATCAGAGATAAGGGAGACGAATATGACTTGTATACAAGTCCTTGTCCTGGGGCAGTCTTCAAGTATCAGAGAATACACTCAACTGCATGGAGATGAGAGATACACAACTCATGCATGAATCGACTAACGACCCTAATGACAAATGATATATCAGGTCTTGTAACAGTGAGATAGACCAACTTTCCTACAAAACGATGATAATACTCTGAGTGAGGCATGGACGCAGAGCTTGTGATTGATATCCATGGGAGTGTCGACAGATTTGCATCCAGAGTATCCCGCATCATGAAGCTAGTTGAGACAGTACTTTCTTGATAAAACAAGCCCATCAGGTAGCCGAGTCATCTCGAGACTCAGACAATATCGAAGGTTTCCCAGATCTTTTGTTTGAAACACAGTCGCCAAATGTTGTTTGATCATATGTATACATGTTAGATCGTCCCCTGTAATCAAAATATCATCAACATACACCAAGAGAATTACTGTGTCGTTGGACGATGTCAAGTGAATAAATAGAAGTCGACTGAACTCCGAGCGAACCCAATTGCACTAATCGTCTAACTGAACTTGTCAAACCATTCCCGAGGAGACTGTTTGAGACCATAAAGTGATTTCTTCAGACGACATAAGAGAGAATCCCCCGTGGTCTCAAACCCGAGAGGTTGTTGCATATAGACATCCTCCTGTAAATTGCCATTGAGAAAAATATTTTTGACATCCAACTGATGCAACGTCCAGTGTCGATGAACGAGGGAGATCAAAACACAAACAATGTTGAGTTTAACGACTGGAGAAAATGTCTCATCATAATTAAGACATTGTTGTTGAGTAAAACTATGAGGCACAAGACGAGCCTTCAGACATTGAATGTTCCCATCTGGACCATGTTCGATGGCAAACACCCACTTACAACTCACACAAGGTTGTACAGTAGGAAGAGGGACAAGATCCTAAGTGTGGTTTACCCAAAGAGCAGACATTTTCTCATTTATGGCCTCCCGCCACCCCAGATGTTGGAGAGCCTCCTGCACAAAGGTAGGGGTGGTAAGATGATATAGAAAGTGCAAACTTTTGGAGGTCCGGAGAAAGGCGGTGTAAGGAGACATAATTTGTCATCGGGTGAGTAGTAAAGGCCGGATCTGCAAGTCGCAAAATATCATCATTGACGGGCATATCCTGTAGAGTCGTAAACGAAGGAGGGTGACTAGTATACACTCAAAACAAAGGTGGTTTTGGTGGGAATGGTATGGGAAGGAGAGACGGGCTTGGTAGGATTCGCGTGGGAAGGATATGTGGGAGGTTAGAAGTAACACAGACAACAGGCCGCGGAAGGAGAGGCATAATTGGATACTCAGTTGCTTGAGAATTATAGGGCTGATCCTTGAGAAAGGTGACATCAGCAGAAGTAACAATCTCGCGATCCTTGGGAGAGAAGCATACATAGCCCTTTTGAGTTCGTGAGTAACCAACAAACATATATTTCGTGGAACATGGAGCAAGCTTGTCAGTGGAGGAACTAAGATTATGAACATAGCAAACACACCCAAATATACGAGGTGGGACAAAAATGGGTTTGTGGAAGGAAACAAGAGATTAAATGGAGAGACAAAGTTGAGAACGGAGGAGGGCATGCGATTAATATGGTAGCAGGCTATAGATACCGCCAAATTCCAATAGAGTGTGAGAACATTCATTTGAGACATAATGGAGCGTGCAATGTCAAGAAGGTGATGATTCTTGCATTTAGAAACACCATTTTGTTGGAGGGTATAAGCACAAGAGATTTGATGGATGATCCCGAACTCATCGCACATGTCAGAAACCCCATGACTTGTATATTCACAGATATTATCGGTCCGAAAAGTTTTAATCGTAGTAGAGAACTGATTGCGTGTTTCAATAATAATGGCACGAAGAATCCGAGTCAGGTCAGAACGATCATGAAGTAAATATTACCATGTCATTCGAGAGTAATCATTAATAAAAGTTATGATGTAATGATAACCAGAAGTACTTGCGGTTTTATAGGGCCCCCAAATTTCTGAATGAACAAGATCAAAAGGAGCAACACTCCTTGTATAAGAAAGTGAGAAAGTAGCACGGTGTTGTTTGTCGTAGATACATGACTCGCTTGTGAAGTCATGGAGGCGCTGAGTAGGGAGAGCTTTGCGAAGAATGTGGAGTGGAGCATACCCAAGACGCCAATGCCACTCAACAGAGCTAGTTGATGAGAGAATCGTGGGTGAGAGGGGTTTAGGATGTAGAGATCATTTGACAGACGCCCTTTGTCAATGATATTATGCGTCTTGCGATCCTGCACAACACAAGAAGTTGAAGAGAATGTTACATAACAATCAAGGTCTTGAGTGAGACGACTAATAGAAAGAAGGTTGAAAGGAGAGCCCAAAAGATTAAGAACTGAGCGAAGAGTGATGGAGGGAGTAAGGTTGACGCCGGCTGAGCCAAAGACAGGAATGGTGTCCCCACTAGCAACAATAATGAACTTGGTGTGCACAAAGGCCACGTAGTGTGATGGTTGCCGTGAGATAATGTGGTGGGTGGCCCCTGAATCCAAAATCCAGGATGAACTATGGGCATGACAGGAGAAACCACCATCTAAAATCGACATACTAGAGCCCGGAGAACGGGCAATCATCCTTTGAAGTTGTTGGATTTAGATGCACAAGACATCAATGTCAGTTTGAAAACTGTTTGAAGTAGAATGTGCAACCATGGACAGAGACTTGGAAGCAATTATAGAATGACAACCTTGCGGCAAGGAAACAACTGTTGTGGGTACGAGTAAGCAACGACTTGGAAGATACTGTGGGAAGACTCAACAACCAGACAAACAACAACAAGCGGCAAAAAATAGCAGACGACAAAAGCAATAGCAGATAGCATTCAATGGCAAAAGCAACAGGCGGCAAGAGCAACAACAGATAGCTTCAGGCGGATAACATTCAGTGGCAAGGGCAAACAACGCAACTGTAATCAGCAACCAGGGCAATCACTGCGACAAGCAAAGGAAAGCGGCGGCCAGAGAACTGAGGCAGTAGCGGCGGCTAGGGAACCAAGGCAGAAATAGCGGACTGGGGAACACCAAATGTGACAAGGCAAGGAGAAGTTGCAATCACGACGGGAAGAGAACCAGCGGAGAAGCTTCGGCATAGCGGCGGCTAGAGCAGAGTAGATGCCACGAGAAGAGATTGCAACCAGAGAGAGGTGCAGCGGATAGAAGCCGCAATCAGCGGCTAGAGCAGAGGAGCGATGTAGAGCTGTAGTACAACTTCGGCTAGAGCAGAGGAGTAGCGATTAGAAGCCGCGAGTAGAGACTGCAATCAAAGAAAGAGTGGTGCAACAGGTAGAAGCCACTATCAGCAGTTAGTGCAGAGGCGGCGGCTGGCGACCAAACCGCGTGGCAAGGAGTGCACGCAAAGCAGCGAGAAGACCGTAAAAAAAACTGCGTAGGGGCGGACCCAACCAAGAAGGGCTATAAAAGAGAGAAAGGGGGGTAGGAGAAAAAAGAGAAGGAGAATGAGGAGAAGCCAAAAAACTGCGGCTAGAAAAGAGAGCCCGTAGGAAGGATGCGGGTAGAAGCAGACTCCTAGCCGCCCAAGGGCGCGGTTCGACAAAATCTAACCGAACAAAGAGGAAAAAAGAGAAATCAGGGATCGATTGCCTCTGATACCATGCAGAAACTTGAGAAAAATAATAATTTTTTTAGTTTCTCAAATTTAATGGCACCATCATACATACATATAATTGTATACTTGTACATTTATATAAGAGAAGAAGGAGAGAAGGAATCCTATCCTAAGATGTGGGACTAAACAAGCAACCAAGATGGGCCTCAATATGGGTCAATCTTTGGGCTTTTACATTTATTCTCTAACACTTCTTACCACTTTAAATTATTGTGCCTTTGGAATTGGATTTTCTCTTTTCTTGTGCCATCTGCATATGCAATGATAATACAGTAATGTTTATGCCTTCAAGCATGTTCTGTTCCAATGCTGTTGAGTTCAATTGAGATGCTTTCAGTTGCTAAAATTTCTGCTACTCATGAATTTAGGGGCCATCCTTTTTGCTAATTTGTATTCTACGTTTTTCTCCCATTGGAGCTTTAAATTGATCATCTCTAAATTGCTAGTTTCTTGCAGAGAAGGCGCGCTTTAGAGGAATGGATTGGGAAGCTACTCTCTGACATTGATCTGTCAAGAAGTGCTCCCGTGGCTACTTTTCTTGAGCTAGAGGCTGCAGCAAGGTCATGTATGGGTTACTGCTACAATTTGATTACAAGTTTATCTCATCTTAAATTCCTGTCCACCAATCATGTTTTACTTTTGCACACATCTGGCATATTGGATGTGACTATTTGGAAGCAATTCATCAATTACATTTTTCTTGTTAGGCAAATCTTTTTTACTCTTCAGGATATACAAGGACCTACTTTCCTTAAACATTTGTCTATCCAGCTTTTCAGGATGCTAATGACCTCACTTTGGGTGCAAGCAACTCAGGAGATGCACCTAGTCTACTGGCATCAAATCTTACTAGAAGTTCCAGTTCAACTGTCTTAGTAGAGTATTCAGCAATAGATACCAAGCCTCTCTCGGTAGCCTCAGATGTTGCTAACGATATTGCATTTGATAATTCTGATGCTGGTACTCTTCAGAAAGTAATTCTGATGGATTTGAAGCTTTGTTTTATTTTAGTATAGTTTTTGGCTGACAATTTAAATCTACTCTATAGGAGATCTCAGTAATGGTATAATGGGGGTTGCTTCCATACTTGATCAGCCAGAGGACTTTCTTAGTGGTAGTTTACCTCAAAGTAAAGACAGTACTAGTTCAGGAGGTGATTCATCTTACAAAAATTCTTCCAAACAGTCGTTCCTTCTGAGAGATAGAGTTGACTTCACTTCAGACCAGGATCATGACAAGCTTTCTTATCACTCTAGGAGGCTTTCTATCGACAGCATTGGTAGTGATGCAAGTTCTGTAAGGGCCAGTGAACTGTCAGAGTCTGGTTTTACAAGCTCAGTTTGGGATGTCTCTAATAATCTTTCTGGTGGTGTTGCAATCCCTATGACCATGGACGTTCTAAGTAACAGTGAAACACATTTAGCAAGTGATGCACAGATTCTTCTTCCTATTGATCAGCGGCACAATTTGAATCGATTTCTCCTCAATATGCAACATAGATTAGCGACAGCCAGAACAGATATGGAGGATGTTATATCACGATTAAACCAAGAAATAACAGTAAAAGAGTACCTTACAAGCAAGGTACCTCTCTTACCATGATCTTTTTTTTTATTTCTTCTCTTGTTCCTTCTATCTAGATGGTTGTTTGGTGATACTTGTTTCCTCGAGCATGTTCAATTGCCTATGTATTTGTGAATGTTTGAAAAAATATTGTCATTATGGTACGGACCCGGCGGTGGGAGAACGGGAGAAGGGGAGAGAGAGAGAGAGAAGAGAGGGAGAGAGAGAGAGAGGGAATAGGGTTAGAGAGAAGAGGAGGGAAAACACACATTCATCCAAGATAAAGAAATACAAGGTCCGCATGCCCTCTTATAGTGGCGAGGAGGGAATACAAAAGTAAATACTGAAAATAGGAAATACTGGAAATACTAAAAGCTCATCAAACAAACATAGCAACATATCTAATATTAAATATCCTCCGCGGCCTCGGTGGGCCCCTGCGATATACGTGCCCAACGCGTGTAGACTTGCCATGGTGGCTCGTCGTCGTGTAGTTCCGTAACAATGCCGCTGTCTGGAAAATGTGCCTTGTCCTCATGGCAGTAGTCGGGAAACTGGCGGCGGAAATCATCCACGAGAAGCCACGTCGCGTCCGAGTTGGGGCGACCGGTCCAAGCCACAAGAACTTCCTCTGATGTATGGTCCCCCAGAATGCGGCATCGGCGATCGATGATCGAGGCGGGTAGTAGGGCGCCTCTCCGGAAAGGTCGAGATCGTCCGAGAGCTGATCTGTGATGGCGTGCTCGCCTATTCCGCACCTTAGCTGCGAGACATGGAAGGCCGGCTGGATGCGGCTTCCGCTTGGGAGGCGAAGGTGGTACACGACCGCCCCGATGCATTCAAGTACCTCGAACGGCCCGAAGAATCGAGCGAGGGGGGCTAATTTTGGGCACCGCCGTCGGGCTACCAAAAGCTGACGGTAGAGGTGGAGTTTGATGAAAATCTTCTCTCCTACTTTGAAGGAGAGGTTCCATCATTTCTTGTTAGCGAAGGAAACCATCTTATGCTGGGCCCGTCTGAGGTGGTGCTTCAGGTGATCCAGAATTATATCCCTGTCGCGAAGAGCTGTGGCCAGGTTCTCCACCTGACATTCCATTGGGAGGTGGTAGACGATGGACGGAGGAGGACGACCGTAAATAACCTCAAACGGGGTGGTGCCGGCCGCCTAATGGTGTACGGTGTTGTACAAATACTCGACCCACCCGAGCCACTTAGCCCAGCTATGCGGCTGCTCTCCCACGAAGCAACAGAGGTATGTTTCCAAACATCGATTGAGGACCTCTGACTGGTCGTTGGTCATGAAGGCGGGTGCCTTGCAGGAGGAACAATATAGTCCAGAAGGTACTCAGGAAGAGCGGGTCTTGGCCGCTGACAATCGATCAGGGAAACCCATGGAGTCGCACTACCCATTGGATGAAGCTGTCGGCGACTGTGTTTGCGGTATGGCGGAGGGGAATGAAATGAGCATACTTTGAGAGCCGGTCCACCACGACCAGGATGCAGTCGGATCCCTGAGATCGGGGTAGTCATGTGATAGTCCATTGCGACGTCGTCCCAAACGTGGTCGGGAATCAGGAGGGGCTGAAGTAGACCACCCAAAAACATGGCGTCGTACTTGACCTTCTGGCAGATGAGGCAGGCGGGCACGAAGACTTTGACCTGTCAGAACATGCGAGACCAATATAGTGAGGCCGCGAGCCGTCGGTATGTCCAGTAAGAACCGGCGTGTCCCCCCGTCGTGGAAGCATGAAACTCGGTCAATAACAGAGGTATGCTCGGGGAGGAGGGGGCGAGTACGAGGCGGCCCTTGTAGAGTAGGCAACCATCAACCAAGAAGTAAGGTGGGCGGGCTGTGGCATCCGCGAGGAGTGCTGTCCGAATCCCGTTGAGCGCCGGGTCTGCTTCCACTTCCCGTTGAAGGGCGTCTGCATCCTCCCAAACCGGGCGGGAGATGGGTGCAAGTATGGGGTTGCGGGAGAGAGTGTCAACCGCGCGGTTCGCCTTCCCTTGCCAGAACTCGATGCTGAAGTCGTAGCCCAGTAGCTTGGCCACCCACACCTGTTGGGAGGGTGTAGCAGTCTTCTGCTGCAGGAGGTAGCAGAGGCTATGGTGGTCGGTGCGGATCACGAATCGTCGGCCAAGGAGGTAGGGTCACCAGTGCTGCACTGCGTGGAGAAGACCCATGAGCTCGTTCTCGTACGCCGAATGGCGGCGGATGGTATCTAAGAACGCGCGGCTGAAATAGGCCACAGGTCGGCCAACTTGACCTACGCGTCACACTCCACGAGGAAGGGCTGGGAGAAATTCGGCGTAGCTAACACCTGGACGCGAACCAAAGCCTGCTGGAGAGTGAAAAAAAGCGGCGGAGGCCGCTGCCGACCACTCGAAGAGGCCCTCAGCCGACTTCTTTAGGAGTCGGGTGAGGGGTACGGCCATCGTGCTGTAACCCTGGATGAACTGCCGGCAGTATCCCGTCAGACCCAGGAACCCGCGAACATCGTGGAGAGACGATGATGTTAGCCACTGGAGGACCGCCTCGATCTTGTCGCTATCCATTGCGACCTCTGCTGCGGAAATGGTTTGTCTTAAGTAACACACCTTCGGGACCCCATAGGCGCACTTTGTCGGGTGGAGCTTGAGATGGTGGTGTCGGAGAGTAGCCACCATGTTGTCATAAAAAAACCAGTACATGGTGGCGAAGTATCGGTCAAAAAATGTCGTTCATCGTGGCCTGGAAGGTGGCCAGCTCGTTGGTCAGGCTAAATGGCATAACCAGGAACTTGTAGTGGCCATCATGGGTTCGGAAAGCCGTCTTGGCGACGTCAGCCGACCGAACGCAAATGTATTGGTAGCCCGCACAGAGGTCCAGCTTGGTGAAAACGGTGGCCCCGCAGAGCTCATCCAAAAGTTCCTGGATCACCGAAATCGGGTACTTGTCTAGAACTGTGGCTTTGTTGAGCTCCCGGTAGGCCATGCAAAAGCGCCAGCTGCCGTCCTTATTCTTGACCAAGAGGACAGAGCTGGAGAAAGGGATTACACTAGGCCGGATAAGGCCCCCCATCAATATTTATTGTATGAGCATCTCGATCTCGTCCTTCTGCACGTGCCCATAACGATACGGGCGGACCGACACTGCCGACACGCCAGGCTGAAGAGGGATGGCATGATTGTGTGGTCGGGCTGGTGGCAAGCCGGACGGTGCCGTGAAGAGGTACGCAAACTCGGATAGGAGGTCCTGCAGGGCTGGTGGTGGTGATGGGGCTGTTGGCGCATCGTCCGAGATGGACCAGAGCCATGACGAAAAGTTGATGTCCGTCGTCCTCTGAATCGTGCAGGAGGAGAAGGGGGAGCGAAGCAGGGCAGCATCCCCCACCAGGCAGCACTCTCGACCGTCCTGAAGAAACCCCATCGTCATGGTTTGCTAGTTGACCCGCACGTCGCCCAGCGTGCAGAGCCATGCCACGCCCAGGATGGAGTCGATTCCGCCCAGGCCGAAAATGTAGAAATCCGCCGTCACCGAATAAGGGCCTACCGAAAGCGGAACGGCTGGGCAACACCCCTTGATCGAACGCCGACGACCATCGCCCAAACTGACCATGAATTCTGGCGAGGGTTCCATCGGAAGGCGGAGCTGGTGGGCTAGATCAGCGAAAAGGAAGTTGTGGATCGCCCCGCTGCCCACCATGATGACAATGTCATGGTCGCCCAACTTGCCGACCAATTTCATAGTTTTCGGCCCTGAAATGTCGCCCACGGAAAAACAAGGGAGCTCCAGCTGGTGAAAGGCCGCGTCAGTAGTGCCCTCGGTGGTGACCTCCTCTATGATTTCGAGGTCCTCGAAGTCGGCCAAAGTGATCTCTGGTTCGAAGTCGCCGATGATGGCGCAGAACTCCTTGTACGTGCAGACATGTGTCGGGGAGTAGCGCTGCCGGCAGCGAAAACACAATCCTTTGCGTCGGAGCTCAACAAACTTGCGAGTGGAGAACTGTTGGGGGGCACTGGTCGGGCTGGCCGAGCGGCTGGAGGGGCCCGAGGGGCTTGTGGCTCCAAAGTAGCGATCTGCCATGGTCAGCCCCCCCGGTGGGGGTCTGCCTGGAGGTGGCGGGTGTCGAGGAGCCAAATCCGCCTCCACGAAGCGGGACATTTCAAGGGCTTCGAACACCGTCCTGGGGTGATGTGTGCGAAGCCGGGAGCGGATGTGGGGCAAGAGGCCGTACATGAAGAAGCCGATATAGTGATCCGGTGGTAAACCCGGAACATGAGTGACGAGGGCCACATACTCGTCTATGTAGTCATCTTGCGCCCAGATTTGACGTGCCCCACAGTCGTTCGATGGCGGAGCCGGTGTAACGACTGTCGTATCGACAGATCATTTCCTGCTTGATCTCTGGCCAGGAGATGGCCGGGTTGGACTTGCAGAGCCATCAAGCCCAATGTAAGGCGGAACCATCCAGCCCTACGACGGCGGTAGAGACCTTTCCCTGCTCGGGGGTGTGATGGAGGTCAAAGTACTGTTCTGCCTTGGTGATCCACCCACTCGGGTCCACCCCGGCGAAAGTGGGGAGGTCCAAGGCAAGGGTTGGGCGGCCAGGGGAAATCGGTGGTGCGCCGTCCGTATTGTGCGGTAGCGGTGCCGCCCTGAGGATGGACGCGCCGAAGGCCGGGCACGTGGTGCGCTGGCGGACAAGGCGATAGAAAGTTGGAGAGCATCAAACTTGGCATGAAGGGCGAGTAGGGAGGCATCCATGGAGTCCACGTGGGACTCCTTGGCGTCTACACGACGTTGGAGGGCCTCGTTGGTGTTCTCCGATGGGACTTCGGTAGCAGAACGGGTCGCCGATGCCATGGTGCGGCGCGGCGGCCTGGAACGTCGGGCGTCCGTGGTTGGGCGGAGGTCCCGTGCGGCGCCGTCTGCAGCGCGGACGAGGAGTTGGCGGGGGGCAGTGTGGACAGGGTGTGGCACGGGCTGCGGGCTAGGCTGCGGGGATGCGACGCGAGCTATGGCGCGGGCTGTGGCGCGGGATGCGGACGGGGATGCGACACGGGATGCGGACGGGGCTGCAGCGTGGGCAGCTGCGTGGGATGCGGCGCGGGGATGCGGACGGGGCTGCAGCGCGGGATGCGGCGCGGGGATGAGGATGGGGCTGCGGCGCGGGCTGGAACTCCGGCGGTCGACAATAGGCGGAAATGACAGGTTGGACCAGTTTGGTACGGACCCGGCGGTGGGAGAACGAGAGAGGGAGAGAGAGGAGGAGAGAGGGAATAGGGTTAGAGAGAAGTGGAGGGAAAACACACATTCATCCAAGATAAAAAAAATTCAAGGTCCGCATGCCCTTTTATAGTGACGAGTAGCGAATACAAAAGGAAATACTGAAAATAGGAAATACTAAAAGCGCATCAAGCAAACAGAGCAACATATTTAATATTAAATATCCTCCGCGGCCTCGGTGGGCCCCTGCGATATACGCGCCCGGCGCGCGTAGACTTGCCATGGTGGGTCGTCATCGTGTAGTTCCGTAAGACATTGTTTGTATATTCACTGGCATTAGCCGAGTAAAAAGCCCTGCACTGTGTTGCTTACTGATGCTGACATATGCGCATATAGGTTCAGGATTTAGAGGTGGAGCTTGAAGTTACTAAACAGAGAAACAAGGAAAATCTTCAGCAAGCCATCGTACTTGAAAGAGAGAGATTCACTCAAACTCAATGGGATATGGATGAACTTCACAGGAAGTATCTAGAGTTGGAATCAAAATTCAAGTTTGAACAGGTTTATTTTTGCCTTACCATTCTTTATACCATTTGCTTTCAATTTTTTTATAGTTTAATAGATTGTATTTAGTTTTTAATATTATTGTTGTGCGCTTGTACCAGAGTGAAAAGATTCGTATAAACTCAGAAAACACATGTGCAAGTAGCGAGAAAGAAATTTTACATCAAGAATTGTCGACAAAACATGAACAGATTGTGAAATTAGAAAGGGATTTTGATCATCTTGAGAAGAAATCAAAGGCCGATATTAAAATTCTCGTGAAAGAAGTTAAGCTTCTTAGAAACTCTCAGGCTGAGCTGAAAGAGATGTTAAACCATTCTACTAAAGAAAAGGCTGACTTGGAGGTAAGAATTTATCTTCTATGATAAAGAATAATTAGCTTATCTTCTTAATTAACTATTCCTATCCATTTTTGTAAGCTCTAATAATTTACTGTTGCTGGTATGGGAGAATGTTTTGGGTTCATTTTAATTGTCTTATATAAGGAGAATAAGCACAACATTAATGCCAATACATCACACTACTGAAGATAAAGCGAGCAAAAATAAAGTTAGTGATTTATGCATATATGCTAATGGTTAGGAAATGCATCAATAAGGGTAGACGTAATAAAATTGACTGATTATTAAGGAAAATGTGTACCTCAGGTTATATGGATTTGAAGTTTGTGCAAAAATATTTGAACAAATTAAGAAGTTTCACCGACAGCGTCCCGGCCGTAGTAGGAACACTTTGGGCGGCCCCGACCACCACACCCCCTTCCGCGGCAGCTGGAACGTCCACCACGAGCAGAAGACGGTTGGGGAAGTAAGGGGGGAGGGTCTGCTGGAGAAGGGCTGGAGAGGAGGGTGCAGGAGTATCCGGGGGCGGTGAAACTTGAAGGAGCATAGAGCAAACATCAGATAAAGGAGTAGTGGCCGAAGCCAGAACCTGAGCCCGGATACTCTGAAGGTGTGGCGGGACATGAGCTATCATCATAGCAATGCAAACAACCTCTTTTTGAGCTCGCTGAGCAACAAGATCAGTGGTAGATAGCTGATGTTGGATCCAGGCCTCCGCAAGAGTCGTAGCATGATCAACAAACGAGGTCATGTCCGCAGTCCCGCCAGCGCCGAGAGCCTGAAGATCGGTAATAATGTCATAGAGGTGCTGTAGGCTGTCCTTGCCCGAGTATAAGGAGTGGAGCTCTTCCCACATATCTTTGGCCGTCTCATGATACATGACCATCTGGTAGGGCTCACCCTCCAGGGAATTGAGGAGCCACGTCTGAACGCGACCGTCGTTTCGCAGTCAGTCGTCGGTAGGAGGAGGAGGTCCCTGAGTGAGATGAAGCACAAGGCCCTTGGCCTGAAGAACTCGGCGAACCGAGTGTACCCATGGGATGAAATTCTTCTTTCCAGACAGGGAAATAATGGTGATTTGCAGCTCATCGCGGAGGTCAGGAGGAGTCGGGCGGTCTGTAGTGGGGTTAGCCACCTGGTCGGTGGAGTCAACGGAGGAACTCATAGAGACCAGAGAAGCTGCAGCGAGCAGTAAAGGGTGCAGCGAGCAGAGGTTGCCGCGGTTTGAAGAGATCGCCGTGGTTTGAAGAGATCGCCGCGGGTTGACGAGGTCGCCGCGAGTTGAAGGGGTCGCCGCGGGTTGACGAGGTCGCCGTGGGTTGAAGGGGTCGCCACGTGAGAGCACTCTTGCACGACCAGCCCACGCGGTTACACGAGAGGCCGCAGCGGGTAGTCAAAGCGACAGGAGCAGCGGTGAGCAAGAGAGAGAACGAGAGGCCGCGACCTGAGTGCGGAGAAAACAAACCGCACGGTCACAGTGAGCACACTAGCGGCCAGAAAGGGAGCGACAAGAGAGGTCGGCTTGAACAGAAAAAGAAAGAGGTCGCAGCTGTGAAGGAGAGACCGGGCGGGAAGGAGAGGGCGCGAGAGGAGAACTCGAGCGGCAAAGAGAAGGCAGTGACTAGGAGAAGCCGTGAGAAGAGTAGGTCGTGAGTAGGAGAACTCGAGCGGCAAAGAGAGGGCAGCGACTAGGAGAAGCCGCGAGAAGAATAGGCCGCGAGTAGGATAACTCGAGCGGCAAGACCAGGTAGCGACTAGCGCGGGAAGACCGAGCGACTAGCGAGAGAAGGCGGGGCCCACCTTGCAGAGGGTGGAGAGCTATAAAATGAGAGCAAGAGGGAGGGAGGAGGCCAGGAGAGAGCGGGAGACTAGAGCGGTTAGAACAAAGAAGACCGCAGGGAGACCGACGAGAAGAACCAAAGGACTACCCGCAGATAGAAAGCGGGTAGAGAAGGAGAGTCCGTAGAACAGGAGAGGGGCGGTCTGGGGGCGGTTAAAAGAGGGAAACCGCCGGTACCAGAACCTCCCTCTGATACCATGTAGAGAGAGCTCAAAATTTGTATGTATTGCTTGTGTAACCAAATACAATGCGTGAATACAAATATATAGGAGGGAGAAGGTGAGAAGAAATCATATACAAGATGTGAGACTAAGAAGAGAAGAAAAAAAATGGGCCCAAATACGTGCCCTCCTTACATGGGCTTTTCTAACAAGGGCGTTGATATTAGCATCACACTTTTGGGTATCTGCACTTAAAATTTGAGTTTTTTTGGACTTTTAGAATTCCTATTAGCAAACACTGCACAAAAATTATTCTTTATTCGCACTTGGCCCTCTCATGCTTTCGCCTCCCCTTCAAACTGTGATTCCGCCGGCGACCCTTCCTCATCTTTTTCCGTCCGGCCCGAAGGGCTCCAAATCTGGCAAGTGTTTTTCCTCCATTTCCCGAGCGGCGTGCTTTATACCGACAAGTTCTCCTTCATTATCTGGCGGCTATCTTTTCCACATCTGGCGATATCTCTTTCTCTTGGCGGCGGTGCTCCTCTATTCCGCGATTCAAGCGCCCATTCCTCCATGCGGTGGTGCTCTGCTCCTCCCATTTTCCAATTTTTGAGTGTAGATATCTTCCGTGCTTGCAGATAGTCAATTTTAAAAAACAATGTTTGCGGGTAGTTAAAAGTGCTAATAGCTAAAACTGCGGTGCTAATATCAACGCCCTAAATTTAACACCTCAAGCAATACTCAATGGGGGTGAATGAAGAATGTCAATTCATAAACTGACTTGGATTATACCTGATGATGATAATTAGTATGAAGTTTTAGATTACATGACATTCTCACTGAGAACATATATCATGCTGGTTAGAATATTTACAAAGATTTTTTTCTCGTCTTCTCACAATATATGCATGGATTTGTTGGATTGTAGGAATTATAAATATATATTGCGGCAAGACAGCATTACCTGGATTTCATTGGGAACATCCGGATAATACCTAATGTACTTATTGGAGGCGTCCAACCGTATTTCTTTGGCTTATGCCTATAGCGGTTTTAGGTGATCCAGTCTTAAATTGAAACAGTTGCATCTATATATTAAAAAATGGTAAACTTATGTTCTCCAGATGCTGAGGAATTGAGATTATATTTTATGCCAAGGCTACTATGATAAATGGATGCACATAAAGTATCTCATATGATATTCAGTGGTCTAAAATGAATATGGTTTTGTTTCACCATAATCAATTTGGTTAGCTCTCAATGGTACTTTTAATTATAAGCTGCATGAAGAACCTAGAGATATCATGAGTCACAAATATTGAGGCTTTTGGCATCATTGTCATAAAGTAATATCACAAAGACCCAATGATAAACTTGATACCACACTAATAAGATTGATTATGTTTTTGTTGTCAGAGAGCTGGGTGACCTACTAGTGTAAACAATTGATCTATATTGAGAATTGGGATGCAAAATAAACTAGTAAGGATAGAGTGTAAAATGTTTCATATTGAAGAGTGTAGAAGAAATGAATAAGAGCCCATGTAAGCCTCTTTTCTATGTTATGATTAGTCTCACATCTTGAGTTAGAGTTGAGGTTTCACTCCATCCTATAAATCTATATACAAATTCTTGTATTGTGACTGAAAAGTGAAGAAATATAAATATTTTCTGCTCACATTCCATTATGGTATCAGAGCTATTCGATCCTTAACGTCAGAATTTTAGCCGATTGAGTTATTTCTTGGCTGTAATTATTTTCCTTCCTCCGATACTCGTAGCCGTCCCCTTGGAGCCAATTATATTCCTCATGTCGTTGGACTGAGACCCCCTACCCCATCTTTTATATGCTTGCCAATATCTGTAGCTATCGCTGCCTACTCGACAGAACTGGCCCCCTCCACACTTGCATTCAGTGAATACCGGGATCGCTGCTTCTTAGATGCTTCTAAACTCGTGGAAGCCCGAGCTTGTCGTCGTCTGCGTTTTCTCCCTGCTTCAATCGGACTCGCCGACACCCACACCCGCGCCTACGCTTAGGCTCTATTTGGGACAGCTCTGATGGATGGAAAAATTGTTGATCCAATAGAGCTATTTAAATAGAGTTGTTTGAGAAGCAATATTGAAAAAGTTGCAGATTGTTTGGATGGTCTGTACATAAGTGTTGATCGAATAAAGCTTTTTCAATTAAGTTGTTTGGAAGAACAATTTTTTGAAAACCGTGAATGAGCATATGGACTTATGCCGTGAATATGCAGTTGAAGCTCCACACAAATTTGGAATTAGTACACTCTATAATATCTAATCTAACTATATATCTGAACCAATAGTTAATGCCTTAAATTTTTCTATCATTTTTTCCTACATATAGTTTCATATCTAATGAATCACTCGTATATTTTCAGCATTAAAAACTAATCTTGTTCAACATTAAAAAGTAATCTTGTTCATACTGTTTCTTATAAACTAAAAAGACAGGCATTTAGGTACTGATTCATGTGCTGTTCATACTGCTTCTATGGGAGGTTTTTTTCCTTCTCCTTTGAAATCGAAGCAAGACTGCAGAGCTTTTCCCATATGTATCATTTGATCTTCGATATTGTGCATCACCCTGGGCTCAGATGATCAGACACCTTCCTGCCTAGGTTACCAACCTGATCTAGGAGGAGGTCTCATAGAAGGCCATAATAAGGGGATGCTGGTTTCCTCAATCAAGAGGAGAGAAGTGAAGGGATGCCCAGGAAGGCGGGAAAAGGGGCAGTGATTCTAAAAAATGCAATCCCGGCTGAGTTGAAGCTGATGAGGGCCTGGGAGGGGATAATAAGCATGACAAAGATTATCACAGTTAAACAAATAGGCATTCTAAAATCTAAACTCATCACAAAGATTATTGCAGTTAGTAAAAGTTTATCATAACAACATGCCAAAGTGAGGAACATGGAGGATGAGGGAGTAGCATAGCCTTACCAATGATGGTGGTGTGTGTCGAATAATGGAATCGTGACCCCAAACCGGAGCCCCACCATATATATATATATATATATATATATATATATATATATATATAAGCTCAAGAATATTAATACAATATTTTGAATATAATATAATGATAACTCCAATATTCCCCCTCAAGCTGGAGCAAAGATGTCAATCATGCCTAGCTTGGAAATGGTCAGATTTGAACGAGTAGAACCGACAACTTTAGTGAAGGCGTCGGCGAGTTGTTCGGCAGAGGGGGCGTAAGTTGGAAGGACAGTCCCAGTACGAACGTGGTCACACAGAAAATGAACATCTATCTCGATGTGTTTGGCGCGCTCTTGTAGCACCGAATCCTGAGTAGGAGAGCTGACTTATTATCACAGTAGAGCGTCGAGCCATCAACAAGAGATAGACCAAGTTCAGTCAGCAACGATCGAAGCCAAACCAACTCAGTAATGTCGTGTGCCATGACGCGGTACTCTGATTCAGCAAACGAACGAGATACAATGGATTGTTTCTCACTCTGCCACAAAATAAGATGATCACCATGAAATACACAAAAACTTGACGTAGAGCGTCGATCCGTCAAAGATCCAGCAAAATCTGCATCCACGAAGCAGGAGAGACTGGTAGCAATGTCAGCCCGATAAACCAGCCCAAGACCAGGAGCGCACTGAAGATAGCGAAGGACACGTCGAGCAGTCTCTAGGTGAGATGTCCTGGGAGAATGCATAAACTGGCTAAGAACGCCCACTGAGAAGGTGATGTCAGGTCTGGTATTGGTCAAGTATATCAAACGACCAACAAGCCGCTGGTACTGAGAGGGGTCTGAAAGTGGATCACCAGATTCAGCATGGAGGCGATGGTTGATGTCCATAGGAGTACTTGCAGGACGACACCCAAGTAGACCCATGTCCCGAAGAAGATCAAGGTGTGCTTGCGTTGCGATATAAAGATTCCCTGTCGTGAGCGAGCTTCTTCAATCCCAAGGAAGTAGCAGAGAGGTCCAAGGTCTTGCACCTCGAAGGCTGAGCGAAGTGTAGCTTTCACCTCAGCGATGCCAGAGGGATCATCACCGGTGAGAATAATATCATCAACATAGACCAGAACAATGACACGATGTCCCTCAGGAGTAACACGAATGAAGCCAGTGTGATCTGTACAACACTGAGTGAAGCCAAATTGATGGATGACCGAGCTGAACCGTTCGAACCAGGCACGCGGTGACTGATTTAAGCCATACAGAAATTTGTGTAGTTGACAAACTCTCCCCGAATACTCCTCTTTAAAGGCAAACATAGGAGAAGGAGCCATATATACCTCCTCCTATAACTCGCCGTGTAGGAAGACATTTTTGACATCAAGTTGGTAGAGAGGCCACATTCGAGAGGCCGCAAGCGAGAGCAGAAGGCGAACACTGGTCAAATTAGCCATGGGAGCAAACGTGGCACCAAACTCATCTGTAACCTGAGTAAAGCCCTTGACCACCAAACGAGCCTTGTAGCGGTCAATAGTACCGTCAGCAGAGTACTTCACAGTATAAATCCATTTGCACCCAACTATGCGTTTCCCGGGAGGAAGAGGAACCAAAGACCACGTCCTAGTACGACGGAGAGCAAACATCTCCTCCATGGCTTGAACCCACCGCGGGTCAAGGAGAGCCTTAGAAGTCGAGGTAGGTAGCCGGACAGAATCAGCAGCAACTACAAAAGCCTGGTAAGAGGGTGAGAAACATTGGTAGGAAACAATACTAGCCCACGAGTGCTCAGTAACCGAGGAGTGAACACAAGTACGCTTGCCCTTGTGAAGGGCAATAGGTAAATCTGCAGGAGAAATAGAGGAGAGAGGCTCAAGAGAGATACCTGCGACCAGAAAGTGTTGCGGATCTGGGACTGGAGGAGAAGGGCGTGCACCGGGTGGAGGTGGCGGAGGGCGGCGAGAGTAAGTCAGCAGGACAGGCGGAGTGACAGAATGAGCAACATCTGGTGGAGGAGAGACGACTGGGAGAGGTTGCGCAATAGTGGGAAGCACATGAGGGGTCGAATGTGCAGGAAAGAAGGGAACCTCCTCATGAAATGTCACATCCATAGATTGAATGACACAGCGCAACTGGGGATCATAGCAGCGGTAGCCCTTAATGGTAGTCGATTAGCCATGGAAGAGGCAACAGATGGCCCTGTCGTCGAGTTTAGTCTGAGAGGGGTGCCGATTCTGGACAAAACACACACAACTAAAGACCCGGAGAGGGATGAGAAATGCAGAGACAGATGGATGGATTAGACTATAGGGGGTAACACCACCGAGAGGACGAGATGGAGTCCTATTAATAAGAAAAGCTGCTGTAAGAAGAGCAGCGCTCCAATAGGACTTAGGGACATTCATTCCCTGAAGAAGCCAACAAACAGAGTTTAGGAGGTGGAGGTTTTTGCTTTCCGCCACCCCATTTTGCTCGGGGGTCCTCGAACAAGAAAATTGGTGTAGAGTGCCCTCATCGCGGAGGAAGAGATCAAAGGGACGAGAAGTGTACTCACCTCCATTGTCAGAGCGGAGGATATGAACTGACGCACCATGCTCGGTTCGTATTATACGTGAAAAATGAGAGTAAACCGATAGGACCTCAGATTTATGTTTGAGCAGATAAACTCATAAGCAACGAGAGTAGTGATCAATAAAAGTTACAAAATATGAGAAATCATCAAATGACACAACGGGGGCAGGACCCCACACATCAGAATGAACTAACTCAAAACAAGAAGTAACATGACTAACAGAAGGAACATACGTGCTGCGTGTGTGTTTTGACAGCTCACATACATCACAGCGAAAAGGAAAAACAAAAGACACATCCGTACAAACAAACAACATCCGCTGAGGGCTGGCATGACCGAGACGTGCGTGCCAAAGCGAACTCGACAACAAAACAGGAGAAGCAGCAGAAGAGGTAGGCAGGTAGCAGTGGTGGTGGTAGCAGCGGTGGTAGGAGGTAGCTTCAGGTAGTACATCCCACTCTTCTCATATCCCGTACCAATAGTCCTCCCGGATCTCAGGTCCTGAAAAACATAATGATCAGAGAAGAAAGTTACTGAGCAGTTCAAAGTGCGAGTAATACTACTAACAGATAAAAGGTTGAGAGCCAACTGAGAGACAAGAAGAACAAAGTCAAGGGAGAGAGAGGAAGAGAGAGGGACGTTGCCCCGGCTAAGGACAGGAGTAACTGGCCATCAACAAGGAGCACGTACCGTTGGGAACAGGGAACAACCTGAAGCAGATGGGAAGACGTACCAGTGTATGATCAGTTGCACCAGAGTCAATCACAGGGTGACGAATCCTGGTCAACCATGGTCGCGGAGCAAGCAAATGGAGTACCTGAGGAAGAAGAGACAGTGGAAGAAGAGACAGTAGTGGAAGGCTGAGACTGTTAAAACTGCTGAAACTGCTGAAACTGGGCCGTCATCTGACAGAAGTCAGAGGAGTTGGCACCTAAGGTGCGCTCGATGGGCTCGAAAGACTCAACAGAAGCTACAGTATGTCTGGGGACACTGCCAGGAGTAGGACGCTCAGAGCCCTGTAGGTGTGGGTATAGCTGATAGCAATGACTGCGATCATGGTAGAGACGTCCACAGTGAGAGCAAGGGCCAGGAGGACCCGTAGAGTCACGACCACCAGAAGAGCCACGACCACCAGGCTGAGTAGAAGAACCCCGACCACCGCGGCTACGAGTGTCGGAGGTGGGAGGGCGGTAGGAAGCTGCAAGGGCCATCTGCTCAGTAGGGAGAGAGGAGGTAGCACGAACTCCGGGAAGACTAGATTGCCTCTGCATACGTTTCTCATGCTCTGCAACAATGGAGTAGGCCTCAGGAAGATCTGGCAAAGGTGACATCCCCACAATCTGAGCACGAGTAGACTCATATTCGGGGCGAAGCCCCATCAAGAACTGTGTCTCCCGTCTCTGGCGCTATTTCTGAATAAGGGTGATATCATTAGAAGACTCCATGGCACTGAGAGGCTCAAGATCGTTAAGCTCAAGAAAACGGTCTTGAAGGTAAGTGAAGTACACTCCTAAACAGAGCGCTCCCCCTGTGCGGCGGAAGCGATGTCCTGAAGATCCCAAAAATATGGGCATCAACACGCGTGTGGCCAAAAGTGCGCTGGATAGCGGACCAAAGCTTAGAGATATCCTCAAAACGCATGAACTGACTGAAGATGCGAGGCTCCATCGAGCACTGAATCCATCCCAAAACCATGTACTTTTCAGTCGACCATTTGACTAACTCCTCTTTCTTGTCATCTTTGTCAGTCGGTTTGGGCATTGGAGGGCCGCCGGTTAGCCAGGAAAGCTTATTCCGGCCGACAAGAGCCATTTTCATCGAAGTCGCCCATGAAGAATAATTTTTCTCATCGAGAAGGCCGCTAGTAATTCATTCTGTAGAGCCATAAGTATCCTTGGAATTCATGAAACACAAAAATATCGAGAAAAGAGATCCCTCCCGCAAAGGAGATCGGGGACCGAAGGATGAAGGAGAACGAAACATCACATACAACACATCAAGAACAACGTCATGGAGAAGCTGAGGACGCCATTAGGTCTCCATGGAGAAAACAAGGAGCATGGGCGGAGAAACCGCAGGAGACGACTCCGACGAGACTAGGTGGCGACGGAATCGAGGGGGAAGCCTGCTGCGACGTCGGAACGGCTGGAAAAAACAGCAGGAGAGGCGCTACAGCCAGCAGGAGAGGACGCCGACGACCAGCGACAACAGCGGAAGGGGTGAAACCCACTTGCGAGGATGCCCCGAGCGGCGGCGGACCGGGAGAAGCCCCGAGTGGCGGGACGAAGCAGCAGGAGGCAGTGGCGAGACGCGCAGAAGGTCTGATGCGGGAGTCGGGAGGGAGGGACGCGGGAAACCCTAGGATGCGTGAACCTCCTCTGATACCATGTCGAATAATGGAATTGTGACCCCAAACCGGAGCCCTGCCATATATATATAAGCTCAAGAATATTAATACAATATTATGAATATAATATAATGATAACTCCAATAGTGTGAGCGTGGGAGGGATGGCGAGGAGCTGAGTTGACAGGATTGAGAGAGGAACGAAGAGGTGCCGACAGGGTTTTAGGGCATGGACGAATCCCAAATAGATTTTTGGTTCGACTACCAGACCTGGAATAGGGCTCGAAATCTCCGGGAATGCTCGACGACGGCTCGGTGGCGGACGTGGACTATGGATCGACGACGATGCTGGACGAGAAGACTCTGCGGAGGTGCAAGAACGAGGGAAACAACGACCGGACCTGGGCGACGTCTCGATGGCGGCGATCCTGAGATCGAGAAGAGGAGAGGAGGCGAGGCAGAAATGAGCGTAGCGTGAACGGAGGGTGGAAAAGTGATTTTGCAAATGCGGAAGCTAGAGGCGGACGAATTTTCCAAAAGACTTGAAAACGCCGTATTTTAAGGCGTGCTTTTCAAATAGCTGAGCAAACAAACAACCATTTTTATGCTCTAGCCGCTAGAAAATAGCTTTTCCAACCGCCAGAGCTCTTCCAAACAGAGCCTTAGTGAAACCCGAAGTCATTGCTTCTCTCCTTCCTCTGAACTCGTGGGAGCACGCGACTGCCCTCACCTGCGATTTCTACCTGCATTAACCGGACTCGAGGATGCTCTGTCTGGAATTTTTAATTGTTAATTTTAATCTTTATTTCAAGGCCAAATCAAAGATAGCACCGACATTGCATTCGTCGATCAAATTAAATAAGCTCAGCACGTTTAAATTATATATATTACTTCGATGAAAAACTAATTTCAAGTGGTAGAAACTTTACTAGAATTATCTCAGCATGTCTTCGTAATTCGCAAGGGCATTTCCTATTCAAAATAAAGTAGATTTATGCATAATGGCATTTTCGTAAAGTACACCTAGTTTCTTAATGGCAGGAATTATTATTTAGGGTTTTGCAGTTCTATGTATTTCAAGTTATGACCCCCCCCAATGAAATCGCAAGCCATGTCTTTACTCTCAGCCACTCGGTTGGAGCCGAAACAAATCGCAGGTCATGCGCCTCTTGCAGACGAGTCCACCTTTCCCTCTTCGGTTTCAATTGATGGACGAAGCAACTCGTGCAACGACTTCCTCCATCGAAGGGATGACAACAAGCAAAGTTTTGTCATCTGCCTTGCACTCGACAGTAGATCGAGCGTCGTTTTTCATGCTAGACCTTCCTTTTTCCGCCAGTTTTGTGAGGTAACCGCCATTTATCCTTTTCAGTGGGATTTTAGCAAGATTAATGTCTTCTCCTTATGTACTTGTTTTCAGGAATCAATAGTTGCAATTCCTTCCTTTTCAGAGAACCCCGACAATTTTCACCATTTGGAAGAAGTAAAAATTCATTGGTTGTTCCTTTTTGTCATTTCACTTCTTCCTTTGTTTCTTTCCTGCATTTGGAAGGATGAGATTCTTCTAGCAAAATCTTAGAATGGAATAGAGTAACCTCTAGTTCTGTTCATTTTGCTTGCTAGCTTATTCAGAGTTTCTAGTTAATTTCAAAAATTTTATTAAGCTTTTTATTTGATAGGGCACAATGGCGACAACGGATCCATATAGCCGACCCCACTATAGTGGGATAATGGCTTGAGTGTTGTTGTTGTTGTTTTTATTAGATAATAGGAGGTTTATTTAGCTACAATGTAACCTCATCGTAGGTCAGCCGTGCTTGATAAGGGTATGCTACAGTCCTTTATGAATTTTATTTCATTGGTACTTATTTTCCCATTGTCTAATAAATGCTATTGGAATTTTAGTGTAACCTTAAAAGTGAGGAAAAAAGTCTATAGTATGGATCCGGAGAAATACGGCTGCCTCCCCGCATTTATGATCGCCACAATCAGGAGGTAAGAAATTTGTTTCCTTTTGGCTAGCATACCACATAGATCAATGTATGTGTTGGCTGAAATGAGAATGGAATTATTATTAAGCAAGGGTCACTCCTTTATATAGGAGTGACACGGCATACCAGATTACATAGTAGAAAAAATTAATACGAAAACACTAACACTGCCCCTCAAGTTGGGCTTGTGATATCTGTCAAACCCAACTGGACAAAATGTTTCCAATGACTCTATGACTCAACCCCTTAGTAAGAACATCCGCCAGCAACACCCCTCACTATGTTCTCCTTGATGAAATGTCTGTCGACTTCCACATTTATCGCGGTCATGCTGAACAGGATTGTGAGCGATACTAATGACCGCCTTATTATCACAATAAAGCCGGATGGGACCCTTACTTTGAATACCAAGTTTAAGCATGAGGGATCGAATCCACATTCCTTCACATATTCCGTGGTCCATGACTCTGAATTCAACTTCAGTAATAGACCTGACAACAACATATTTTTTACTTCTCCAGGTTACCAAATTTTTCCTAACCAGGATACAATATCTAGAAGTGAATCTCCAATCATCAACAGATGCAACGGTGAAAATTTCAATGGTTAATTTTTGTTGGGTGTAAACAAGATACCACATCCAAGTGTTGTTTTTAAATATCGAATAATTCAATGGACAACATCTAAGTGGTGAGACTTGGGTGAATGCTTGTATTGACTGATGACTCCAACCACATATAGAGATATCTGAGTGAGTATGAGATAAGTAGATGAACCTCCCTACCAGTCGTTGAAAACTATTGATATCTACAACAACTCCACCATCCCTTTCCAATCTGTGCTTGGCTTCAATAGGGCTGCACTCACCCCCATTGTCTCAAGCAGATCAATGATGTACTTCCTCTGAGAGATAATGATATTCTGTTTGTATCTTGCAACTTCAATACCAAGGAAGTACTTGTTAGTGTTTATATGGTGATCTGAAAGTAATCAAGCAGTTTGTCTCGCTGCTAATGTGATATAAGCATATAAGGTCGCACATAAGAGTGTTTGAAGAAATTGGAGGAAAGATTGTGTTGGCCTCACTCATATGAGATATGAATAAAGTGCAGATCCAATGACAAAGAAAATTGACGGATTGCGTCGAGTGTGTATCGACGCACGTCCAGGGCGCATCAACGCTCGTCAAATTCCTATCGACGCAGGTGAACTCGAAGTCGAAGCAGTTTCTAGTCGACACAACGTCGAGTAGATATCGACATTGCGTCGTGTTCTATTTGACGCTAGTGCATCGACTGCGTGTCGACGCAGGTTGCGTCGAATGCCATGGAATTCTTCTCGACGTTTCATCGAGTTCTTATCGATGCACGTCAACTGCAAGTCGGCGCATATCGACGCAAGTCGAGTTCTTGGAGGATTTTTAAGGGAGCTACTGTCTGTTTGATATCCTTGGAAAAAAGGATTTTCGTGTGTGACTTCTGTGTGTGCCCGTCACTTGAGCCAAACCCTAGAATCTGTCGTGACTTCTTCTTGTCGCCGCCTCTCCTGGAAGCGAATCTAGCAATTCGTGGAGACGCAGGGAACACTCCTTCTCCAACCCAATTCTTGTGGGACATGACCTTGTGGTTCTCTATCGCTCGTTTGGATACCTGTAGAGTCGCAGATCTATTTCCGGGTGGGCTCAGTCGCCTGCTGTTTAAGCAAACCTTTTGGAGCAGATCTTTGAAGCATTTTGGTGGAGTAAAGACTTAATCCCATTCAGGTATTATGCATTTGTTGTTCATTTATTTCTTGATTTATGGATATCACAAAATCCTTTTACTGTTTAGGATTTCCTGTAAAATTTATTCCGCTGCGCACATATGATGTGTTGTTCCACTCATGTATAAAAAACTCAATAGTACTTGAGATTCCCAAAATCGTTTTTCTTGAATTCCCTAGTCAATCTTGTTTTCAGATTTTGAATTTCCTCCATGTCATCCCCAGTCATGGCAATATTGTCCACATAGACAATCAAATCGGTCAATTTTCCTTGCCTGTGTTTTACAAATAGGGTATGGTTGGCATTTCTTTGAGTATACCTGATGTCATCATGGTTCTTTGGAACCTTTCAAATCAGGCTCTTGGAGATTGTTTAAGGTCATATAAAGCCTTCTTCAGTCTGCATACCTTTCCCTCAGATCCTTCAGAGGCAAGATCTCGCGATTAGAGCTGTTGCGGTTCCAGTTTGGTTTCGGTTTTACTAAGACAGTGAACCGGATCACTAAGGTTACAATTATTCAAATTGGAACCAAAACCTTATTTGGTTTGATCGGTTCCGATTCCGGTTATGGTTTCAACATAATTTTTTGAACCGTCGTGTCAACGGTTACGGTTCAACAAGAACCAAAACCAAACCGTCCATTAACGGTTTGGTTCAATTCTATGCGGTTTGGTCTGGTTCCAATCGGTTCTGTGTTATAGTTTTAATCATTTTTAACTCTATAATTTGAGTTATTAGACACATTCACAAAGATTATTATCTCTTTAAAAATGTATGTTTGAAAAGGAGATTAGAATTCAAATGATTGGAGCAATAATAATAATAAATATATGTTTATAAATAATAATAATAATAAACTGATTATGGTTTGGTTCTGGTTCAGTTCGGTCTGGATCGGGTTTAAAAATTCTGAAAACGCTCGAGACATTTATGTTGCGGTTCCGGTTCTAGTTCCGGTTTCGGTCCAGATAATAAAATGAAGGAACCACGCCTAGACCATTCTTGATTATGGTTCCAAAATTCAAACCGGAACCTGAAAAATTCGGGAACGGTTCAACCCGATTCTTTGCGGTTCCGATTCGATTCTGTTTTTGCTTTCGGTTTTGGTTTTAAGTGACAACTCTATTGGCGGTAGAGCCATATATACTTTCTCGTCCAAATTCCCATGGAGGAAAGCATTCTTTACGTCTAACTAGCTGATATTCCACCCCTTGCAGACAATACAAGATACCAGAATCCGGATGAATTTTATCTTTGTGACAGGAGCGAAGGTTTCCTGATAGTTAATCCCAGCTATCTGGGTGTATCATGTGGCCACCAGCCTTGCCTTGTAACGGTCCACAATTCCTTGGGAGTTTTGTTTCACCAAAAAATCCACTTACACCCAACGACTCTTGCTTTGAGGAAGATAAACAAGATCTCATGTGCAATTCTTCTCAATAGCCATCATTTCTTCCAGCATAGCTTCTTTCCATTTATGTTACCCCAGAGCTTCCTCCCAAGAGGAAGGGATGAATATGGAAGACAAAGAAGTGACAAAGGCTCTATGCGCCGACAACAATGAGCCATAAGTCACATAATTAGGTAAGGGATGTTGAGTGGGAGCCCGATTACCTTGGAGACCAGTGGACGAATCAGGTGGTGGCTTTAGCATGATGTGCGAAACCTGATTGTTTGTTCCCCTATGTCGGCGAGTGTAAACCTGCAAAGGAGGAGTAGAATAAGGAGGCAATGCCAGAGACAAAGCAACAGGAAGAATCTCAAGCTGATATGGAGGGGAAATTGGTAGAGGAATAGAGGGAGAGCTCTCTTCCATGGTAACATGCTCCCTCTGAAGAGAGCTCCCATAATGGGTCTTGGATTCATGAAAAGTGACATCTATGGAGACTATAGTCTTTCGGGTCATAGGATAAAAACACTTATATCCTTTTTGGGCGGGAGAGTAACCGATGAAGACACACTGAAGCTCACAAGAATCAAGCTTGGAGGTGTGATGCACGTGTACAAAACACACACACCCAAAGGTACGAGGAGGAAGTTGAGTAGGAATAATATTGAAAGGAATAATATTGAAAGTTTCCAACAGGGTTTTGTGGCAAACGATACGAGTAGGAACGATTAATAAGACACGCATCCATGAGGATGACATCACCCCAGTAATAATTGGAAGATTCATCGTCAGTAAGAGACATCGAGCCACCTCAAGGAGGTGTCGATTATTACGCTCAGCGACCCCATTCTGAGCCGGGGTGTAAACGCATGAGGTTTGAAGGATTATACCCAAATCAGTAAGGTAACGTTCAAAGTGACAGTTAATGTACTCACGATCATTATCATTGCGCAACACTTTGACATGTGCATTGAACTGAGTGATGATAATTTTTGAAACCATTGAAATAAAGGAAAAACATTAGATTTGTTTTTCATTAGGTAATCCCAAGTGCAATGACAAAAACAACTTATAAGTACAACAAACCACTTACAACCAGAAATAGACGCAAGAGGGAAAGAACCCCAAACATCAGAATGAATAACTTCAAAAGGAGTATCACTAAGAGGGGACATGAGGAAGTAAGGCTCTTTTGTGCTTACTCAGTTCACACACATCACAAGTAAAGTTGTGAAACACAAAGTTCGACATAGCAGGAAATAAATGTTTCATAACAGAGATAGAGGGATGTCCTAGGCGACAATGTCAGGAATCCAAATCAGAAGACAATGCCATATGAAGAGCACGTGGAGGAGGAGCTGAGTTGGAATGGTCAAACAGGTATAATCCATTGCATAGGCTACCAGATTCAATCACCTTCCCCGTCTTCAGGTCCTGAAAGATGCAAGAAGAGAGGAAAAAGTCACTGAGTATTTCATAGAGTTGGTTAAGTGACTAATAGATAAAAGATTTTCGAGCAAATTTAGGAACATGAAGAACAAAAGAGAGAGTGAGAGAAGAGGAGGGAGTTGTTCCTTTTCCAGCAATGGAGGAAAAATAACCATCATCAACACTCAGTTTGTCTCGACCAGACAGAGGAGAGTAGGATACAAAACCTGATGCAGAGCCAATCCTATGATCGGTGGCCCTACTGTCGATGATCCACTGGGTGCAAGTGCGGCTGGTAGCAAATGAGCACCTTAGGGACTTTGGTGGGCATATGAGGATGATGAAGTAGAGGGATCGAAAGGTTAACCATGCATCAGACGTTAGAATGCAAGAGTCTCGTCCAAAGATAGAGCAGGAATAACAGCCAGAGGACGAATATCTTCAGAAGCATCAGAGAGATGAGTTGATCGGGACGGAGGTGGGTTGCCTTGAGAGCAGGGGCGGATCCAGGATTCGAAGTAAGGGGGGGCCCAAAAAAATGGTGAATCAAAGTATAATAAGCAAAAAAATTTCTAGTTTGAAATTTCAGCATTAACAATAAAAGAAAAATTACAATATGAATGTTATCTTATTTTAGTTGTGCACGCCGTTTTTTCAACTCATAGAATTCATCAATGAGCACATCTTTCTCGATCTTCTCTGCTATTTCTCGTTCTATGTAGAGAGTCATACAATTTGCCAGAAATTCATCCTCCATTTTGTTGCGCAGTCTTGTTTTAATAAGCTTCATAGCAGAAAATGACCATTTTGTAGTCACTGTTGAGACCGGAAGTGTCAAAATTAGTCAAATTAGCTTGTCAACAAGATAATAAGTATTTGATTGCTTCGTTTCGGCCAATTTCTCACAAAATTTAGAAATTGTTGACAAGTTATTTAAATCAGAATGAGAAAAAACGTCTAACTGATAATGGTGCAGCTGAGGAGAACTTAAAGTGAAATTTATGGAAGGAAAAGTAAGAAAACCCAAAGGTAAAGTCTGATTTAGAATTTCCCCAACCCAGCACAGCCGACGCACCCAAATCTCGCGATAGCTGGCTGGATTCACGCCAAATAGCACAATACGACTTTGATTCCGCTGAAGGAGGCCGCCAAATCGCCAATCGAGGGAAGAGCTCTTCCTAAGAGGCTCTCAGCCAACCGTAGCGGAAAGGGGAGAGCGAGATGACTCAGACGAGAGAAACGAGAGAGACGATCTCTTTCTGTATAGAAGAGAGAAATTGGATCTGGAAATAAGTTCACAAGAGTTATTAACTGTATATATATATTTATATTATATACATAACTTATATTTTATAATTTATAAATTTCATCACTTATATTATATAATATTTATATTTTATAATTAATAAAAACTAAAGCTACATAAACTTCAAAATTCTTGGGGGTCCCGGGCCCCCCCCCCCCCTTGCCCCCCTCTGGATCCGCCACTGCTTGAGAACGATCGTAGCCACGACCACCACGAGTGGCAGGCCCCCTGGGAGGTGGGAAGTCCTGAAGCTTGAAACAAATCTCCCTAGTATGACGGGCCTTCTCGCAATAATCACACAACAAATGATCCTTTTCACTCGACTTGGGCCTGTAGTCATGAGAAGGACGCCCACCGAGGCTTGACGCCCACAAAGGCTTATCTGGGCAGCCAGGGCAGAGCCCTCAGTGGCAGAGTTAGGATGTAATGTCTGGCGGCGATTAAATTCTTGCTGAACAAGGATGTAGACTTCCGACAGAGAAGGAAGATGATATCGCCCAAGATTCTTCACACTAATAGGATAAAAGTCTCAATGCAGACCATTGAGAAATTCAAAGACCCGGTTGCGTTCTTCTCGAGCCCGAACTAGAACCTCATTTTCAAGAGATACAAGGGTGAGAACATCAAAGTGATCATACTCTTGGTAGAGCTGAGTTAATTACAGGTAACAGGAGGAAGGAGGATGATCGCCTTGCCTCAAGAGGAAAATCCGCCAGCAGAGTTGGAAGATCTGAGCGACATTCTCCCGACAGGAATAGGTAACCTCAGCTCTTTTCCAAATATTTTTGGCTGTGCCCAGGAACACGTAATTCCGATCAATGCACTCCTGCATGGAATTGAGCAACCACGACATCACCCGGGGGTTCTCTGACTCCTATTAAGACCATTTAGTAGAGGCCTGATCAGGGGCTTTTGTAGTGTCGGTAACATAGCCAAACATACGACGAATTTTGAGAGCAGGAGTGATAGACCGAGCCCACGAGAGGTAATTGGTGTCATCGAGTTTCATGGTGGTAATTTGAGGAGTTCAGTGGTCATGGATAGAGCGGTTGGAGCCCAATGCTGACATCTAAGAGGATTCAACACGCACACTGGAAGACATTTGGAGATTCAACCCAAGGATATAAACCACGGGAAAAACACAAACGGGAAGAAAGGGGAAACCACGGGAAAAACACAAACGGGAAGAAAGGGGTGAGGCCCTAAAAACTTCTCGTAAAAAGAGAAGGACGCAAATGATCCCGACAAAGGAGTCGAGGAAGGGATGGAAGGTGAACGAAGGGATCATCCCCTCACGCAGAAGAAAGAGATGCCAGAGATCCCAGATTCTGCCTCACGGGCTCATCCCCTCACGAGATATGGCGTCCAAAAGCGGCCGACGGGCGGAGCGAAGAGGGGCGGAGCGGGAGTGGGAGAAGGGTGGAAGAGCGAAGAGGGGCATAAGTAGAGCGAGCGAACGGGACTCGAGATCTGTATCTGCGTAGCAGACGGGCCGAGCGAGCGAACGGGATGCGGGCTGACGAGGTTGGCCGAGCGCGATTAGGATATCGTTCCCTATGATACCATGTTGGCTGAAATGAGAATGGAATTATTATTAAGCAAGGGCCACTCCTTTATGTATATGTATATATATACTAGCATCTTCGAACGGGCTCCGCCCGTTCTCGATGCGTCGCTGCGGGCTTCGCCCGCAATCAAGCGGGCTTTGCCCGCTTGACCCCCCGGCGGGCTTCGCCCGCCCCACAGTGGGGTTCGCCCGCCCCCCGGCGCGCAAGGCCCGTCCCCCCCGGCAGGCTTCGCCCGCCCCGGACAAAATTTAAATAATTTAATAAATAATTATTATTTTTAAATTTAATTATAATATAATAAAAAATTATATAAAAAAATGAAACAAATGAAAAAAACCGGAAAAACCCAAAATCGCCCCCCCCGGCTTCCGCTTGCTCACGCGGGGGCATTCCCGGCCGGCGGCCTGCCCGGAACCCACCGGCGGGTTCGCCGGCCTCCGGCGAACCCGCCGAAGGTTTTCCGGCGGCGAGCGGGCATTGAAGGCTGCGTGGGAGAGCGTGGGCATCGGGCTTTTGGAGCCAGTGAACAGTGCAGCATTTCCAATTCTGGATATTTGCAGTCCGCATTTGTTAGATCCAATGACCAAAATCTATTTCCTGGAGATCGCACGGTCCAGATGAAATTCATGGTGTGATTGAGATATGCATATTGTATTATATAATAAAGATATATATATATATATATAAGTGACAAGGCGTACCAAATTACAGAACATAAAAAAACTAATACAGAAACACTAACAGTAAGTATTTTTCCTTAGATGTTGTACAATGTTATATATAATATCAATATGATACGAATATTAAATTGTGTATAACACACTTAATGCATAGATTAGAATAGTAGATAGTATTTTAGTCATCTTGTCATGATAATAAGAACCCTATGTACTAGAATGTAAGAATACAATATCTATAGTTAGACATATAATATAGATATATGAATGATTCTCTCCCATGTAATTTTATCATATTTTGTAGTTTCATGTTTGTATAATAATAATACGATTAATGAGGAAAGATATAAGAATTTCCTTATGAAACTTCCCTACACTCTTAAGAAATTTATGAATTATGCGATTGCAAGAGACAAAGTATCTCATACATAGAAATTATGAAAAGTGTAAATCATAATATAACTAAATCATCGCCTTGATATCGTTAACATTAAGATAGTACATAAGACCAACACGATGAAATTCATAGTTTATGAATGAAATCTTATGTGAACCCCCCAAATTAATCATACAAGCTACTAATAAGAAGGTGAAAGGATTAATGGACGTTTGTGTTCATGCTGGCTACCAAGATAATTAGGAGGCACGGTCGAGATTTTCTTGCGTGATTGATAAAAGCGCACTATCTTGCTCATAGGGCTTCACAGACATTATGAGCCTCAAGTTTGGTTGTCGACACCCCATACCAAGATTAGTAGATCTGAGTCTGTGTTTGTGACCGAGAGACACTACAACACATATGTTCGTTAGTTGAGACTCGAATCGTTAGAATGTGCATACGAATCTTGTAACGCCCTGGTCTACTTTGGGTGTGCTACATATCTGCACACCAGTGACCCCAACCCCTCTTCACGAATCTGATTGGCCGCAACCGTTAAACATATCTCCTAGATAAGGGAACTCTAAACTGGTCCTCATCACCAATTGTGTTGCAACTCAGTTGGCGACGATGATCAGTTTAGAGCTCCCTTATCTAGGAGGTCACAATCCGCCACTGGAATTAGCGGCTGCGACCAATTAGATCTATGGAGAGGGGTTGGGGTCACTGGTCTGCAGACCTGCTACGCACCCACAGTAGACCGGGGTGTTATACAAGCCTCGACCTCAACAAACCGCCATTGGAATTAATGACTTATCTAGGAGGTGATGAAGACCGGTTTAGAGCTCCCTTATCTAGGAGATTTGTTTAGCGTCTGCGGCCAATCAGATCCATGAAGAGGGGTTGGGGTCTCTGGTCGACTGACCTGTAGCGCACCCACAGTAGACCGGAGTGTTACATAAAAAATATATTTTTTATGTAGCACCCACCCGGTCTACTATGGATGCGCTACAGGTCTGCAGTCTAGTGACCCCAACCCCTCTCCACGGATCTGATTGGCCGCATCCGTAAATTCCAATGGCTGGTTGTTGAGGTCGGTGCTTAATGAGGACCAGTTTAGATCTAGGAGGTCTGAGGTTCAAGCCTCGGCCTCAACGACCTTCCATTGGAATTAACAGTTGCGGCCGATCAGATCCATGGAGAGGGGTTGAGGGCACTGGTCTGCAAATCCGTAGCGCACCCACAGTAGACCGGGTTGTTATAAATTTACTTAACTAAGATTAGGAAGAAAAGAAGATACGCGACATCTCAATTTCAAATGTAAATCGTAATCCAAAAATCTCTATAGGTTAACGATTTCGAAGTTGAAAAGAAAATGCAGGTTAAAATTGCGTAATAGAACAAATATTTATGTTTTAAGTACTTTATTAGAAAAGCATGCATAAAACATAATTTACATATATTAGTATAAAATGTTATTTTAAAAGTATGCTCATATAATTTTATTCAAGATATTTCTAGCGTCACTAGGGGAAAAGTCTTTTTTGCTCGCTAGTGAGTTGATCTATTTTCATAATTTTCTTTACAGGGATTACGGGTCAGGTTGTTCGCTCATACTTTCTAGTTAACTCTGCGTTTTAGCTGTAAGGTATTTCACTTTTTTTTTCAGTCCTTTAGTTCCGCTATAAACTTTAGTTATTCCTGTTATGAAATTAATTTTGTATACTGTTACCTACTTTGTTTCACATCATAAATTTCGACCAAACTTATGAATTGATGTCAAACTAGGTTGGCGTGCTACATGCTCATACACTGAACTCGCCGATCTTTCTTTCCCGTCCTGGACTGCTTGAGCTCGTTGTGAGTTGGAGCTTGCCGTCTCTTCTTTCAGCGCCCTGTGCGATTGGAGTTTTTAACTTCTTTATCTAGCGCTCTTATGCAGTTGGAACTCGCATCTTCCCCTTCTAGTATTCTCCTATGGTTCGAGCTTTCCACCTCTTTTTCCAGCTCCTCCATCCATTTGGAACTTGTTGCCTCTCCCATGCTTAGAGCTCGCTGCCTCTTATTAGTTCAACATCCTCTCGAAACTCACCTACTCTCTATTTCCAGTCTTGGACTTGCTTGTGCCTAGGGCTGTTCACAAATAGTATAGTTCAGGATTCGATTCGTGAAAATTCGATTAAAATTCATATTTTTTGAATTCGAATCCGAATTCCGAATTCGAATAATTTTTGAATCCGAATCCGAATAATTTTATTCCTATTCGAAGGATCCGTGAATAGTTCGCGAATACTGGAATATAAATAAAAAATTAATATTAAATATAATAATATTTGAATATTAAATTAAATTTAATATTATAAAAGTCGAATTCGAATTCATGTTCGAATCCGAATTTAAACCCAAATTCGAATCCAACATTTTATAACGAATCCGAATTCAACATCGAATATTCGATCGAATCTGAATCTGAATCTCTGCATTTTATGTCAAATTTGGATTCGATCGAACAGTTATTTGATTCTATTCGGTTCGTCAACACCCCTACTCGTGCCTTGTGCTCGTCCTGGCTCCCCTCTATGAAGTACGTGACGAACTCCGAATTACTACTATCTCCCTTACTTGGAAGAAAATTTTTGTCTAGTGGGTCCACTCTGTGCGTCATGTCTTCTAGACCAAGTGTCTTCTTCACCATTTGACCGACGACCCACTTGTTGATCCTATTGAGCAATGACTCCGAGATGATGGGCAAGTTCAATCACGGGTCTTAAATTTCATGGACAGCAAGCCATATCACATGAATATGCATCTCGAGATCATCTCCAGCATCTGTTCAGTCTCTGTCACGATCTCTAGGTCGTCGAACCTGTTTGGGATGGTGACTTAACATCATTCGTGGCCCGGTACAAGACTCTTATCGAGGCTTGAATTCAACACTAGCCTCCAACATTGGATTTTGCTACTTGACAGGCTTAGAAGGTGACTGTTGGCATATCACTAATGGTCTGCCTATCACCACATCTTCACAATGTTTGAGCGAACTTCTTATCGTCCCCCACTATTCCATCTTTGTTGGATGTATGCTCCATGATTTTGAAGGTCACTCCGCCGACCGAAGTCTTGTTGATTCCTTCTGCCTACAACACACTACTGAAGCTCGCCCTTCCCTTACTGGTCCCTGAAGAGGTCGTCATGGGTCTCGGTGCAGTGGTCTTGATAGTCTCCATCGCTCCAATAGGAAAAACACTCGCATATATACTCATTGTGGTCGAACATATCATATATACCCATTGTGGAAAAACTTATCTCAGGGCGGTGGACTTGATGGTCTCCATCGCTGTTATAGGAAAAACACTCGCATATATACTCATTGTGGCCAAACATATCATGCTTAGGCCACCTGCTAGAAGAAACATAGGTTCCCACCACAACCTTCCAATTTTGAGTACCATGCTTCTTATGCATTTGATGTTCCCACCATATCCAACTCCGACATTGACACAGATGCACGAGGAACTCTAGCATCTTTGAGGGTTGGTTACTCAAATTTCTGGCTTGGTCGCCTCTCTCCAATGAAGGTATATCATGTTTTTCCACGGACCCTTGTGAATGGTGGATTTTGAGGCCACAAATCACATTACTCCATATAAACCTTCTCGTTACACAAATTTTACTTGTCCTAAGTTTATCACGATGTCCAATGGAGACACCACACCGGTTTGCAACTCTGGAGATGAGCCTCTCACCCTGTCTCTCTCTTCACTCCGCACTTCTTGTTCTTGACTCTCAATTTAATCTTCTCTTTGTCACACACTGCTCTACAGCTCTGGATATGTGTCTCTCACCCCGTCTCTCTCTCTCTCCCTGCTCCGTCCTTTATGTTCCTGACTCTCAATTTAATCTCTTTTTTGTCGGTCGTCTTATTCATGATAATGATGGCTCCATCACATTTTCTTATTCCTTTGTGGTGCTGGATTGATATTGACGGATGTGAAATATCAGTGGTATGGGACAACTGTCAAATGGTCTCTACATATTAGACCTTCCCGCCACTGCTCTCTCCTTGGCACCTCTGTTGATTGGCACTGACATCTTGTTCACGCTTCTCTTCCGATCATGAAGAAAGCTATTCTGAATGTTTCTTTCTCTGAATTTCCATGTGAATCTTGTATCTATGGGAAACATCATCACTCTACCTTCTCCCCTCATTATACTAAAAGCTCTGCTCTGTTTAATTTAGTTTATTCTAATATTTAGGGTCCTTATAAAAATGCTAGTTTATCTAGATATCGTTATTTTCTTTCGTTTATTGATGATCATTCTTGTACGGCATGTTGTATTTAACTGCGCAATCGCTCTGAAGCATTACGCGTCTTTCGCTCCTTCATCACTAAGACTGATACTCAATTCTCGCACTCAATTAAAATATTTAGAACCGATAATGCACGTGAATATACGAGTCACGTATTCCAAAAAATTGTAATATGTTTGATATTATCCACCAAACATCTAGTGCCTACACACTACACTAAAATAGTGTGACCGAGCAGAAGAATTGCCACCTTCTCTAGGTTACCCGCTCAATTAAAATACTTTAAAACTATAATGCACTTGAATATATGAGACATACATTCCATAAAACTTGCAATACATTTAATATTATCCACTAAAATATTGTGTCTACATATCATAACAAAATGGTGTGGCCGAGCGGAAGAACTTCCATGTCCTCAAGGTTGTCGACTCTTTTATGTTTCAAATGTAGGTCCCTATGAATTATTGACACTTCGCTGTCTCCACCACTTACTATTCAATTAATCAAATGTCCTTCAATTTTGCGATGTCATTCTCCATCCTCTTTCCTACCACGCCTCTTTTTTACTCCTAGTATCTTCAATTTTGCGATGTCATTCTCCATCCTCTTTCCTACCACGCCTCATTTTTTATTCCTAGTATCTTCAGGAGTGTTTGCTTGTCCATCATCTTGTCCCTACAGTGGACTAATTGGACCCACATGTTTTCAAATATATGTTTGTTGGTTACGTTTGCACGCAGAAGGGCTATCTATGTTCTTCTCCCACTGATGGGAAATTTTTCACCTATGAGGATGTCACCCTTCTTAAGGATCAAACCTTCTACTCCACGGATGTCTCCTCGCTTCCTTGTGATGACTTCCCATCTGTTATCTCGCGTCCATACGCCCTTGTCCACAACTACACACCTCTTCTCCCAACTCCACCTCTCATCCTACATATATAACACCTCCCCTGCAATGATTATATAATATGAGTTCCGGCAGGGACCCCACAACATATAGACGCCACAACTTTTGTATTTAAAATGATATAAAAACACTACCCAACTCGAAACTCAAAATACAACACAACGAAAACACTAATCAGAAACTAGAAGTTGTCCACAATAACAAAGGAGTCTTAATGACCTCAAGGCCTTGCATCCACAAAATGTTCAAGTCAACATCCTTCACATCATACAAATTAGGAGTACAACAATCCTATGCTACCTTGACATGCAAGCCGGAAACAACGTAAAGAAAACATAATAAGCTACCAACCAGGAGGAGGTACACTTCATGAGGCTTCGATCTTTTCGGTCGACGAGCTAGTTCCAGCTTGCAATCCTTGCCCTATAAAATTTGATGTAACGTGGGTCAGCTAAGACTGACCTCAACTGTGTAACAAACATCCCTCCCCGATCGTCTCTAGCGGACCCCGGGGCACTTCGTCACCCTGCAGGTCAGCATTTCACATGCACATGTGATCAAACATAAAATAACATAGAAACAACAGGAATGCGTGTCACAAATATCAAACTTATTTTTATGTTGAACATTTAAATAAAATGGGACTTACAATGCAGCATGAATGCAAATCTGGGTTTCACCCAAGACATCCTATAACGTGTATGATTCTAACATATTATCACACATCATCTCATCACATCAATCACATGGGTACTCGCATTTCCCCAAAGGCATACAAGCACAAGGCCAAGAACTCCCGCTGAGACTCCACCCGCACATGCATCACAACACCATCGGACTTGTCCATTAGCTTCACCATTTTTGCCAATTTCACCTATTCAAGCGCAACTGATACTAAAAACTCTTGCTTAGACCCCACTCGTACATGAATCACAACACCATCAGGCTTGTCCAAAAGCATAGACGTTCTCGTCAGTTTTCACAAAATGAGACTTGTCTTGCCGTGACACTCTCCAAACCTGAATCACAACATCACGAGGTAAGCCAGCCGACCACAAAGACAAAGTCGCGCCTTCATAACCAAATGTACATTACAATCCATCACACATTCACCACGTACATTTCCCCGCCCCAAGCTAACATTCATTCTCACACGAAACATAAGGGCATCACAACGTCGTCTTCGCCGCAATCATATTTCTAGCAAAATCCCTAAAATGCACGTCATGCAACATCACCGAATCGGACCACCGATTGTGATTACGGCTTCACTCACGATGTCTAATCCACTAACGGAGTGGATTTCTAATGCAAAAAAAATGTTGGGGACGGACTCAATCGACCCGGTGGTTTTTCTTTAACCAAGACGACCTGAATCCCTCTCACTTGAGAGATCTGGTGCCAAAAATTTGCAAGAAAGGTAAAGGCATACAAAAAAGATGTCATGCACGCATTCTAAGATCGGGAGAAGAGATGTCGTTACCTTACAAAACCTCTTGCTTGCCATGAAAACCTTGAATATCACGAATGTACGTGTTCGCCTTCACGCCCCCTCCACAAATCCGGCCTCAGATCGACAAACGGAGCTCCGAAGCTCCAACAAATACTGATTTAGGCCTTCCTCCCTCGCTCTCTTTCTCGCTCACGCCCACCAAGTCACGAATGACTAGATGAATGAAAGGGGAGAACCCCTCTGCCCTTTTTAGATTTCACAAACACAAGACCTAGGCCATTGGATCAATCCCCAAAAAGATCGGACGCCCAAAAATCGCTACTTTACGAAACTGGTTCACGACACCCTGCTACGACGTGCGTCGTTAAGAACTCGACGCAATGTCAGCAGTCACTCGACGCACATACGTCGATGGGAACTCGACGCAATGTCGACAGTCACTCGACGCATGAACGCACATGCGTCGATAAGAACTCGACACAACGTTGATAAGTACTCAACAGCACTCGACGCAGCTTGCGTCGATAAGAACTCGACGCAACTTGCGTCGATAAGAACTCTGCGCAACGTCGACAGTCACTCGACGCACATGCGTCGATAAGAACTCGACACGACGTCTATTTACACCCTCAACTTCTAGGCAAAATATTTTTGGGGTGTTACAATCTACACCGCTACTTCCTACCCTCCGTGTGTACACTTATCGTCGTCCTCTGTCTGATGTCCTGAGGCAACCTCCCTTCATGATGACGCTCCACAACTAGCTGATATGACTATCCTCCCCTCGGACAAAGTTCCATCTACCGTTCACCATCTCTCTAATTATGTCTCCCTACACCGCTTATCTTCGAACCTTCACATGCGTGCTACTTGCCTTCCATTTCCACTCCCTTTTCTGTGTGGGGCACTCTTCAGCATCTGGGGTGGCATGCTCGATAATTTCAGTAAGGTTGTTCAAAATTTTACTTCATTTGAAACTCGACAGACTCCTGCTTATTTACTCGTCATCAACCTACAAGCACGATGACCCTCTTTGTGTATGTTGATATTCTCATCACGGGCGATGATTTGAATGGTATTTCTATGATTAAGAAGCACTTTACCTTGCATTTTAGACCGAATATTTGGGCCACCTCCGCTATTTCTTTGGTATTGTGGTTAGCTCGTCGACACGACGGGCTTGTCTTCTCTCAAAGGAAGTACCGTCTTAACCATTTTCACTATGCATGCTACTTTGTATGCAAGCATGTTGAATAACCAATGGATTCCAACCACAAGTTTGTGCTCATGCATCCGATTCTTATTTGCTTCTAATTTGGAATATTATTGTCACCTTGTCGGGAAGCTTATATATCTGACTGCCACATGACCTGATATATCATTTGTTGTTGGGATGGTCAGCCGCTTTATGCATTCTCCCTGGGTGTCCCACCTCCAGGCTGTTGGGTGGATCCTTCGGTATCTGATGAATGCTCTGGGACAAGGGCTTGTGTATATGCCCCCATCTTCTCTATCTTTAATTGCATATTTTGATGTAGACTATGTCGGATCCCTCGATGATCATCGGTCTACAAATGACAATTGTACATATTTTGGAGGACATCTGGTCACTTGGTGAAGCCAGAAGCACACGGTGGTGGCACACTCTTCAGCGGAGACTGAGTATCGTCCGATAACATTTGTTGTGTTTAAGCTTATGTGGTTAGTCTTCTAACCGATCATGATATAAAGTTCCCTTCTCCGGTCATTCTCTACTGCAATAGTTGTCACGACCCGTCTCAACAAAAGTCAGAGTGCGCTTTGGGGCGAGTCGTGATGCCACATGCATGGACGAAGTGAAAATTCATGCCTGTTAGACGGAAGCGGAGAAGCTGATAGTAGGTTTAAAATAATTAATTTGAAGGAAAAATAATTGTTTTTATGCGGAAACTTTAAAATATGGTAGTTTGAAACAGGTGCACACGCATTTTATTAAAACTTATGATACAAATTCAGATACAAATTTCATGCATTGACAAGTTTAGATGAATGAACATATAAAAAATATTAACTTCAAGTGCATATAATATAGTCTAGCAGTTGTCCGTAATTTACTGATTATTATTATTACATAAAAAAATATCTAACAGTAAAAGAAATGAAACGTAAACATAGAACTTGAATCTTGGCGCAGATCAGACTCAGGAAGCAGGCGACGCAGGTACGGACGCTAAGGCAAATCCAAAACAAGAAGGAAAAGTGTCAGAACATTGAAATAAATAGAGGCAAGGTAAAATACAAAACTAGTAAGGGGAAACATAAATATATGCGTACCAGTTTTCATGAAGCAAAACTAGCAAGACAAGCCAGTAAATAAGTTAAAAAGAAACAAGTTAAATTATTAGACTACTCCGGAGTACAACATCGATTCGATCACGTAATATCATTAACTGTAATCACTGAAAGTGTAAATGTTTTTATTTAATGTGCGTGCTCTAATAGGAGTTTAAATGCAAGGCTTATCAAAGTAATTGTGTTTGTTATGACCATTTATTGGTTTCCATTGCCAGTCAAAGCGTCACATCAATTTAATACTATTTTTTAATGATTTCTTATAACATTAATGACTTTAAGGATTCATGATTTAGCAGTTTCCTAACATATCAAGACATTTTACTAATTAATCGATGCAAATGTACAAGAATAGAGTTCGTAAACATGAAAAGTGAGAATCAAGTCAAGGAACAATATTTACCGAAGTCTTAGAACTAGACAGACATAAGAAACAAGAATTGATAACACCAAAAACTAGGAAATAAGTTTTGAACTTTGCAGGTTCGATGAATTAAGTTATCGTTAACAAGAAGATTTTTCAAGTAAAACGCAAGGGTAAGTTGATATGCATAGATCCTGGGATAACAAATATTCATCTAGATTAAACCATTTTTACACATAAATATCTTCCAAGTAAAAATGTGTGTACGAATACGAGCATGACATAAACCACCAATCATTTAATTGCTAGTAAGGAATCTTAACAGTTATCATTTAAAATAATTAATGTTCATGCTCAAAAACCTACCAGTACTCAAAATAATCAAAAATCTACCATTCTTCGAATCATTCATCATATGAGACAAAATTAAGCAAAGTGAGAATCCAATTAAAATCACCTCCTTACACTAACTCATGTCACCCTAAGTGAAAAATCTAAATAAGAATCATTTATGTAGGCGACTATCCAAATAAATTCATTCATAATCACAAACTCATGTCATTTCAACTATTTTAAACCTTAACCTACTAAGTTGTCAAAATAGGTGTTCAAGATTCAAATCCGTTTGGCAGATTAAATATCCAAAAGTGACGTCGAATAATCATAAGAACAGACATATAATTTAAGTTCAATGATTGTCAGAGAGAGAAATATCTACTTGCCTTAAGACAGAAGCTGAATCTGACGGAGACGGCTGAGCGGCGCAAGATTTAAAAACCCTAACTCGACCTGCTCAAGAACGACAAAAGTGACATAGCAAAACATCAATATGCTAACACATGCATTCTACAATGCGGAATTTATACAAAGAAGGTTACACAAATTACCTCCCTCAGAAGTGAGGGGAGAGGAAAAACCACGAAGAATCCAGGAGTTGGCGACGCTTAAGCTTGGGGAAACCCTAACTTGGAGAGACATTTGAGCGATTGATGTAGGGTAGGCTAAGGGGTGCACAAAACCTAAGACTCTAGGTGTAAATGCAAATGTGACTCTCTAGTATGATTCTAAGTGCAAAGCTGCCGTCAGTTACGACGACAAATAAATTGAGCAATGATAATTCTTTAACACCACGCAAATAATCAAGAGTGAAACAATTATTCAATTTAGCAATTTTTATATGGCGTTCCTTCGCTCGGAGGACCAAGGCCAAGCGCGCGACGAATAAATCCTCCTGCAAATTAGTAATGTATCGAAACAAATCTACACTAGTGAGAATCAAGGCAATATATTTTAATTCAACAATGAGAAATGTTAAATCACATAAACCAATATCACAAGAGAACTCACAAAGTAGTAGACTGAACCGAAGCACTGAAGATTATGGATGCGGATGTGTAAATCGGCGATCGAAGATGGAACCGACGCCGTGAAAAAAATGGTGGTGGCTGTCCTCAGCGGTAAATGATGAGATCGGGTGAAAAAGGTTAGATCCGGCGACGTACGAGTAGATTCGGGCCGAAGAGGGATGGATCCGCTATTTTGGGTTGGATCCGGGCAAAAATGGAAAGTACATGCGGTGGAAATAACAGATCGGGGCTGAAATTCTCAGATCTGAATGGATCTAGAGAGTTAGAGTGATTTGGAGGTGGTTCCACGAAGGGGTGATGATGGAGAGGTCGGTTGGGCTTAGGGTGGCTAAATGGTAGCCGGGTTTTGAGGAGGGCTAGCTGGCGGTCGGGCTGGAGGAGGGAGCAAGGGATGGTGGTCGGCGGGCTGAGTAAGGGAAGCGCTGAAAGGGAGGAGGCCGACGGTGGGCTGGCCGCTGCACAGCGGGAGGGCGGCCTGGCTGCTTGCTGGAAACAACTGGCCGGGCAGTTTAGGGTGCTGTTTTGTGGGGCTATAGCAATGGAAACAAGGGTTTGATGGGTGGAAAATGAAGGCAAGGGTAGAGAGTACCTTGGGGGGAAGAACGAACACATATGAGTCGTCACCTAGCGTTCCGCGACGTCTGCACTGGGGAGTGATCGCTGGAATCCGGGAATAGAAGTCTTCAAATTCTGCAATGCCTTGGTTCAGCCTCTTAGACCAATATTTATAATAAAAAAGACACTAGGACATCCCTATCAACGACTATGATTGGCTGGTGAGAGAGGTCACTAAAATATATGAAAATAAACCAGTAAAAATAAACTAATATATGATCTTGACTCGCGACGCAAATTCGGACACAACCGCGGAGTCCGATCGTCGATCCGGGCACGACATATATGGTAAGTCGCAAATCAGCCCCGAACGAGCACAAAGCTCGTGCTCGTCTCTGCTCCCTATCAATCTCCCCGGCTTGAAAGAATTCATCTCCCGATGAATTGACATCAGAATTCTCTCGATGAATGTCAGGTACAACTCGAAGAGGTCCACCGGAAGTCGTCAAAGTGTCGTTGGCGGAAGAGTGTCCTCGCCAATCAACTCCACCTGACTGAAAGGGTTCATCTCTGGTGAATAGAGATGACCGTTCTGAAGTCGAAGTCCAGGGACGAATCGATCAAGCTCCGCTGCAAGTATCCAAGTGTCAACTGCGTCGGGGCGGCCCTGCCAATGTACCAAGTAGTGACCGAGCGACCTATCTGAAGTAGGAACAAGTTCGTAGAATCTGAACTCTGTGATGCTCTCTTCGCTCATCTCTCGAGTGGTGGATCCCAATGCGATTGGCGGTGCCATTGATGAAACCAGAGAAGACGAATCCCCAGGTGGGTGAGTGTCTACAGTGGGTGGGCTGTAGTGGCTATCAGACGTAGGTGGAGTATGGGAGTGGTAATGCAACGAAAGTGGGGGTGTGGCTGGACATCTCCACTGTTCGGGTCCGCATACTCGTGAGGCTCGTAGTACGACGTTAGATCCTCAAGATTAAACACTAAATGAATTCCCATACTTGCCGGGATATCGATCCGATAGGCGTTTGTCCCAATGCGACTAATAATTGAGTAAGGACCCATTCTCCTGACGCTTAGATTTTTGGCAGACCCCGAGAGGAGCCTCCCAGGGCGGACTCACACCATTACTTTTTCGCCTTCATTAAGCATTTGTTCTCGCTTTCACTTATCTCCATGAGTTTTATAGTTTTCATTGCTCATTATTCGTCGGCGAACCGACTCATGTAATGCATGCAAATGGTGAACAAGTGACCTAACTGACTCATGCAAATGAAGCGACTGATGTAAATTGAGCACAACATACTCGACACACTTACTAAGGGAAGGCCTGACAATGACTTGAATATTACTAACATGGGGTGGCCTATCAAGCGGCTTACCGGGTGGTCGATAGAAAAATCTGGGGTGACCGACGTTATCGCCCGTGGGGACGATGTAGATGGTGACAAAATAGTGCGGAGCTCTGGTATAATGGGCACCTCTCAAATAATATAGTCCATCATGTAGCTCACCAGGGGGTGTATACCAACAGTCATCACTTGTGAGATGATCACTAGTGCGGATACATGATTCATTACTAAAGTTTAGGAGGTAACGCTTGTCAAATGAGTCTCTCGGGGACTTGATCCTGAAGAGGTCGATAATGATCGGATTGCCCACCACGAGGAGGGCACTAATAACAGTAGTGTCTGTGCGAGCAAGTAGGACACCAACAACAAAGTCAACGCTAGCCTCATGAACCTCCCAATGGAGTAATGACTCATCATGAGACTTATCTGGAGGTTCAACAATGAAGTCATTAAGAATGGGAAGATCTCTTAGATGAGTATCGCTTAGAGGTAGTGTCCTCGTAAGTGGGTGAGGTAGCCACTATGAAGTCAACACTATACTCTCGACTTTCAGTAGTGAAGCGACTCGAGATGGTATTAATGGAAGAGCAGGGGTGATTAGACTTAAGTGTGGGTCAATCGATATAGCGTTGAGAACCGTGTCTCTGTTCAAAGGGACACTAGGTCTAGATGTAGGTCTAGGTGAGGTGAAAAGGATGAGTATACCATCACATCGTCACTAGGTCGCCCATGCTCACCCACGTGACCATGCTCACCCACGTGACCATGCTCACTAGTCATGCTAGTATCACTATCCACCTGTATCATAAGATCTTGATCAGATTCAACCTCAAGATCACATGAGCATTGTATCTCATCAAACTGAGAAGAATCAAAATCAAGTGTCGGGTCTCTTATCTCGGTGGGAGCACTACTGATAAGTATAAGCTAGCTTTGAAGATAGTTTAAATTGAAAATTAAGTTGGATGAAGAAATTATGTGTTTGTATGTTCTATCTCTGTTTTACTTATATACTGTGATTTAAGGCGATCGTTCCTATCGAGTAATAATACAATATTTTTTTAAAATATCAAGGTCGTAATTTTCCACGGATCTGCGTCGAATACTCTACTTTAAGGAATGAAACTATTATTTTATCGAAAGGAGTTGATAATTTTTTTAAAAAGTGAAAATAAAAGTAATACGTAGGATTTTGAAAATAGATAAGCTAGAGAGCCCTCAATTTTGATTTACTTTGGAACATAATTTTTGAATAAGAAAAACTCTACTTTTCTATTAATTAAAATACTTGACCGTGCAGGTTTACTAAATATGAGTGCACCTCTATCGAGGATACATCCACCTGCGATTAAGTAGTTTGACTGAATTTTCGTATCTAATCAAAAATACTTTTAATACACGCTTTACGTTGTGAACCCCGCTATTGACCTTCTACTGATATTCGAAGGTTCAACCCGGGAGGCTTAAGTTCATCTCTTTCGAGAGTGAGACGTAGTTTCTCTTTACCTGAGAGTGATCAATTCATGACACGAACCTTTCGGCTACTAGCTACGAACTACGAAAATGAAAATCATATATCGATTGTATGGTTCCACTCAATTTAATTTTTAGGTCAATCTTAAGTTTTTATTACTTTAGAAAATAGGGTTTTAAATTACAGAATTAATATCTTTCACAAAGCTCATCTCAATCAAGTGCTAAAAAGTTCTTAGTCTCTCATTCGGATGAGGGCGGTAGTAGAAAATTTAAAAAACTTATAAAAGTTCAGAAATTATATCCGTCGCACAGTATCTCGGTTGATGCTAACAAGTTCTTAGCCTCTCAATCGGGATAAGGGTGGTAGTAGAAAAATTAAAAGACTTCTAAAAAAGCAGAAATAATATCCGTCTCAACTGTCTTAATCAAGCGCTAAAAAGTTATTAGTCTCTCATCCGGGATGTGAGTGGTAGTAAAAAACGAAGAGTACTTACGCACACACCCTGTCTCAATAGAAATGAAAACTAAGTTAACAGCAATAAAAGTAGAAGAATTACTTGAAAACTGAAATTTTATTACTTAAAAATGTTATGCACTAGAACCCAAACTAGGGTTAGGAAAATATCACTCAAAAGCTACTCATAAACACTATATAGAACTATGCGGGACTCTACCAGTTCTCCTCTAAACCTCAGCCTTGACCCTCCTTTTATAGCCAAAAAATTTGAGGTACACCCCCTAGGTCGTGTCGCCCGGGCGTGTTGCTGACGTAACATCTGCGGATAGAATTTTTGGCTGCTTCTGGATTGGTTTGAACAAGTACACGGGCGTCACATATAAGTCACGGGCGTGTCATTTGGGCGTATCTTCGAGGCGTGGCAGATTGGCTTCTTCGCGGTGTGACAACGAGCTTCTGCTTGGTCACGGCTGATGTCACGGGCGTGCCAGGTGGACCCCGGGCGTGTACCCCGGGCGTGACTTGAGTTTGTTGGCTTCAGGACTTCGGAACGACGCGACAGTGGGTTCCTTGCTTGGTCACGGGTGACGTCACGGGCGTGTCTGGTGGCACACGGGCGTGTAACCCAGGCATGACTGTGCTTGATGGCTGAAATCTGCCGAAATGTTGAAATTGCGGATAGCATCACGGGCGTGACCTAGGGGCGTGACTTTAGAATTTTTTGCCGAATTGCCCAAAAGTTGCAGAAATATCTATAGGGCATAAAAACAGGTTAAGTTAGAACTAAAAATAAAAAGAAATGATTTATTTAAGTATGTACATAATATAATTACATTTTTTATTAAAACAAAACTAAAATATAAACTAAAAATATGTCTATTTTGATACTCATCAACTACTCGCCGCATCAGTGGCTTGATCTGCATCCCTAGGCTTTCTTCGTAATGTAGATCTTAGGTGATCAAATTGAACTTCTAAGAGATCAAAGCGGTCAAGTACTAATTACAAAAATTCAGCCTCAGGTAATTCTATTGGCAGAACACTAGGAGGGTCCTGCCATGTATTGTGATCCTGCCGATAGTGATCTATATAGGGTTCCTGAGGGCCATCTAGACGGCATTCCCTAACATAATCAGATTGTGTTCGTAGGTGCGTATGTGCCCTATAAACGTGCAATGGAGGTCGTTCATATCCAAACCCAGGTTCCTCTCCTAGAGGAAATGTGTAGCGGCGATGACCTGAACGATATTCAATTTTATCATCATGGAGTCGCGGAGAGGTGTAATGATGAAGACGTGAGGACCTCTCGCCGTGGTGATCGCCTCTAGCATAATGGAATTGTGTCGACGAGTTGACACGATCTCTAGGAGTGGTGTGCAGGAAACGATGATAATCATAATGATAACATAAAGTTTTTTTAAAGGGGCTCTATGAGGTCGGGCATAGGTAGATTCAGGATACTCAAATAGTGAAGACGAATGACAGCGATAACTAGACATAAATGAACCCAAAGACTATTTAAAACCTACCACTACGAAACATGCAAATGACCTAACCTTGCCTCTGATACCAAAATGATGTAGGGTAGGCTAAGGGGTTCACAAAACCTAGGACTCTAGGTGTAAATTCAAAAGCGACTCTCTAGTATGATCCTAAGTGCAATGCGGTCATCAGTTACGACGAAAAATAAATTGGTCAATGATAATTCTTTAACATCACGCAAATAATCAAGAGTGAAACAATTATTCGATTTAACAATTTTTATATGACGTTCCTTCGCTCGGAGGGACAAGGCCAAGCGCGCGACGAATAATTACTACTGCAAATTAGTAATGTATCGAAACAAATCTACACTAGCGAGAATCAAGACAATATATATTAATTCACCAATGAGAAATGTCAAATCACATAAACCAATACCACATGAGAACTCACAAAGTAGCAGACTGAACCGAAGCACTGAAGATTATGAATTCGGATGTGTAAATCGGCGATCGAAGATGGAACCGACATCGTGAAAATGATGGCGGTGGCTGTCCTCGACGGTAAATGATGAGATCGGGTGAGAAAAGGTTAGATCTGGCTTCGTACGAGTAGATTCGGGCCGGAGAGGGATGGATCCGCTATTTTGGGTAGGATCCGGGCAAAAATGGAAAGTACGAGCGGTGGAAATAACGGATCGGAGCTGAAATTCTCAAATATGAATGGATCTGGAGAGTTAGGGTGATTTGGAGGTGGTTCCACGAAGGGGTGATGATGGAGAGGTCGGTCGGGCTTAGGGTGGCTAAATGGTGGCCGGGTTTTGAGGAGGGCCAGCCGGCGGTCGGGCTGGAGGAGGGAGGAAGGGATGGTGGTCGGCAGGCTGGGTGGGGGAGGCGCTGAAGGGGAGGAGGCCGACGGTGGGCTGGCAGCTGCACAGCGGGAGGGAGGCCTGGCTGCTTGCTGGAAACAGCCTGCCGGGCTGTTTAGGGTGCTGTTTTGGGGGGCTGTAGCTGTGGAAACGGGGTTTGAGGGTGGAAAATGAAGGCAATGGTAGGGAGTACCTTGGGGGAAAGAACGAGCACCTAGGAGTCGTCACATAGGATTCCACGACGTCGGCACCAGAGAGTGATCGCTGGAATCCGGGAGTAGAAGTCTTCAAATTCTGCAATGTCTTGGTTCAGTCTCTTAGACCAATATTTATAATAAAACAAGACACTAGGGCATCTCTATCAACAACTATGATTGGTCGGTGGGAGAGGCCACTAAAATACATGAAAATAAACCAGTAAAAATAAACTAATATATGATCTCGACTTGCGGCGCGGATCCGGACACAACCGCGGAGTTCGATCGTCGATCCGGGCACGTCATATATGGTAAGTCGTCAAATCAGCCCCGAATGGGCCCAAAGCTCGTGCTCGTCTCTGCTCTGCATCAGCGATCCTACCAACTGAATCGGGGAGCGCTGCTGGAAATCACGAATACAACGAAGTTAGACGTTTACAAGAGGAGTAAAATCATGAATCGTACATATATGCAAATTGGAGCACAAAGATTAGCAAAATACTTTCAAGAAAAATCTCAATAAAGGAGATTGGAGGAGGAATCTGACCAAAAGGAGTCAAATCCGATCCCACGGAGGCGAGGGGAGGAAACCCTAATCGTTCCTCTCGCAAATCCCCGGTCAAATCGAAGAAGAAATCGGAGAAATTAGGGCTTCCGAAGGAGGAGGTCGCCGTCCAAGAAGAAGAGAAGGAGAAGAAGAAGAGGAGAAGAAAAAGAGTCGTTGTCGACCCTTGAAGGACTGAAGCTGTCGGCCCCTTGGAGGAGAGGAGAAGATGGTGGTTGCCTTGCTGATCGAAGGAGGAGAAGAACAAGTTGTCGGATTTTGGAGGAGGAAGGCGTTGCTGCGGCCTGGGGGTGTGGAGAACCACCGGCCAAAGCAAGAGGAGATGCTGGCGGGAGGACACGGCACTGGAGAAGCGAAATCGGCAAGCGGGGATTGTGGGAGTCGGCGGAGTTGTCGTCGGGGGCTGCAAGATGCAGAAAACTGGAGCGGGAGTGCTGCAGAAAACTGGAGCGGGAGTGCTGCAGAAGACGGAAGCGGCGGAAGACCTAAGTGCCAACAATGCTTATTGAGGGAACCGGGGCTGCGGCTAGCAATAAGAGGGGGGATATTTTGGTTAATTGCAAATATGTCATTACTAAATATGACTTTAATTTAAATCTCATTTTTTTTCTAAACCTGGGTTGTTACAATAGTCAAGTTGTCGTCCATATTACTAAAAATCCTTTCTTTCATGAACGTACCAAGCATATCGAAGTCAATTGTCATTTTATCCGGAAAAATGTTCAAATTTGCAAACTTGATCTGCGCCATGTACCCACTGTCAAGCAAATGGTGTTTTCACTAGTGCCTTACCACGCCCACTATACTAATAGTTCATTTCTAAGTTTGACCCTTACAATCTATATATGCTCTAACTTGCGGGGAGTAAAGAAGAAATGAATAAAGACCTGTGTAAAAGCTCATGTAAAAGCCTAATTTCTCATGTATAGATTAGTCCCATGTCTTGGATTGGCGTTTAGTTTTCACTCCATTCTATAAATCTATGTACAAATTCTTGTATTGTGATTAATAAGTGAAATAAAAATATTTTTTTGCTCCGCATTTTGTTTTTCTACAAAGAGAAATTAGGAGCAACACTTATTTAAGATAATACTCTTTAAAGTGATTAGGACTATTATATCAAAGAGAACAGATACATAAGTAAGTTGCACAGAGAGAATCAATACGGAGAGATTTGAAGGAAAACGGTTCACAGTATTGAAAAAATCCACAACAGTTAACAACATGCTTATCATGAGTATTGGGGATTTGTTTTATGCTTTGATTTCATTTAGTGATTTGTGTCCTAAAAATTGCCTGGAAAATTTTCTTCATACTTCCTGTCATTAATTTGTAATTTGTTTGTATTCCCAACATTCTTGTTTGAGCACTTAATCCAATCTATTTAACGAATATTTCTTTATTTCTTCAGAGAGAACTTCAACACAAGAGTCAAAGATGGGCTTTGGCAAAAGCGAGAAAGAAGAATCTGCTTTATGAATGCGAAATTCTTTACCATCAGCTTAAAGAATCTAGCGTTAATTTTCTTAATGCAGAGGAGGACCGTTTTACTGTCGATCCATCATCATTGCCGGATGCTTTAGGACTCCTGACAACTTCAGATAACCGAATAGGCCTCCTCATTGCAGAGGTACTAAATTGAATTTCTAGTTTTAAGTAGTCTTTATTATTGTTTTTATTTCATAGCATTTGAGTTCTCATCGATGATTGCTTTTTCTACACTTTAGTTTATATTGTAATGGAACTTAATATAACTAAGAATATCACTTGATATAATAAATAATGAAGGTAAATTTGATGGAAATATGTTAAAAGTTGGCAGATGTATGTCAGTATATGGGATGAGAAGTAGCTGCGGAGGAAACAAAGGCTTTCAAATTTCTGTTCTAAAGACAAGATTTTGGAAGGGGTCGTCTGTGTAAAATGCTATTTGAAATGTCATGACCTTAATATGGACTTTTATTTTTCAAAATAATCAAAAGTTAGGACAGTGGGAAAAACAACTTTAGATAATCTACCGGACCTGGGATTACTAGATCAAAGATCGAGACTCCATTTAGTGGGACGTTTTTTCTCCGTGAGTTTGGACAAAAACACCAATGTCATTGAATGTATGTTTGACATGAGAATGGTTATGACCGCCACCAAGAGAAGAAAACTAGTTTTAAACATAAAAGTACATGAAGTTCCTTAGGCGGGGTTGTAGGAAAACAAAAAAAATGCAATGGGGGAAAGTAGACGCATTATTGCAGCTTTATTTCATTTTTAAAACAGGGCTATAAAACACACACTTAAGCTTCATAAGAGTTTACCCACATTCCACTTCATTCCTCTTCCACTTCACACACCAAACAACTACAAAGGGTGCCTTATATATAGGCATACAAGAAAGGAAAAGACAACTCAGAAGCTTACAAAACAGGGGATGAGGCAAGCATGCGGCGCTGTTACTTCTCTTCTTCCTTGATTTCTTCTGACACCTTCCCTTCTTTGTTGATTTCCTTGTGCAGGCAACTCTGGTGATCAATCTTGTCAGGATCTGTAGCTAGTTTTTGGTCATCAGCAGTGAGGCTGCCTTGATTATAATCTCTACACCCTCCCTTAATCATGGCAGTCATAACCCCTAATTTCTTCTTAGCTCATCAAATCGTGCTGCTGTGAGGGTTTAGTAAGGAGATCTGCAATTTGCTGGCCTGATTCACAATAACTGACTTGAATTTTCCTTCACTAACAAGTTCTCTTGTATAATGAAGCTTCAACTCTAGGTGTTTAGATTTTTTTATGAAATACTGGATTGTAAGCAAGGGCGATGACAGAAGTGTTATCGATATTGATAACAGTTGGTTTTTTTTCTTCTTCTGACATTTCTACTAACATTTGTCTTAGCCAAATTGCTTCTCTAGCTGCTTCACTGAGGGCAGTATACTACGCTTCTGTAGAGGAGAGAGCAACTGATCTCTGTTTTCTGCTGCTCCAGGAAATGGGTTTGGTTCCCATAAAAAACGCAAATCCAGTTGTGCTCTTTCTGTCATCTTCACATCCTCCCCAATCACTGTCAGCATATCCACATAACACATTGCTTTCTTCCTTTGGATACCATAGACCATACGACTTGGTTTTGCTGATGTACCGCAAGATACGTTTTACGGCTGCAAGGTGTTTGATACTTGGTTCATTCATATACCGGGAAACCAGACTTACAGCATGTTCAATGTCTGGACGGTATTGGTTAAATATATTAAAGACCCAACAATACTTCTATATTCTCCTTCATCAGTTTTATCTGCATCATCATTTTTCCTCAGCTTTTCTCCAGTAGCTGTGGGTGTGTTGGTGGGATTAACATTTAGCATGGATGTTCGATTGAGGATATCATCAGCATACTTACCCTGCGAGATGAATGTGCCACCTGAACTTTGTTGGATTTGGAGACCCAGGAAGTATTTGGTTAGACCAAGGTCTGTCATTTCAAACTTACTTCCCATGAGAACACGAAATTCCTCTATGTCTTTACTATTATTTCCAGTGATGAGGATATCATCGACATAGAGACAAACTATGGTGAGACCCATTTGTTCCTTTTTTGTGTACATAGCACGCTCAGAGATGGATCTAGTAAAACCAAGCTCAACAAGATAGGAGTCGATCTTTGATTCCAGGCACGGGGGGCTTGTTTCAAGCCATACATGGACTTTTTCAGTTTAAACACCTTTCGTTCTTCTCCTTCCTTCTCATATCCTTCAGGCTGATTCACAAATATCTCTTCTTTAATTTCACCATTTAAAAAGACGGACTTAACGTCCATTGATATATATGAAGGAATGATGTGCAACAATGGCAAGAAGGGTTCTTATTGATTCAAACCGAGCTACATGAGCAAATGTGTCAAAGTAATCTACTCCAGCTTTTTGAGAGTAACCTTTGGCCACTAATCGAGCTTTAAATTTTTGTATTTTTCCATCTTCTGTGTATTTCACTTTGTATAACCACTTAAGCCCAATGGCCTTCTTAAAAGGGGGCAAGGTGGTGAGTTCCCAGGTATCATTTTTATGAATCATATGAAGCTCTTCTTTCATTGCTTCTTCCCAATTCTTGTCTTTGCATGCTTCTTTATAGCTTACTGGTTCCTTAACAAGAGGCAAAGCTGGCAGTTTTGATAGAGATCAGAAATAGCTCTATACTTGGGAGGTGGGGAAGGAGATGATGATTGCTGAGGGTCATCAGAATTGATAATTCCTTGATGATGAATCTCCATATTGGAAGGCAGACTCTCATTAGGGTCTTCTAAATTGGTGGGATGAGCTGCAACCTCTGGAGAGGAACCCTCACCATTATCATTAGAATTGATGGGATGAGTGGTAACCTCTGGAATGCAAATCTGATCCTGAGTGGGAGGCCACTCTCATTTTTTCCTTTCATCAACTATTATGTTTCTAGTAATCTTTAGTTTGTTAGTGTCAGGATTGTACACTCTATATTCCTTGGAGTATCACTATACCCTAAAAATATCACTTTTCCCCCTTTTTCATCTAATTTGTCTCTTTGATGGTGGGAGATCAAATTAAAGGCAAGGCTTCCAAAAACTTTCAGATGATCAACTTGAGGTTTAACTCCAGTCCATGTTTCAAATGGAGTGGAGTTAGTGAGGGCTCGACAAGGTGCACGATTAAGAAGATACACTGTTGTATTTACAACTTCTCCCCAATAACTTTTAGGCAGTCTTTTGTTAAGAAGCATGCTATTTGCCATTTCAACAATGGTCCTATTTCTCCTCTCGACCACTCCATTTTGTTCAGGCGAGTTTGGCACCGTCAGTTCTCTTTTAATTCCTTTTTCTTGACAGAACTTGAAGAATTCATTGCTTGTGAATTCACCACCCCTATCAGTTCTTATAATTTTACATTGTGGTTGCTTTCATTCTCAACTTGCACCACATGAGATTGAAATTTCTTAAAGGCTTCTGATTTTTGTGTTAGGAACTTCACCCACATCATTCTACTGAAATCATCAACAATAAGAAGGAAATAGATGTTCCCAAAAATAGTTGGGGTCCTGGCTGGTCCCCAAATGTCAGCATGAAGGACTTCCAGAGGATGAGTAGCTCTTCGACTGACAAATTGAGGGAAGGGAGTTTTATGAATTTTAGTTAGAGCACATGTCTCACATATGTGAGGTGTCTTTCCAAGTTTGGGTAATCCAATGGCAAGGGATTTGGTTTGAAGAGTGATCAGGTCTGAGTAGTTGAGGTGCCCAAATCTCTGATGCCACTTACTACTATCATCCAAAGTTTCAGCGTTAAAGCTGTGTGTTTCTTGAGGAAGGGTTAATGGAAATACTTTGTTGCTGGACATTTGAACAGTAATCACAACTTGTGCTGAGTCTTTATCTATTATACTGCACTGTAGATTATCAAAGATTAACTTATATCCTTTTCTTAACAGTTGACCAACACTTAGTAGATTCTGGGCCAACCCTGGGACATATTGGACATCAGTGATGAGCTTCATGTGCCCATTTTTGGCTCTAACTCCTATGGTTCCCTTCCCTTTAATGATTTTGGTGGTACCATCTCCTAGCACAACATGAGAAATCTCATGTTCATTGAAGGAGATAAAGACAGTTTGTTGTTGACATGTGATTTGAGCACCCGCTATCTAGGTACCACACAGTGTCATCCTCTGATTTTCCAGAGTTGCTGGTATAGAATAACAGTTCTTCTTCTTCACTTTGTTGACAAGTTGTTGTCTCTTTTGGTTTGTTTTCTGGTTTTGCTTTGAACCAGCATTCATTATCACGGTGAGTGGGGCGTCTACACCTTTTACACTTGAGAGTGCAGTCATAAGGGTGATGATTGGCCACTTTGCATAGTTGACAAACTGGCATATTTTCATAGTGTTTGATGACTTGTTTTTCTTTCTCTGTCCAGGATCGATTTTGATTTTCTAAAGGTTGTTTTCCCTTGTCTTTGTCTCTTAGGGTGTTTTAATTTGAAAGGCCTGCTCGAGAGGTTGGGTTTCATACCGCCTTAATCTCTCTTCATGAGCAAGAAGGGACCCCATTAAATCAACAACAGTAAGAGTATTTAGTCTTCTTGCTTCCTCAATTCCAATAACCACAGGAATAAATTTTTGTGTGAGTGTTCTAAGAATTTTGGAGACCACAGTTTTCTCATCTAAGACATCACCATAGCTTCTGATTTGATTGGTTATTGAGGTAACTTTTGTGTGATACGTTTGAACGGAGTCACTTTCAGTCATGCTTAAGGCCTCAAAATTATTCCATAAAGTTTGAAGTTTCACAGAAATTACCTTTTCTGATCCTTGAAACTCAGATTTGAGAATCTCCCATGCTCCCTTAGCTGTGACAGCACCCATTATCCTTGGGAAGATGGGTCTGGCAACAGCTTGTTGAATGTGGAACAAGGCCTTGGCATCATTTTTCTGATTTTCAGCATATTGTTTCTTTTGATCTGGTGTCCAAGCATCAAGAGGATTATCAACTGAAGGTTGTGTGTAGCCCACCTGGATTAGATCCCATAATCCTTGGGAGATAAAAAGAGTCCTCATTTGGACCAACCAGAAATCAAAGGCATCACCATCAAAAATGGGAATGCCGCTTGGAGAGTAAGTGAAATTGTGAGAGGGATTGCCAAATGAAGCCATATGAGGAGGAAGTTAGAGCAGAGAACCAAGATGAGAGAAAGCACAAGAGAACTCTGATGGCCAATGACACACACTCAAAATTCTTCTTAGCAACCTCCCTCTGATACCATGTAGGAAAACAAAAAAATGCAATGGGGAAAGTACACGGCACTACTGCAGCTTTATTTCATTTTTAAAACAGTGCTACAAAACACACACTTAAGCTTCATAAGAGTTTTACCCACATTCCACTTCATTCCTCTTCCACTTCACACACCAAACAACTACAAAGGGTGCCTTTATATATAGGCATACAAGAAAGGAAAAGACAACTCAGAAGCTTACAAAAACAGGGATGGGGCAAGCATGCGGCGCTGTTACTTCTCTTCTTCTTGATTTCTTCTGACACCTTCCCTTCTTTGTTGATTTTCTTGTGCAGGCAACTCTGGTGATCAATCTTGTCAGGATCTGTAGCTAGTTTTTGGTCATCAGCAGTGGGGCTGCCTTGATTATAATCTCTACAGGGGTGGGCGTTCACGATAACGGTTCATAACCACTGCGTTCATGACCGCCTCGCCAAACAGAGCTTGAGTATATGATTAGTGGGACTGAAATCCATGCATTATCACTCGATATTATTTGATATGAAATGATGTCTTGCTAGATAGAATATTGGATTCATTACATAGAAGAATAAGGACATAGATTGAAAAATACGAATTTTAAGTAAAGGATGACCATTAAAATGGAAAAGTGTTTGAGAACTATCATAGGGTTAAACTTTATATAAATGATGTCTGACCTCTATTCTATATGGATATATGTAATGTGTGTTTAATAGTCATTGAGACTAAATGGAAATTGTGAATATGATGATGGATTTATGGTAAAAAAAATCAGAGATGGTTGATAAACAATTATATTTTAGATAAATAGTGAGAGTGATATATTGCAGCATAGATTTGAATGGTTCGAACATCTACAATGAAGGGAAGATGCATTAATATTACGAAGGCTTGACAAAATTTATGTGAATGAAAAAATGAGTTATGGATCCCATGGGTGAGATTGGAGGGTTATAACCTTTTATCTACATAGTTTCGATAAAGCTAATGATTGAAAATTTCATTTGCACTAATTTACTTTTATCTTTTGATTAAATTTAATTATGCTTTCTGATGTGTGTGATTCCTGATTGTAGGCGCAGTTACTTGCTCAAGAAGATGAAGAAGTCAACTTGGACCCAGCAAAAGTGAAGACAGCTGGTTCCCCGAAGATGTAATCGCCATCAATGGCGATGATCCAGCTACAGGAGATGAAGGGATGAGAAGGATGCTAATAAACTCGTTATTAGACAATGCAAAGCTGAGGAAGCAGGCGAATTCCATTTCCGATGCGCCCTCAAAGCCTACATTGAACTAGGGAAGGGCGATGGGGACGGGGACGGGGACGAAGCTTCCTCCAGAAAGACCATCCTCAACAGGTTCTTGCAGAGGTAATGGAGTAGGTGTATATTCTGCGCTCGATGGAACTCTGTTGGCCTTATAAATACACAGTTTGAGTTGTATCAATCAATAATATTGCATTGCAAAACATGCATTGCTAGGATTTGCTGAAGGAATTCCGCAAAAGGCTTATATAATGAAAAGTGACGAGCATCAATTAATCTATAAATCGTCATCTCCGCACTCGGCTCGTTTGCACAATATCTCCTGTTTGTTTTAATCTGTTTTTTTCCTTTCATTTTGTTTGGAAACCTGTGATGGTGCAAGGATTTGTCTTTTTACCTTGTAATAATTGATGTAGCATAAGTATCACATTCTTCATATGAAATTAATAAATATTATTAGTTGACATTCAAAATTAATGAAACTTCATCAGAAGCCAGTGAATAGGTGATGCTCAAGGATTTGCTATTGTTAGAATGGGGTAACAGTTTTATATAGAACAACAATAGTCTGTCTTACAGGCAGAAATCTCTCTCTCTCTCTATATATATATGCAGAGAGAATTAAAATGAAGGAGAATTGGTGTACAGATATCCACTTTGAACCGGTTTGAAATGACTGGATGCAGCCCAATCACTCGTATAAGTGATGTTCGTTGTTGATACAAGACTCGACGGGTAACCAGTACAGACACAGAAAGGATTTGTGGTGAAGAGCACCACCCGCTTCCCGTCCGGCCTACCCACAGCCGTGCCCTCGCTCCCAAGCGCTGCCACGTTTGTCGATGGTCATTGCTGTCCGCACATTGCCCGTGCATATTTGCCGCCTTGTTGCTCGATCACAACTTGCCACAGTCCGTTGAACTGCATGAAGCAAGGAGGATTGACACTGTTTTTTGTATTTTCTTACTATGGGTTTTCTTGGTCACTTGCTGCTGTTGAGAGGAGAATGAAACCCTATATATGAATAATATATATATATATATATATACACTATTAATTATCAAACCTTTTCATGTGAGTTTACTTTTCATAGTGTCTATGGACACAATACACTCTCAAGCTACTCGTTCCCAGAGAAAAATTGAACTTCAAAATTTGTGCCTTTTCAGTGAAAGGAGTGCTACCCGTACAAAATTTGTGCGTTCTTAAATATTATTTCTAGTATACACACCCCCTTCTGGTGGATGCTATGAAATGTAAACAGACGGAGTAATGTGTAGTTCTGCAACCTAACAAAGGAGATCAGGATAAACAACCCTAATATCTATAATATTATTACTCTAAATAATATTACTGTCAATACTCAGATTTCCATTAACAGCAATATGTTGAAGCATTATCTCATTGTGATCTTGAGAGCGGCGTTTGGGGGTGCGGTGTATTGAGTTGTGCGCGGCGGCGGCTCTATATCGCTGCATGTTTGAGGCTCAGTTTGGCGCAACATTTTAGAGGTGGGGTGCAGCAGTTTTTCGAAACGCCGCGCCAAACAATGTCAAGGAGGTCCACGGTGACATCAGCCACCGCTCAAAGAGCGGTGGCCCGCGGTTTCTGAGCCGTGGAATCCCTTCCGTGACTCAGAAAACGCAACAGCGTTGCGGCCATTTTTTTAATATTAAATTATTATTATTAAATATTAAATATATTAAAGATTAAGTTATATATATTATTAATATTATTATTATTGTAGATTATTATATTAAATATATTAAATATTAAGTTATATAATGTATATAGACAACATTGCAAACTCTGCTCTTTCAAACAGATTCGCAGATTTTGTCACTACTATGCAAAACAGCTGATTATTCCACCACTGCTTTCCACCACTGCTTCTCCAGTCGCTGCAGCCCCGCCAAACAGAGCCTAGTAGCAAGCAAGGACGTGTTTTGGAGAAGGTTGCGCTTGAAACAAATTATGTAGGGAGTTCTCTTATATACTCCATGCGCAATGCGCTTCCTTTCCAAGATAAATGCATTATGTGACTTAAATGCATTTATTAAGTTACTATTTTTATCTTTTTCTATACCTAAAATATACAAAAATCATAAAAGCTCTCAAATTGAATCTTGAACTCCATCATAGTGAATGTTGAGTTGTGCGCGGTGCGATCACGCCGCGGAGTTTTCAACCGCGGAGATTTAGCGGTGATCCGTAGCTAGCTGCCAAGGTGGGTCTATTTTGCTGTCGTGGTCTTTGCTTCAATGTTCTATCACCATATCGCGTGCATGCATGTGAAGCGATTCGGTGCCACGTGCGGCTGGAGATCCCCCAATGGCATGTGAGGCTCCTGCGGATCACAGTAGCTGCTGGGTTCACATGCATGCATGCATGCATAGTCTGTCATATGATAAACCTAATCCACATGACAGGCAGGCAGGCAGGCAGGCAGGCAGCGCGTACGTACCTGAGAATGCCGCCGCATGCAACAAGCGGAAAATCGTACATGGGCGTTTCACCCACTACGCGCCTTCTTCTGATTCGCTCCGCTTGCTGTGATTTTGTTGCGTCACCACCGAAATCAAAACCTGCTTTTTCCATTTGTGGATTTCATCAAGTTTTGATTGTTTAGAAATCAATCTTCATTAATGGAGAGCTAGCACCAGCACACCCACGCCACTACACCAGCACCCACGCACGCAAGCGCTTGGGTTTGCGCGCGTAGACACACGAGTGAGAGGTACGGGGCTTTGTCCCTACGGACAATCGTGACAGTGCGTGAAAAAAAATTAGATGAGTTACTCTCACCTAGAAATAGGTGCAGTATTAAACACTGTCCGTTGATTTCCTGCAGAAATAATATGATTGATCGAAATACTGATCAACGGTCAGTATTTAATACAATATGAGTAGTAGGATATCAGATCAACCGTCAGTATTTAATTAACTGAGCACCTATTTATAGGTGGGAGTAACCCACCTAAAATTTGGGGCTCAGTGCCCTGCGCAACAGTACCTTGACAACAGCATTGTCCCAATCCGACGACGCTCCTCGTGCTTGTGAACCCCCCGAGTGCTATACTCTGACCGTCACTCATTTTTGCTATGTGCAAGGAGGCTTTCGAATGGTAGGGACTAGGGAGCGTAGGGTTATTATTTTAGGTAGCGACTTTGCCTATAGGCATGGGAACACTTTTTGTTTAAAATAAAAGAAAAGTACATAAATTTATAAATTTTATAATGAAGAGGTAAATTTAAAAAGTTGAATGTTTCAATAATACTCACTTTTTAAGCGCTGCGCGCGCTCTCTTGTTTCACCGGACACAATCATTGCCGGGCGAGCATAGGGGCTGGTCTTATAAGTAGGGTAGTAGTGCGTCCATACTTTATATACGTATATATGTATAGGGGAGGACCTATTAAGGTGCGAGAGTGGGCGGCCGCCCACAATGACAATGGCGGATCCAATTTAGACCGAGGAGGGGCGGCCGTCCCCCTCAAATTTTTTTTTTTCAAACCCGGACACTAACTTTAGACAGCAGTTTTTAATAAAAACCGCAGTCTAAAGTTGTAAAAACGCGGAACCCGGATTTAGCTAAATCCGGATTACACGCGTATTTTGAAAATATACCTACTATATGACATTTTTAGAAAAAGTGTTCAACATGAAAGTTGTAGATCTCGATGAGATCTAATTAAAACATTCATCTTGAACACTTTTTTTTTCTAAAAATGCAATATAGTAGGCCTATTTTCAAAAGGGGCGGAACCCGGGCGGAACTATCACATAGTTTCACGCCTTTGAAAATAAGCATACTATATGACAATTTTATAAAAAATGTTTAACATGAAAGTTGTAGATCTCAAGTTGAACACTTTTCCTAAAAATATCATATAGTAGTTCTATATGTTCAAAAGGCGCGTTTTAAAATTGTGCGGACACTTTTCCTAAAAATATCATATAGTCCTTCTGGTGAGCACTTTGTGGCGGAATTAGAACTCAAGCATCCAATATAAATCAATTGATTGGAGGTGGAGACTACACATGCTTGCCAATATTAAGTGCAGAAGAGAGGCTCTAGATCTATATTAAGTGCGTAAGACTATTAGTTTCAAGTGCGACATTCACGTTGCTTATTATTATTTAATTAATATTCTAGTGAAGTGGAGTAGGGTGCCTTTAGGCCTAACTAGCTAGTTTGCTCGCATATCACATGAGTCCTAAAATCTTTATTAAACGCACAAGACTAGCTAGTTTCCTCGCAGAGAACTTTTAATCTCAAAATGCCACATTTTTCCCTCAAAATGTGGTATAAAACTTAGGTCCGAAAACTTAGGTCCGATCAGCGGCCTAAATTTGAGGGGGGGGGGGGGGGGGAGCGCAAAAGTGTTTGGCAGAAGTCAAAATTGTGCGGACCCCGCCTCATTTTCAAGGTCCTGATTGGTTCCGGACCATGAGCATGGTCTGTTGATCGGACCTAAATTGTTTTGAACTACTACTTTTTAATTGGATGACGTCATTGCATGTGCGACTACATATTCACTCCTCCCCAAGTTTGCGTAATTACAGCTTGCAGCCGTCTTATTTTCAAAATTATAATTATTTTTCCTCAATGTTTACATTTCCTAACATTTACGCATAAAAAGACTCCTCGGAAGATTTATTATAACGAGGTACTTTGTGCATAAATGTTATAATGAAATGTAAATATTAAGCGGAGGTTTTTGTAATTTATTAAGTTAGAGGGGTGCAAGCTACAATTATGCAAATTTTGAGGGGAGGTCCCGATAAATAACCCTTTATAAATATAAACTGATGCGAGGATTACGAAATGGTGCAGCTGGGCGGTCCTTCGTGGCCGGTGGAGCTCGGGAGAAAAGACGGCTTGGGCGCGAGCAAGACGGCCGCTGAGAATAACCTTCCAGGGCCTAATTCCAACGTTCAAACCCTTACCCAGAAGTTCCAAAACGTAGGGCTATCTCAAAGAGACATGGTTGTACTCTCAGGTATACCAAATATATCCTTACTAAATTTAGTATCGTGCTAAACTTATAAGCAAATGCAACTTTAAAATATATGTACCTATATATGTAGTAATTAATTAAATAGTTATATAATTATTATTTTTTTGATTTAGGCTCCGTTTGAGAGAACTTATTTTCACTGATCAAGCGGTTACGGCTGCATGAATCAGACCTTAATTATGATCCGGTTCATGTGATCGTAACCGCTTGACCAGTGAAAATAAGTCTCCCTTATAAACAGAATCTTAGTGTTATGTGTATTATGATGAACCTCCAATTTTTTGGGGGTCAGTCATTTGCTCTCAATTTGAGACCAAATGTAAGGATTCTTTTACGAGAAAATAGAAGTTTTTCCGTTTGTGTCTTGCAAAAATTCAGGATAAAATTTGTCTACATTTAATTAAAAGGTAAAAGTTATTTTAGTGAAACATTCAAAATTAAAATGATAAATATAATCTTAATGTTTTAATCTAATAACTTATATATATTATAATTTATTTTAAAAAAAATTAAAATATAATATTCATTCAAGTATAATCACATTTTTCGAGAAATGATGTCGTTAGACATATCATCCATATTTTTGAGTAGCTATCATTAAGCCCATCAAATATAATTGACTTTTTGCATTAAATAATTAATGGTGTGTTTATTTTAAGCTACATTAATTAATTGATATAGGCGGAGCCCTGCATCTGCCATGATCGGGAAACTGTCGCAGGTGACTGTAGCGGCAAAGCCCCGCTCTTGAGTGTGTGTTTTATACCATATATAAAATTAATTAATTAGTTTGTACCTGAAATCTTCGAATAATTAATGTATTAAGAAAACATATATGAATGCTAATTTGGTGTTTATGTTTCCCCCTTCATAGGAGCTCACACAATAGGCAAGGCCAGGTGCGCCACATTCAGCTCCCGGTTCAGCTCGACCGGCTCCGGCTCCCAGGTCTTCGAAGACCAGGTGTTCATCGATTCGTTGCAACAACTCTGCACATCGGGCTCCAACAACACGCATGTCGATCTTGACCTGGCCACCCCGTCCACCTTCGACAACCAGTACTACATCAACCTCATCTCCGGCGACGGCCTGCTTCCGTCGGACCAGGCGCTTCTGTGCCCCGACGACGCAGGAGTCGTCGAGGGCCTGGTTGCAGCCTACGCCGCGGATGCGGAAGCCTTCTTCGAGGATTTCAAGGGGGCGATGACAAGGATGGGGAGGCTGGCGCCGCCGGCCGGCAGCCGCGGCGAGGTGCGGAGCTGTTGCAGGGTGATTAATAGTTAGTATGATATGATATTCTTATAATATATATATTGTAGGTTTTTTATATGCTCGCAATGTTAAATAATTATCTGGTAGCCGTTTCATGTGGTGTGTAGTTGTGAAGGTTTGTCTTCTACTAATTAATAGTTAGTGTAAGCTTGTGGTTTCAGTGCGACCGGTTGATGTTTAATGTTTTTTAATTAATGTCTACTATAGTTATTTATACTTATGTTTCTCTTTCATCTAATCTTAATTTCTCTCTATCTTCTTGTGAGTGCCGAGTGGAGGAGAAAGAATGAGCTTGAATATTATATAAAAGATGAGGTTTTTAATGTGGAAATTAAAAAGGGATAATGTTACGAAACAACCCTGAAGGAACGCTACACTTAACCAAAAATTATTGATCCAACGGCGAGAAGGCTACTCGCGTTTCTTCCTCAGGGAACGCTATACTTAACCAAAAATTATTTTTCAAACTGAGCTTTAAGTGAATTTTATTCCCCATCGTAATGATTTATTGTTTTTTATGGGGATTGTTAACCGCAACCCGTTATTGGCTAGTCACACCTCAAAATCTACTAACTTTTTGCACTTTTTCGAAATACGTCTTGTACATGCAATTTCAGGAAAAGTGTTCAACACGAAAGTTGTAGATCTCGATGAGATATATAACTTTTGTGTTGAACATTTTTTCTGAAATTGCATGTACAAGACGTATTTCTGAAAGGCGCAAAACCTACGCATATATCCAAAGTACTTCTTGTACATGCATTTTTAGGAAAAGTAATCAACACGAAAGTTATAGATCTCGACGAGATCTACAACTTTCGTGTTGAGCACTTTTCCTAAAATTACATGTACAAGGTATATTTCAAAAGGCGAGAAAAGTTATGAGATTTTGAGGTGTAGCTAGTCAAAAACGAGTTGCGGTTAACAATCGCCTTTTTTATTTATGTCTTCTTTTTCCCTCTGCTGTGATAAGACAATAGTATTATCACAGTTATTACCGAGAAAAAACTAAGGGTCTGTTGGGGAAGCCGTTTTGGGTCCATTCCAGCTAAACCGGGTCGGTACTGTTCCTTGCAGCGCTGTTTGGTTAGAGTCGTTTTAAACCGATCGATTGAAAAGGGCAAAACTCCCACCCTTTGACGCTAGAGGAAGGAGCACCAGCGCGCCGTCTGCAACCCGTCGTTCTCATCTTCTCTCCTCCTTCGCGGGAAACAAACTCTCGATCCTTCGCTCTTCGCCCTTCCGCAACCTCCGCCGTTCAGTTTTTCCGGCCTTTCCGGCCTCCGTCAACCGCAACCGCTGTTCTTCCTCCAAGGTTTGGGTAGCCGAACTTTCCCCCTTCGCCCTTCCTCAACCGCCGTTCTTCCTCCATTGCGGAAATTTTCCAAAAACCTGGTGGCGTTCTTCCTCTAGAGCCGACGGTCCTCAACAGTGATCTTCCTCCATAGTCGATCTACCTCTTTTCCAGTCCGGGCCTCGGTATGGAAACGAACATTTCTGTTCAAGGGTTTAATTTTTTTCCAGCTTTGATTTTTGTTCCTCCATCGCGGCGATTTTTGTTTCTGTTTAAGTTTTGGTTCCTGAGAACTGTGATAATTTTGGATTGCATATCATGCTCTGGATAGTTTTAGGATGATAGCTGGGAAAATGAAAAATGGTTGTTATTTCATATTAAGCATGAGATGATTAAAGATCCGATGTTTATGTGTGGTTGAAAAATGGTCTGTGAATGTGTGGATAGTATTTATGTTTCAAAATTTTAGATACATTAGTAGAATTGATTGGAGCTGTGAGCATCATATTCATTTTTCGTTGGCTGATAATATGCATATCATGTTTTGATTGGAGGATTGATATTGTTTATAACAACATTAGTAGAATTGGTCCTTTTCAGGGAATATAATATGTCTGTGTTCATTCCAGGATTCTATTGTCTTTGTCCTCCCAAATATTCACGGTCTTAAAATTTTAAGAAGGGGAGATTGTAAGATCACTCTCAACTAACTAAAATCAATAAATTAATACTATTTTATACATTGCTTTTAGAAAGTGAGACATAAATAGCAGTTTGGCATCTTTCAATTCTAGTTTTTCTACTATAATTGCAGTTTACCATTTTCAGCATTCGACAGAAACAATAAGTCGATATTTCTCACGATGTTTGACAGCTTTAGTAAAGCTATCACATGACCTTATTGCGGCGGTAGACGGACACTTTACAAGTATCCCTGCAAAGATTTTAAACGACGATCGATACATGCCCTACTTCAAAGATTGCATTGGAGCAATCGACGGTACACATGTTGATGCCCGCATCCCAATAGAAGAACAGGTTCCCTACATTGGACGTCACGGTTATACCTCTCAAAATATTATGGTTGTATGTGATTTCGATATGAAATTCACATTTGTCATGGCTGGTTGGGAGGGTTATGCACATGACAGCCGTATTTTCCATAGTACAATTACCGATCGGCGTTGGAATTTCCCTCATCCACCACCAGGTAACGTATAATAATCTTTTTTGTAGTTACAGCAATCGTGCTTTACAGTTTATTAATATAATTTTGAACACACAGACAAATACTACTTGGTGGATGCTAGTTACCCATTACAGTTAGAATATATTAAACCGTACTCAGAAACAAGATATCATTTGCCAGATTTTGCACGCGGACGACGTCCAATACAAAGACAAAAGGAAATATTCAACAAGGCGCACTCGTCGTTGCGCAGTGTGATAGAACGAACTTTTGGAGTGTGGAAGAAGAAATGACATATTCTTCGTGATATGCCGCAGTATGCCTTCAAAAAACAACGGAATATTGTGATCTCAACAATGACACTGCATAATTTTATACGCAGACATCATTCTAATGTAGACAAACATTTCTACCGATGTGATAATGCTGAGAGCTTTGTATACCCGCATGCGCGGCTGATTAGGAAAGGGGTACAAATGACAAGCAACTCAAGGAGGGAAAACAATGAAATTGGTCGGGGTGGAAGGAGTGGATCAAGTCAAATGTCGGCATTGCGTGACTCCATTGCCGAACAACTTCACGAGGCCGTCGAAAATTGAGTCTGAACATATTGCATTTTATTTTAGTTGTATGTGTTTTATTTTTAAGGTTTCTCGTTCTAACCGCCACCAGAATGGTGTTTTCCCAAACAGATATATTATTTCTCAGTTTTAAATCAGACTGCAAACGGAGGTTATCCAAACACAAACTCAGTTTTGAAAATACAGTTTAGAATCTCTGTTTTGAACTTCTCCCTTTTAAAACGGCACCGATATCCCAAACAGACCCTAAGTTTGAACATAAAAGTCAGTAGAGTTTTGTAAAGGTTTATTTGATACGACGGGAAGCATTTGGGAATGTCATGGTTATAAACTGTACATCATGAACTTTTGGCCTCACCTAATTAAAAAAAGGTTGCTTATATCCGCACTGCAGTTTTGATTTGTCACACCGTATTTTCTCCTAATTTTTCGCGGCTTTTGAAAATACGTCTCATACATGCATTTTTAGGAAAATTGTTCAACACGAAAGCTGTAGATCTCAACGAGATCTACAGCTTTCGTGTTGAACAATTTTTCTAAAAATGCATGCACATGCGCATTTCCAAAAGGCGAGAAACCTAGACGTATTTCCCAAGTACGCCTTATACGTGCATTTTTAAGAAAAGTGTTCAACACGAAAGTTGTAGATCTACTTTCGTGTGAAACACTTTTCCTAAAAATGCATGTACAAAGCGTATTTCCAAAAGACGCGAAAAATTAGGAGAAAATGCGGTGCAACTATCCAAAACTCCAGTGCGGATATCAGCGCCCTTAAAAAACTTCATTCACTTTTATGTTTGCAATTAAATTTTTTTCGTTGATAACTGTCATATTTTTTATGTCAAATACATATGTATTTTATGACTGATATTTTTCAAATTGGAGCAAAAATATACTTGATGCTTCTAGGTGAGGTTAAAAATCCGAAAATTTTTTCCCTACGGGTAACGCAGGAAGGAGTCCTGCGGAAATAAATAGTCGGGGCCCACCTTTTTACTTTTCGAAATTACTGTTTTTCCCTAACCCTTTGCAACCCTTCGCCGCTCTTGCTCCCGACTCCGCTCCCCGACCTTCGCCGCGCCTCCTGCTCCCGCCGCTTCTCCTCCAGCCGCTTCGTCGTTTACTCGAGCTCCCGCAGATCGCGAGACTCTTTCTCTGGAACAGTCTACCTGCATAGTCTCTCACGCTCAGAAGATTTGGAGCACTGAAACCCTAACCTGAAGAAGAAGGTCCACGAAAAGTAGTGTAATGTGTATAAAATTTTTCATTTTGCTGTACTTCAATCCGAATTTGTATGTCAACCATGTTTATTGCAGTCGCATTTGTATGGCAAATATGTTTGCAGTCGCATTTATCCGTTTGCAGTTGTTGTTTAGGGTTGTGCACTAAATTATGTTGGTTGCGGTTGCATTGCTAGTTGATTGAAGTTGTATTGTTTTGTGGTTTCCTGTTTGCAGTTGTTTCCCCTGAGAACTAGTGTACAAAATGTATGTCATTCTTGTTGATTGCAGTCGCATTTTTAGGGTAAATATGTTTGCAGTTGTATTTATCTGTTTTGCTAGTGCTTGTTATGGGTAATGCGCTAAATTAGGTTGGTTGCAGTTGCATTGCTAGTTGGTTGCAGTTGTTTTTCTTTTTTTTGGTTTCCTGTTTGCAGTTGGTTACCCTGAGAATTAGTGTAATATGTTTGCAGTTGCATTACCTGCATATGCTTGTTTGCAGCTGCATTACATGTATTTTACTGTTGAGTTTGCAGTTGCATTAACAGTTTATTCCCGTAGAGCTTGCAGTTGCATTACCTCCATATTTCTGTATTGTTTCCAGTTGCATTATAAGTGTACTCCCGTACATTTTCCAGTTGAATTTTCCATATATGCTGATTTATATGTAGTTTCCTTACCTGCATATTCCTGTATAGTTTGCACTAGGATTATTTTTGCTTATTTTTTCTTTGTTTTCAGCTAAAATGCCTGGAAGTAAGTACTTGTCATCCCGTTGCTCATCCAAGTCATTCACTGCGCACGTTACCCCCCTGGTGAATATTTTGTCTGAAGACTCTAAAGAAGCCTTACGCCTGGCTTGCATTTTCCCACTGCTGATGATGCCTGGGATTCCACAGAACATACCACTGTTGTATGTTCTTCTCAGGTTATATAATAGGGATAAGCAAGCGTTCCTTATAGGTAACTACTACATGAAACTTACCGTCAATGAGGTCGCACTCGTATTGGGCCTCCCAAATTCTGGAGTTCCATTTAAGTTCACTCGGAGTCCCCTCCTAGACCTCACACACAAGTGCCTCAATGAAAAATTAAGTGAAGTTACCGAGGAGGAGTGGTCCCCTGCATTGGAGGAGAGAAGGATCTCCCTTATAGTTAAATATTTATTATGCATGTTCTTTTTCCCCCTTAAGAATTTGAAGGTCCCGGCTTGCCTCGATGCCATAAAAGATATTCAGGATTTTGTGAAGTACAACTGGCCGCAGGCAATCCATGGCTTCCTGCATAGCCAGTTTGATGGATTGAGCAAAATCTGCGAAGTAAGGGGGGCAGGGGAGAACATCGGGTATTTGGAGGGCTGTTCCACCGTGTTGCTGGTATGAAAGCGTTTTTATTTACCTTTCATTTTATTTTTTTATGTTGCCAACTTCGTATGTGTTTTTGTAAAGGTGTGGTTATACGAGCACACGAAGATTCAGCCACCACTGGTCGAGGCAGCACGGCCCCGCATATATCGGTGGTCTCCCACTCTTAGCTACAGTGCTAAATTCTGCCTCGAAGTAGAACGCAACCTCAGGCGAAGAAAATATGTATGTGTTCTCATTTATGATTTATGCTAAATCTAGGTATTAATATGTAAATGTTAAAGTAATATTCTGGTCTTTTATCTTGAATCTTTACATAGGTTATCACCACCTTTGCTAATGTTGGTGATGACGAGCTGTCATTGCTTGGAGTTGAGGAACTGGAGTCCGATTTTAAGAAAGTGCCGGAAAAGAAGGAGAAGAGAAAGAGGGACGTGAAGGTGGACTCTCTTGGCTATGAGAGTGAGAAAGAGAAGAAAATGAAAAATAAGAAGCAAGAGCAGGAACTATTGAAGAAGATTATGTCGGAGATAAAGAAGGAGAGGAGAGGCATGGAAGCCCGGCTCAAATCTTATATTAAATCGGAGGTGGAGGGTTTAAAGACCTTTTGCGAGTCTTTATTCCTGAAATTTCAAGCAGGGCTAAAGCCTACTCATACTTCATCACCACTGCCGCATTCACCACCCTCACCTCATTCACCCATCATGACATCTGTATCCCCTACACCGTTGTCGCAACCCGCTTCCACTCTCAAGTGCAAGTTAGTGTCTCCCACACAGATTCGCTCGCAAGAGTTAGTTAGTAGGACCCCAAGGAAGGGTTTTCTACGGGCCAAGACCGTTTCTAGACGGACCTTTCAGAAGGGCCAAATCATTGAATATGAGTCATATTACCCGGGACGGCTCCATGTGGCAGATAAAACAAGAAAAACCCTTGATTCAGTGTTAAGCAAATCGGTTGATAGGTAATTTTTTATGTTTATGGCACAGTATTTTTTTTCCTGAACATTATTATTTTCATGCATTTTTGACTATGATGTCCATTATTTGGTGGTCTTTAACAGGAATATGCTGATTATTGAATGCGGGAATATTTCAATGAGTAGAGGTGATCTGGATGACCTTCTAGGGGTTGGTTGGGTCATGGATTCACATTTGAATGCGTACGCTATGGTCCTCGGAGCCCGTAGGAAAAAAAACCCCGATCTAGTTCGAAGTTTCCTTTATGTGTCGCCCAACCACGTCGTGCGTTACTTGAATATCTACTATTATCTTTAAGTTTTACTACGTACTTATTTATAAAACATTATCGGTTTTGCAGTACTACAAGCAGAGTAAGGCGAGGAACTACCAAGCTCTGATAGCCCACATTACCCCGAGTCGGTTGAGGCTTCAGATTTAGTTCTCATGCCGTGTCATCTTGGGAGTCATTGGGCTTTGCTAGTAGGCTGGTTGAAGGAACAAAGGTGGGAGTACCTCGATTCCCTTCCAAGTAGCCTGCACCATTCTGGTGTACGCGCAAATGTACGTTTAACCGGCTATGATTTATTCCTTTGGCTTATTTTATAACATTGTGCACTTCTAATTCTTTTTTTTCATGTCATGTAGCTAAAAGCCCTTCAGGAATATGCACTACATGCATTTCCTGAAGGATTCATTGATTGGCCAGTGGTGGACGCAAGGAAATCACCACAACAAAGCAATAGCTACGATTGCGGGGTGTTCGTTATAAAGTACATGGAGGTGGTAACGTCGTTCGAAGACGTCACTTGGCAGGATCACCAAGGATGGCAAGCCGACATGGCCAGATTTCGGGCCGAAATCGCCGCTCAAATTTGCCAAACCTTTGCAAGGCATATTGCGGACAAGATGGCTCCATGTTAACATTATTGTGCAACATATTTTTTTGTGGTTGGGATAACATTATTGATGCTGTGATTTCCTCCAAGTTAGATGATGTGAACTATTATTATATTAGTCTAATGTGAACATATTATCTTAGGCGTCCCAAGAGAACACTCCCTGCAGAAGTTCTCATCGCTGCCAAATAACCACCGAATGCCCAGTTTGTCGTGATGTTGAAGTCCCGCTGCACCTCTGTTTTTAAAGTCCTCGTCTTTTCCTTGTAGTGTATTTTTATGTTTCTGCCCCTCAGCTCTTCCTTATTTAATCCCTGCAATGTCTCAGTTTGCTGAATAGGAATTGGTAGAAGGGAAGAAACATGAGTTTGTAGCTCCTTTCCTGTGAAAAAACACATCCGGCAGTACAGTTTGTCTTCTCCCCTTTCTTGGGTACTTTTGTGCTCTCCTTTCCGCAGGATGAACAACTTTTTGAATGACTATTATAAATGTTTGAATGTGGCTAATTTTGGTATTTTGGTACTCTTATTCTGCTGAAATAAGAGCTTCAAGATGCACTAGGTTGTTGTTAATTGATCCACTATGAAGGTGGAGGCTGAGCCCAATATCACGTTTAAATATAATGTTTTAATACTCTTATTTTAGTACTCTTATTCTGCTGAAATAAGAGATTCAAGATGTATCAGGTTTGCTGTTAATTGATCCATTATCAAGATGCAGGTTGGGCCCAATATCACGTTTAAATATAATGATTAGTACTCTTATTCTGCTGAAATAAGAGCTTCAGTTTGCACCAGCCTGTTTATATTTACATGTTATTTATGGAATAGTAATTAATATGTATTGGTTTATTTGTAATGTTAGAACCAGGTTTGAATGGATATCAGTCATCCACTTTAATAAAACATTATATTTAAAAATCAGTTTTAATATATATCATATTTTGGTATTTATAATAGCAATTTTCATTACATGGGAGTTAAGTGTGACTGAAATCATAAAGTTAGGAAAAATTAAAGACTGAAATCATGAAGTTGGGAAAAGTTAGGGACTGAAATCCTGAAGCAAAAATGTTTGGTATTAAAATCTTAAAGAGGTTTAAAGTTAGGGATTGAAATACATATTTAGCTTATATTTTAAAATCAATGTAGGAGGTGGCTTACACTGGAATGATTTTTAGGAGCGGGTAGTGTTCCTTCTTTTGGGAGTAGGTGAAATCCAAGCCATCAATCCATAAATCCAACGTCAATTATTTTTATAAAAAAAACGAGAAAAAAACACGCTTCGGGACGCCATTGAACATAGATACATTGAACGTGCATTTGAATTGTCTAGAATTGTTTTTCTCTACATACACCAAACTTCATTACATATGGGGCTTAAACACATTCAGGACGCCAGGAAAATCAAATGACAAATCAAAAAAACTATCCTCGTTGATATCCATTTGTGCATCGGTCGTGGCAGGATGCTGATTTTGGGACGATATATTGAGAAAATCTATCTCACGCACATCACTCGAAGCCTCCCCTACAAATGTGGGCTTTGATTTAACTGTGGCATTTTTCTCTGAAAATGATAAGCAAAAAATAGAATTGAGTTAAACAAACAACAACAATAGGAAAATTATTTGAATGTTGAAAGAAATACTTGGTTTTTTGGTTCTTGTTTCCCAATGTCCCTTCAAACGTGCATTTGAAATTCTTTTTGGTTTCTTCTTGGCCGGATCCTTAACGAGTGGAGTGCTTATTTCCTTCTGACCGTCAGTGTACCCTTGTTTTTCCTTTTCTTCCGCCGCCACCATGTCGTCAACCTCCTTACCCAACTCATTTAATACCGTTAGAACCCTTGCCCTTGCAGGTTGGCAGTTCCTCATACGGTTTGCGAGGTCATACGAATAACGCACCAAATGATTTCGAAATACCAAATTGGAGTCGCATTGTAACATGCATGGGGTATTTGGTAGGTATATATTTTTTTTGGCGTTTTGAGAAAATCGTTTAAGCAAGTATTGGTTCGAAACTTGCCGGACATTTTTCATATTGTATATCCTTAGTATATGCTTGCATAGTATGCCCCGCGTCTCGAAACCTCTGCATGAACATTGAGATTCATTGGAATCGGAATGCAAGTTCACAAACCATCGTTTGTCTTCTTCAGAACCGTCACATTTCTTCGTTACATAGAGAGAATGATTTTCGTCATATCTAGTCTCATCAACAACGCAAACGCCAACGGCTCCCTCCATGTACGCTTTCTCAAAAATACTAAACATTTTGCGTGTGTAAAATTTGGAAGCATGACGGAGTAAACAACTATTAAACTTTAAGCATATCGTCCCTTGATTGCCTCTAAAATCTTCGTCACGCTCGGCTCTACGCCAAGAGCCGACCATTTTCTCCAACCCGTGGAAACACTCCACTAGTGTACTCGTGCTCTTTGAACATCCGTGCATGTCATTGTTCGCCGATTCGCTGCGTTGTGTTGATAATATACCCAAATCCAATACATCTTTGTTGAACGTCGTTGACCACTTTCTTCTAACTTGATGCAGATCTCCTAACCATTTGTTATCTTCTAGAGATCCCTTCGAAACCATCTCATTCCAATGCCTATCGAACTCAATCTCGCTGTCACACTTACTTAAACATTGATAAAAAAGTGCACGGACACTTTTGTCTTTATTGAAGCAAGGTACTTTGGAGGGGGCCTTCTTTGAGATATGCCACTGGCATAGGCGGTGACGACTCTGCGTAAGTACTCTACCAATCGCTACGGACATTGCCTGATCTTGATCCGTGAATATAGTCGTTGGTTGTTTGCCTCCGACAAATTTTAAAAATGTTTCAAACACCCAAACAAAGGATTCAATGGTCTCTTCAGCGATGAAAGCGCCGCCAATAAAAATATTCTGCCATTGATTGTTGACTGCGATTAATGGAGCACAAGCCAAATTATACTTGTTCAATCTGTAGGTTGTATCAAATATAATAACATCCCCATAGCAGTCATAATCTATTTTACTATGTCCGTCCATCCAAAAGAAGCTTGTTAACCTGTTTAGTTCATCCGTACGAACATCGAACGAAAACATGTTGTCCTCCAAATGCTTTCCCTGGAGTATCTTCAAAAGACTAAGTGAATCACCGCTCTCTATCAAGGCCTTTCTTTCCCGCTGCAAAAAGTTATAGGCATCAGATTTGGAGAACCCAACATTCTCCACCCCTCCAACTTCATTGGATAAAAAGTTGTATGCATGAACAGTTCTAACCCCAGCATCTGTCAAATTTTTCATAAGATTACCCTGCATGTTTGAAATGCTATGGTGCGATCTCAACAAATGCTGCTCCTTCTCGGTGGCAAGGGGATGGTTGTGCTCCTCAACGAACTTCGACACTGTCCAATTTCTGCCTTCTTGGTCTGCGGAAAAAAATATACATGTCAGACAACCTGTTCGTGTCTCCAATTTTCGATACTTTTTTGGAGACGAACCGACACTTCGAAAACCGGTTTTGGAGCAACTGTACTCCCGAGATCTAATAATCCGAGTGTGCGTCCAGTAGGTTATGTGTTGTTTTCGGACACTAAAACCTGTGCAATGAGCATACTGACAATACATAGCGTAGGCCTCGTCCTCTGAATGAACTACTGGAAACACCACAGGTTTTTTTGGGACCTGACAATTTTCGAAGGAATGCAGTTGAAAACTGTGCTGATGGTAAAAAAAAAGCAGTTACAATCATCAAAGAAATGCAGTTGCATTAACTTACAGTTATCTCTTCTACAACAACATTACCGGAACCCTGACTACTTGTTGCTCCCACTTCAGACATTTTTGGGACCTGACATTTTTCGAAGGAATGCAGTTGAAAAATGTGCTGATATTCAAAAAATGCAGTTACAATCATCAAAGAAATGCAGTTGCATTAACTTACCCCAGCATCTTCTACAACAACACTACCAGAAGCCTGACTACTTGTTGCTCCCACTTCAGACATTTTCGCCTACAACTTTCCCGAAAAATACAGAGACATAAGAGAAATCTGATGAAGTTCATAATGATAGGGTAAGCACTAAATCACAATACCTGGACTGAAACGTTTTGAAAAACTGTAGGGAGCACGAACATGGGCAAAGAAGGAGAAGGAGCTGCGAGTTGCAGGAGAACTAGGGGCGGCGAGCGGCGAGGGGCGAGTTGCCGAAGTTCACTGATTTTCGGTCGATAGTTTTAGCTCCCGCAGCTGCTCAGAAGGGAAGAAGCGGGATGGAGGGAAAAACAATAATTTCAGAAAGTAAAAAGGTGGGCCCCGGGCTATTTATTTCCGCAGGACTCCTTCCTGCGTTACCCGTAGGGAAAAATTTTCCTAAAAATCCACTGATGAAAGTTCACAACCATCACTTTCACAAACACTATGTTCACAGCCATCACATTCACATATATACTTCTTCTTATATTTGGACTTTGAGTTTGTAGAAATCATATCTGCTCTAATAGAAGACCCTAAAATTGCACCAATAATTATAAAATTATTTTGTGAAACATATATTTTATATCTATGTTATATTAAAAATTGAAACATCTTTTAATATCTATGTTTTTCTTTTATTTTTTAAAAATCCATGTTTTTTTTATTTTTTTATAAATTACTCTCATATAAACAAAATCATCTACCCATAATAAAAAATGTATTTTTAAGCCCGCCGACATTGAAAAAAAAATTCATGAATCCGCCATTAATTAACCTTGTTTAAGAAATTAGTTGATCATATTTATATGTGCTATATTAAAAGGGAAAAAACACATTTTGATTAAATATTCACTTTTCAATTTTATACTTCTTTATTAAAAAGTTTCATTTTTTTTAAATCAGGGTTTTTCTTTTAATTTGTAAAATAATTGTTCTCACATAAATAAAGTCTTCTATCTACAAAAAAAATATATTCTCTTCGTCGTTAGCAAGCTCATGTGCACACCGCAAAAATGAGTGTCGAGCTGAGCATTACACTTAGAGTTTTTTGCAAGCGGCGGGAGCGTCATCACGTCGGGACAATATCATGGCCATGATAATGTCGCGCGAGGTACATGGGCCCCTCATGAATTATTGCAATTGAGGTACTATCGCGGTTGGCCGTCGGGGTGAAGCCCCATTCCTGTCACTCGTAAATTAAATATACAAAAAATTTCAACCTGAAAATAGGTTGATCCGGTGCTTTGATCATGTTGGCCTGAGGTTTGGAGCCATGTGATTGTTGATCACGGGTTCAATCTCTTTCTAGAAGCAATTGGTTGACAGATATTTATGCGGTCGCAAATAAATCACCATTTTTCTTTACCTAGATTTTGGTTTGAAGAACTAGGTTTAGAATGATAAGATTTTTGATGGCGGGAACCTAGACGGAAAGATTTCTTTTGGTTCTTGCCCTTAGCTTTAAAGTGATGGGGAGAGGAATGATTGCCATGAGATTCAGCCAAATTTACTTTTGGAGCATGATCTTTAAAAGTTTTAGAATTTTTATTCTCATGTTTCTCCTCTATACGGATAGCATTTTAGATTTGAACATAAATGAGGTTAGATTGGTCACGTCTTAGTTTATTGCTAAAGCCAGATCCAGAATCAGGAAGTGAGTCAATGAGACATGCCACTAGATAATTTTTGGATAGAATTGAGAATCGATCAGACAAGCCATACCAAGTGATGATGTGCACAGCGCAGCGCTCGTGTGAGGTCGTGGGCGCTCTGCTGCGCGCACATTGATTGTGCATGCATAGTGCTTGCATGCGTGCAGCGCTTGCACGTGCATGGCGCGTGATGCGATGCGTGCAGTGCTTGCTCACTCGTCCTGCTGCGCACGCAGCGCTTGCTTGTGTGTGCAGCGCTTGCGCGCGCGAGGCATGCACGAAACTTGTGCGTGGGCTGGTTTTATGCGGTCTCTATGCGCGTTCGGTCTTGTTCTCCCATCGGTGTGGTTTTAGACCCTTTAAGCGGGTGTGGCTCGCGCACGTGACTCGCTTGACAAGGTCACATTGCTTGAACGTTCTCGGTCAGAGTCCTATCGGTCTGACTTAGAAATTCAGGGGAAACTCATCAAATGCCCCCAAATTTTTGTGAATCGTGTTCTGCGAAGCGACAAGATCAGGAATTTTTTTCCTTGATTATTTTTCCTTGGGGTCGTGAACTGAGCATTAGTTTCGTAAGCATGCATTGCGGGTTATTTTTTGTTTGCCGTTTGAGAAGTACGTTATGCTTCACCTTGATTCGTGCATTGATCACTTAGCGTTATTCACGTCTGCTTCATTTGAGGTGGCGTGAAACCTTTGTTTGTTCGTATCATATGAGAGCTGGGGGTCTTTTCGGGTGAAGGTGATGAAGAACTTTTGTTAGTTCACGCCTCAAGAGGTCCGTCCGGGTGGAGGTGACGAAGAACATTTGTTCGTTCGCGCCTCAGGAGGACCAGGGTCCATCCGGGTGGAGGTGGTGAAAAACCTTTATTCATTCGTGTCTCAGGAGGACCGTGATTCGTCCGGTTAGAGGTGGTGAAGAACTTTTATTTGTTTGTGTCTTAGGATGATCGGGGTTTGTCCGAGTGAAGGTTCAGTGGGAACTTTGTCCATTTCTCATGAGAGATGCAAGAGGGCTTTCGTTGATCTCGCTTGAGTGGGTGAGGGGGGATCCTGAGCTTCTCAGCGGTCGATGTGGTAGACTAGACCAAAGTTGATTGCATTGAAGTTGGAAAAAGATACGTGAGTGCGCAGGTTTGTTCGTGCAACTTGTCATTGATTTTTGGTAGAAGAGCCGCAAGATTTGCACATTCCAAGTCCGGGGAAGCGTCTTCCCATTCGAAATCATTTGTTTGTAGGTTCCGAGTTTTACTACTGTAGTGATTACAAAAAAAGGCCCTTCCCAAGTCAGAGAGAGGTTGTCCTTCTGAGGGCCCTTCTCTGCTACTTCGAGATTTCGGAGCACAAGGTCCCCAATACTGATAAGTCTCCACTTTACCCTTCGGTCGTAGAAGCAAGCCATACGACCCTGATATGTGGCGATCCTTTGAGTTTCTTCATCCCTGACTTCCTGAATTAAGTCCAGGTTTCTCCAAAGGATGGCTTCATTTTTCGCTGGGTCGAAAGCTTAAATGTAGGGGCTTATAATGTCGATGTCCACTAATATGACCGCTTCTGATCCGTAACAATGGTTGACGGGTATCTCCCCGGTTAGAGTTTTTGTCGTTGTCCTGTAGGCCCATAAGATGATGGGAAGAGCGTTTAACCATTGCCCCCGACCTCCTGAAGGTGGGTCTTCATGCCTTTCAGGACGGTGTAGTTAGTGACTTTGATCTGTCTGTCAGCCTGGGGATGCACCACAACCATGTGATAGAGCTCTATTTGTAGGTCCTTGCATATTTTAGTAATAGTCTTTCCTGTGAATGACATCCTATTGTCAGCGATGATGGTGGCCGGGATGCCGAAACGGCAGATAATGTTTCTCTAGACAAACCACTTGACATTATCTTTGGTGAATTTGGCCAACGACTCTGCCTTGACCCATTTAGATACGTAGTCAACAATCAATATGATGAACTTTCTTTTCTCAGAGGATGACAAAAATGGGTCGAGTAAATTGATCCCCCACTACATGAAGGGCCCTGCACTCTGGAGTGGGGTAAGCCCGACCGGGGGTAGATGTGGGGCAATGGAGTGTAGCTGATAGCTTTCAAATTTTTGAGGAAATTAAGAGCGTCTTTTTTTGTGTGAGCCAGTAGATCCCTTAGTGTTGGACTTTCAGCGCCAATGCCTTTCCTCCCAATTGATCCCTGCATATGACCTTGTGTACTTCCTTTAGAGCGTAGTTTGCCTCAGATGGACGTAAGCACTTTAGGTAAGGCCTCGAGAAAAATGCAATTAGAGCTCATTGGCGATGATAAAGAAAGTGGCGGTGCGGATTTGTAGGCACCAGGCCTCTATTGGGTCTGCTGGCAGTTGCCTGCTTTCAAGGTAAGCGATGATAGGATCCATCTAGCAGGGCTTCCCCCTGATATGGTGGTGATCTCCCAGGGGCTCGTGATACTGGGAATGAGCAAGTCCTCGATTCAGTGGGAATAAGTATGGTACCCTATAGCGGAGATGGCGAGCTTGGATAAAGTGTCGACTCTGGTGTTCTGCTCCTGAGGAATGAAGAGGATCTAGTGAAACTTTATTTTCCCGAAGAGATATTTTGCCGGTTGGAAGTATTGCGCGAGTTTCTCATTCCTTGCCATGTATTCCCCCTCGGCCTGCGAGACTACTAGCTGAGAGTTAGAGAGTTAGTGCTCATGGTTAAGCTTTCTGCCCCACAGTCGATGACCAGGCGAAGGCTGGTGATTAGGGCCTCATACTTCGTGACATTATTGGTCGCTGAGAATTTTAGTCGGAGCCCATACTCAAGAGTGGCCCCCTTGGGACTTCTTAGCAACATCCCCATGCCAGCCCCCTCAACTCCTGAATCCTCATCCACATACAATGTCCACCGTGCGAGAGCCATGCACTCAGAGCTGGGCACATCTTCTGGTGGGATTGTGCATTTCATTATGAAGTTTGTCAGGGCTTGGGATTTGATGACGGGTCTCGACAAGAACTGAACGTCAAATTCTCGCAGTTTTACTGCCCATTTAACTAGCCCTTCTGACACATCTAGCTTCTGTAGGATTGTGTGGAGTGACAGTTGAGTGAGCAAATTAATTATGTGGGTCTGGAAGTATATCTGGAGCCGCAAAGACACTAAGGTCACAGTCATTTATCTTCCGTGGGATGTCTACTCTCGGTATCGGATAAGACCTTTATGAGATAGTATACCGGGTGTTGGACCCCTCTTTCAACTTTGAACAGGACCTAGCTGAGTGCGTGTGGCGATACTTCCAAGTATAAGAAAAGGGCTTCCCCTTTTGTGGGCTTTGAGAGTAGCAGGGGAGTGGCCAGGTACTGCTTGAGGTGGTTGAATACGGCTTGACACTCATATGTCCACTGAAATCTTGCGTGTCGTGCTCTGCAGAGTGCTTTGAAGAAGGGGAGGTACTTGTCCCCCGTTCGGGCTAGAAAGTGGGAGAGTGCAACTATTCTTCCGTAGAGACGTTGAACTTTCTTGATGGTTCGAGGGTGATACATATCTTCTGATACTTTGATCTTCTTGAGGTTGGTCTCAATTCCTCATTGTGTGACCATGAATCCTATAAACTTTCTCTCGATAACCTCAAACGCCCACTTGGAAGGATTTAGGCGTAGTCAGAAATGACATAGTAGTTGGAAATATTTGTCTAGGTCTTCTATGTGGTGGCCTAGCTGGATGCTCTTTACTAGCATGTCGTCGACGTAAACCTTCATGGTTTGTCCGATGAAGTCTTTAAACACTTGATTCATCAGCCTTTGGTAGGTAGTTTCGACGTTCTTTAGTCCGAAAGGAATTAGTTTGTAACAGTACACCTCTTTGTCTGTACGAAAGGCAGTGTGCTCTTCATCCATCGGGTTCATCCGGATATGATTGTATCCTGAGTATGCATCCATAAAGCTAAGGAGTTTGTGCTCGATTATTACGTCTACAAGATGATCGATGTAGAGGAGAGAAAAGTTATCCTTTTGACAGACTTGGTTGAGATTGTTGTTGTCGATGCACATCCTACACTTTCTATAAGCATTTTTACCATGACCACGTTGGTGAGCCAAGTGGGGTATGCTGCTTTCTGGATGAATTGCACAGCCAAAAGTTTGCTTACTTCCTCCTTGATGGCCTAGAGTCGCTTGAGGACCGTGATTCGTCCGATTAGAGGTGGTGAAGAACTTTTATTTGTTTGTGCCTTAGGATGATCGGAGTTTGTCCGAGTGAAGGTCCAGTGGGAACTTTGTCCATTTCTCATGAGAGATGCAAGAGGGCTTTCGTTGATCTCGCTTGAGTGGGTGAGGGGGGATCTTGAGCTTCTCAGCGGTCGATGCGGTAGACTAGACCAAAGTTGATTGCATTGAAGTTGGAAAAAGATACGTGAGTGCGCAGGTTTGTTCGTGCAACTTGTCATTGATTTTTGGTAGAAGAGCCGCAAGATTTGCATATTCCAAGTCCGAGGAAGCGTCCTCCCATTCGAAATCATTTGTTTGTAGGTTCCGAGTTTTACTACTGTAGTGATTACAAAAAAAGGCCCTTCCCAAGTCAGAGAGAGGTTGTCCTTCTGAGGGCCCTTCTCTGCTACTTCGAGATTTCGGAGCACAAGGTCCCCAATACTGATAAGTCTCCACTTTACCCTTCGGTCGTAGAAGCAAGCCATACGACCCTGATATGTGGCGATCCTTTGAGTTTCTTCATCCCTGACTTCCTGAATTAAGTCCAGGTTTCTCCAAAGGATGACTTCATTTTTCGCTGGGTCGAAAGCTTAAATGTAGGGGCTTATAATGTCGATGTCCACTAATATGACCGCTTCTGATCCGTAACAATGGTTGACGGGTATCTCCCCGGTTAGAGTTTTTGTCGTTGTCCTATAGGCCCATAAGATGCTGGGAAGAGTATTTAACCATTGCCCCCGACCTCCTGAAGGTGGGTCTTCATGCCTTTCAGGACGGTGTAGTTAGTGACTTTGATCTGTCTGTCAGCCTGGGGATGCACCATAACCATGTGATAGAGCTCTATTTGTAGGTCCTTGAATATTTTAGTAATAGTCTTTCCTGTGAATGGCATCCTATTGTCAGCGATCATGGTGGCCGGGATGCTGAAACGGCAGATAATGTTTCTCTAGACGAACCGCTTGACATTATCTTTGGTGAATTTGGCCAACGACTCTGCCTTGACCCATTTAGATAAGTAGTCAACAATCAATATGATGAACTTTCTTTTCTCAGAGGATGACAAAAATGGGTCGAGTAAATTGATCCCCCACTACATGAAGGGCCCTGCACTCTGGAGTGGGGTAAGCCCGACCGGGGGTAGATGTGGGGCAATGGAGTGTAGCTGATAGCTTTCAAATTTTTGAGGAAATTAAGAGCGTCTTTTTTGTGTGAGCCAGTAGATCCCTTAGTGTTGGACTTTCAGCGCTAATGCATTTCCTCCCAATTGATCCCTACATATGACCTTGTGTACTTCCTTTAGAGCGTAGTTTGCCTCAGATGGACGTAAGCACTTTAGGTAAGGCCTCGAGAAAAATGCAATTAGAGCTCATTGGCGATGATAAAGAAAGTGGCGGTGCGGATTTGTAGGCACCAGGCCTCTATTGGGTCTGCTGGCAGTTGCCTGCTTTCAAGGTAAGCGATGATAGGATCCATCTAGCAGGGCTTCCCCCTGATATGGTGGTGATCTCCCAGGGGCTCGTGATACTGGGAATGAGCAAGTCCTCGATTCAGTGGGAATAAGTATGGTACCCTATAGCGGAGATGGCGAGCTTGGATAAAGTGTCGACTCTGGTGTTCTGCTCCTGAGGAATGAGGAGGATCTAGTGAAACTTTATTTTCCCGAAGAGATATTTTGCCGGTTGGAAGTATTGCGCGAGTTTCTCATTCCTTGCCATGTATTCCCCCTCGGCCTGCGAGACTACTAGCTGAGAGTTAGAGAGTTAGTGCTCATGGTTAAGCTTTCTGCCCCACAGTCGATGACCAGGCGAAGGCTGGTGATTAGGGCCTCATACTTCGTGACATTATTGGTGGCTGAGAACTTTAGTCGGAGCCTATACTCAAGAGTGGCCCCCTTGGGACTTCTTAGCAACATCCCCATGCCAGCCCCCTCAACTCCTGAATCCTCATCCACGTACAATGTCCACCGTGCGAGAGCCATGCACTCAGAGCTGGGCACATCTTCTGGTGGGATTGTGCATTTCATTATGAAGTTTGTCAGGGCTTGGGATTTGATGACGGGTCTCGACAAGAACTGAACGTCAAATTCTCGCAGTTTTACTGCCCATTTAACTAGCCCTTCTGACACATCTAGCTTCTGTAGGATTGTGTGGAGTGACAGTTGAGTGAGCAAATTAATTATGTGGGTCTGGAAGTATATCTGGAGCCGCAAAGACACTAAGGTCACAGTCATTTATCTTCCGTGGGATGTCTACTCTCGGTATCGGATAAGATCTTTATGAGATAGTAGACCGGGTGTTGGACCCCTCTTTCAACTTTGAACAGGACCGAGCTGAGTGCGTGTGGCGATACTTCCAAGTATAAGAAAAGGGCTTCCCCTTTTGTGGGCTTTGAGAGTAGCAGGGAAGTGGCCAGGTACTGCTTGAGGTGGTTGAATACGGCTTGACACTCATCTGTCCACTGAAATCTTGCGTGTCGTGCTCTGCAGAGTGCTTTGAAGAAGGAGAGGTACTTGTCCCCCGTTCGGGCTAGAAAGTGGGAGAGTGCAACTATTCTTACGTAGAGACGTTGAACTTTCTTGATGGTTCGAGGGGGATACATGTCTTCCAATACTTTGATCTTCTTGAGGTTGGTATCAATTCCTCATGTGTTACCATGAATCCTATAAACTTTCTCTCGATAACCTCAAACGCCCACTTGGAAGGATTTAGGCGTAGTCAGAAATGACATAGTAGTTGGAAATATTTGTCTAGGTCTTCTATGTGGTGGCCTAGCTGGATGCTCTTTACTAGCATGTCGTCGACGTAAACCTTCATGGTTTGTCCGATGAAGTCTTTAAACACTTGATTCATCAGCCTTTGGTAGGTAGTTTCGACGTTCTTTAGTCCGAACGGAATTAGTTTGTAACAGTACACCTCTTTGTCTGTACGAAAGGCAGTGTGCTCTTCATCCATCGGGTTCATCCGGATATGATTGTATCCTGAGTATGCATCCATAAAGCTAAGGAGTTTGTGCTCGATTATTACGTCTACAAGCTGATCGATGCAGAGGAGAGAGAAGTTATCCTTTGGACAGACTTGGTTGAGATTGTTGTTGTCGATGCACATCTTACACTTTCTATAAGCATTTTTACCATGACCACGTTGGTTAGCCAAGTGGGGTATGCTGCTTTCTGGATGAATTGCACAGCCAAAAGTTTGCTTACTTCCTCCTTGATGGCCTAGAGTCGCTCGAGTGCGAAGTTGCGCTTCTTTTGGACTACGGGTCTGCATGCTGGGATGATATTTAATGGGATCCACTCCTGGCATGTCCTTGGGACTCCATAAAAATATGTTCTGGTTTGCACGTAAGAAGTACATGTATTTCACCTACTCCTTCAAGGATAAGAGTGACACAATCAGCACTACACAGCAGGGTCTATTGTGTGAAGCGAAACCTCGATTAGGCCCTCCACCAATGTTGCTCGTGCATCGTGGCTTTGCCTTGTAGATCAAAATTTTTGATGTGACGGGATGCCCCCTACAGCAGCTGAGCTTGGTTTAGATAACAAATCTGTGACATGGCCTGATTTCCCAGAACAATACCTATGTTGCTGGGTGTCAAGAACATCACCGCTAGATGCAAAATGGAGGGAACTGCTTCGAACATAGTTTGTAGGGGCATGCCGAAGATGACATTATAGGCGAAGTTACACTCTACGACCATGAATTGGATGTTGTGGGTCGCTTGCCTTGGATATTCTCTCATAGTTACCCGGAGAAAGATCATTCCCCGCATTGGGACTATACAGTTGTTGAGCCCATAGATGGGTCTGTTCGCTAGACAAAAAGATTCTTCGTGAATCCCCATGCTTCGGAATGCGAACATGAAAAAGATGTCAACTGATCATCAGTTGTCCATGAGAATACTTTGATTTTGAGGCAAGACTCTCTTATCCCCGCACTGATGACGAGAGGGTCTTGACATGACTTACACACCCCCTAAGTCCCTAACATGTCTTCGTCCTTGAAGCGGATGTTGTCCCTTCACGCCCTTTTGTCGGGGTGATCGTCCTTGTGTCATGCTATGGTGAATTCTTTCCTAGCCAGGGTAGGGGATTCTCCAATTATTTTCACTTCCATGCCTGAGAGTGTGCCCCCGCGCCTCGTGGTGCTCTTGTGGGAACAACGGTGTGGGTCAAGCGACGAGCATTTTCTAGCGTAGTTGTTGATGGATTGGGGTGCTTGTGTGTGACAAGCGTTGTTTTCTTGAGATTCTTTAGAGCTCCTGGGAACAATTTCCTATAAATGATGACAAATTATTGCGGGTCACCCAATTTTTCCCCAGTCCGGAGAATCAGACTGCCTTAGCACGGAGTTGGATCGGGTGAGCAAACTGTCAATGAAAAACAGCAGCAAATGACAAGAGGTTTTTTATATGAAAAACTTGGAAATGGTGAAAAACTACATGACCGGATCTGGGTCAGACCAAAATCCACTATTTCGTTTGAGTTTATAAGAGTTGAAATTTTCTTTGGTTTGTGACATGTCACCTTTCTGTTACAAAGCTTTGAGTACAAGAATAATAAAAAAATAAATTAAGTTCATGATGCGCTCACAAGAGCATCCAATGGAGCTGAAGATTCACTGAGTTTTCGAGGCTTGGATGAGAGCGTTCTTCCGAAAAAATGGCTAAGCCCTTGCAGCGTTGAGCGTTGCATGCTTGACAGCCTAGAGAGAGCGAAGCAAATTCAGAGCGGAGGAACGGTCTAAGCCCCACGTTCTCACTGAAAAACGTCAGAGCTCTCTCTAGCCTCTAGAGTTGCTTCTCTTCAAATCAAGGCATGGGGGCTTATTTTATAGTTTTTTGGAGGGTCAGGTTGGTAATTGTGATCGAAAGGGAGCGACGTCATTCGTCTGCACAAATCCCCCCCCCCCCCCGATGCAATTACCAATTTTTGAGAATGGATGGGCTTGCCTCCCGGGCAGTCCAGACAGCCCGAGCAGGGTGCCTGGCAGCGGAGGCAACCGACAGTGACTGGAGGAGGCTACCGATGTGCGTGCGGCCGTCGCGTGAGAACACGACTCGTGCACGACCCTCGTGTGTGTGCACAGCGCCCGCGCGGCCCTCACGTGCGCATACGCAACGCCCGCGTTGTTGCGGGCTGGCGCGCGCGTTGCAGCGGGCTGGCGCGCGCGCAGCACTTGCTGGCTGTCGCACGCGCTGCACTCGCAGGCTGCTGTGAGTGGAGTGCTTTCACGCTCGTGCTGCCGCGCGAACAATGCTTGCTTGTGCGTGCATATCTATGCGCGTTTGATCTTGTTCTCCCTTCGGGGCGGTTTCAGTCCTTTTAAGAGGGCGTGACTAACACACGAGATTTGCTCGGTTGGGTAGCACGGCTTGAACGATCTCGGCCACAGTCCTACCGGTTTGATTTAGAAAATTCAGGGGGAACCCATCAAGTCTCTTACCTTCTCTTTGATTTTTCTCCACTCTAGCAATCACTTTTGGTTGTAACTTTGTTTGTCAAGTCAAATCTGTTTGATATCTAGTAAAAAATCTCTTCATAATTTTAGTTTTGTACCATTCCAATAATTTTATAACTGGTTTTGGGCTCGTATTACCCAAATAGGCATTGAATGACTCTATCATGTAATTTGTAACATGAACACATTTACATGCTACACCAAACCCATGTCATGACCAAGTATTTGGATGTTCTTCGTAAGTTTTCATAAACCATTTGTGTGCACCAACATCAATCACACGGATTTTTCTTGATTGATTTTATGATCAACTTTGAGTTCATTCGCAATCCTCTTAGCCATAACCCCACGACCATTCAAGTTTCTAACATAAGTATGCACACCACACATTGTCTTTACTTTAAAAGTAACTCCATCGCCATAAGTGGATGTGTGGAATCTCCAAGAACATTTGTCATCATTGTGCACTTAACTATTATCATGTTCGGTCAATATTAATTTTTTTAAGCTTGATTCCTTCATGAATTGAATATCGTACAAGAATATCTTTTAAATGGTCAACATTGTCGAATAGCATTCCAACTCCAAGTTATACAAACTATTTTCCATTACCCTCATACTTAAATACATAATATGAACCTTGCATCTTCTCGCCTAAAATATAAATTGGATTCTGATCTTACAAATCTTTATCAGAATTATAATCACTCAAGCTATCCTCTGCTTGATCACTGTTTGAACTAGGGAGTACGTATTTATCATCATGCACCTCAACTTAAGAATCACTCCATTGACCTATTTCATTATCTACTTCAACCTCATTTTCTTTCGCATTTGTTGAATGAAATGATGGAATGTTGGGTGTAGTTGTCGAAATGTTCAAATTCACGTATATATTTTTCAAGCCGATAACCATTTATATTGCAACTAACTTGTTTATATCTTCATCATCTGTAATTATAAAGGTTTCTTCTATATCTGGATGAACACCTTCTACAACAACCAACGAACTCAGTCAACTCATTCTCTTTCCTACCGCTTCACTAACATCATTTAATAGAGATATGTATCCATAATTTGTGCTTGTCAAATTTGTAACTCTCAATTTGTCCCCAGGAAAATTAATCTTCAAGTTAAAAATCATCTTCTGGGATGAAATTTCACAAAGCAATAATCCATCAATAACATAAAACAACATGTGGGATGAAAGATTTGAAAGCTAAATCATGGGATAATTAAAAAATATAGATTACAAATCTGTGTGAGTGAGTATGTTGGCGAACAAATATTCAGATGTTTACCTACTCCTAAAAAATAAGAGCAAGCAATAAAAAGAACCAAGGGGGGAAATGATATCTGTGCTCGGGATTTCCAAGCTGCCACAGAAATGAAAGGGACGGAGGGGGAGGCGATCTAAGAACCTTGAATGAAAGGGGCTGTGGCGATTTTCAGCCCTAGAATGTAAGGGGAGATGGTGTCTTGAACTGGCCGTTTAGATTTTAATTACCCGCAAAGATCTTTTTTCCGCCATTAATGACTTTCAATACTGAATTTTTCAACACTGCTTTTTTCGCTGTTAATGGAGGAAAGAAATTAACGAGAAGAAGATGAATAGTCAGAGGATATGCTATATTAATGATATACTAAATATAATGATAAATTAATGGTTATCCGAGCCTCCGAGGGGTTTGCTGTATTAATGATAAATTTAATATAATTGTTGTTGAAGTCAAAAACTGGGCTCAACGAGAGTTCAGATCTTTGAGTGTAGCTAACACCTACTTCTCCCAAACTCTGACCCCTGACTAGCAACAAAAAACCTGGAACTGACCCTAAGCCTCAGCTGGGAGGTCCCTCCACTAACCCGGAAGATCTCTGAGCGCTTCTCCTCCAAAGCCAATTGTTGGGCTTGGAATACCTCAGAAAGCACTTAAACTGATTTTTTGAAAATGAGAAAGCTTGCCTTCTAAGGTGCCCGTGGGTCTAGTTATGGAATCCAAAGAGTTTGTCTGCCAACATTGTAACTCCGCTGTTCTAAAAGGCTATATGCAGATCAAAGTGGTCTGTTAACGGCCAAACTCCGCTGTTCTAAAAGGCTATATGCAGACCCAAGTACATCCTGGTAATTCTACCTATGGAGCAAACTGGGTGGGATGCCTTTTGCCTACCTGGGTGGAAGCCCCTCCCGCCTGGCTCTTTTATCTGTCCTCACTTGATAGTTACTGAGCAAGAACCTTCAGAAGCGTTGAATCAATGAGCTTCACTCAACGCCTTCTTTCAGGACATTTTGTCAACTCTGGGAGCCTTCCGCATACTCAGGTGGAAGCCTTTCCGCCTCCCTTGGCAAGAAACTCTCTGAATTACATGACCAAACGCGGATTAGCCCGCCTAACTACCTGCACTTGGGAGGGAACCTTCTCGGCTACTTTTCTAATTAAACACTATAGAAAACGAGGTGTTGAGAGCGTTGAAAGCGTTGAGATCACTCAACGCCTTAAGCCAGAAGATGTTGAGAGCGTTGAGTGAAGAGACTACACTCAACACCTTAGGCCAGAAGGCGTTGAGAACGTTGAGTTCACTCAGCGCCTTACGCCAGAAGGCGTTGAGAGCGCTGAGTTCACTCAACGCCAGAAGCGAGAACTGTCTTCTCGCCTCAGCTGGCGGGACCCCTTTTGTCTATCAACTTATCTGATCAGGTTTCAGCCCAAAGCTAGCCCAAGGTTAGCCCAATCCCGGGGTCTCGGGTTTCTAGGTCTCATCCAACGAATATGGGGTTGTACACAATCCCCGCTCTTTGCGAGCTAGTCTTGCTCTCGGAAAGACACGTCCAACCCCCGAAATTCGTTGAGCGCTTACTGACCTGTAAGAGAATCTTGGGTGGGCCCCACCTCGGTCCTGTATATACATATATGTATATATATGTGTGTGTGTGTCGCTGGGCCATCCCTCAGGCCACCACTGTTACTGTCACTTTCCGCTTAAGCTCCCGCAAGGCTGCTACGATGTACGCCAAGCGCAACGAGAGACCACTTTCGCAAGAACATCAAGATCGTCTCGTCGCAACTCAGGCGAGAGTCCGTGCCGACTGCGCCGGGGTTGCCCCCTGGCTAATGCACAAGAGACCAGAAAACTTGCCTTTCCGATCGAAGAAGAAGAAGGCCAAATCGGTTAAGCGAGACCACTCGAAGAAGGATCCGGCCTCGCCCACCCCGACCCCCCAATCGCATCGGGAACCCTCCTTCCCCGTCGGATGTATTTTTCTTCCTTTCCCCCTTTTTCGTGAATCCTCAAAGCGGGTCTACAATGCTAACACGCGACCCTTCTTGCAGAATATGGTTCCAGAACATGTCTTCGGCCCCCTCCAGCGAATGCCGAAGCTACCCAGCTTCCCCAAGAGAATATGTCGCTAGTTTCGGAAGCTGCTCCTCCAGTGATTCAAGTCGAGCCCGCGAGAACCCTAGGTAACTTTATCACATGGCCCCCGCTTTAACCAGCCCGCTTGCCTTTCGCTGACTCGCTTCTTCGCATCTCTCAACCTCGACAGCCCAAGGCTCATCCAACGAAGCCCCAAAACTCCCGTGCTCCAAGATCCTAACAACCCGGTAATCGGTCATCCCCTCTCGCCCGGGAGGTTTGTTAATGTATCAGTCGCACCCGCGTCAAGGTGCCGACCTCTAGCGGAAGAAGATGTCGCCGCTCCCCAACTGGCCAAACCAACTCCCTGGAGTGCGCGACGCACCGCCCGGGACAGGGTAAACCGATCCATCTGCTCTTTGGAAAAAGCACGGAAGGGCAGCCCGGCCCATCTCGCCAATCCGCTGCCGAGAGCCCACCCCCTGTCATAGGTAAGTGGGAACTTTGCCCAGTCCTTCCGCCATTGCCTGACCTGACTGGACTTTCCCTGGTAGGTCCAACGACTGTGGAGGCGGAAGCCGATGAAGAAGAGGGGACTATCTCCCCCTTGCCTTACCCTAGTAACATGGAGGACTATCTCGACGCCTCCGGGAATAGCATAACCCGGCGGAAGCGGATAACGAAAGGCCTGACAGAGCTCGTTTGGATGAGCCAAGACGATTTGTTGGCGGTGAGCAGGCTCCAGGAGAGGGTCAAATGGCGGATGGCCGTGAGGGCTCCAGGAGAGGGTTGAATGGCGGATGGCCGTGATCAAGAGGGATTATACTCACCTTCTCGGCGAGCAAGAGCTCCAGAGCGAATGCGAAGAGACCTCCCCCAGAAGGCACATTGCGCGAGTCCGGGACCAGCTGCGCTTGGAAAACCAAGGGTTCACCACCCTGACCGCTTATCACTACCCCGCGGGTGCCGCCGAGGTCGGGAAGGCGAGGTCGGGGCTGATGGCGTTGGGAGCAATACTAAACTACGCAGGATCTCGCATATTCTTACCCCAACCTCTCAGCCTACCCTTCCACCGATGTACCCCTTCCGACTAATCAAAAACATTTGCTATTTAACATTATTATTTATAAGTCTCTCTCATAACGAGACGCCTTTGGTGTTTGATTTTATATGTTGTTATTTTATCTATCTTGCAGAGTGCCTGGTTCCCGCGCGCACCTTTTTTGTGTTTCGTATATGTATGCTGCCTCACACTTACCCGTGATCCCTCCCAGAAGTTCTCTCAGTTTGCACGTGTGAGAGGCATCAGCGAGGCGGGATGGAATACGAAGAGTCGAAACATCAAAATTTGCTAACTACACTTCCGCCGCCTAGAAAATCCCTAATGATTACTTCTCTCTCTATAAATAGGCAAGTCCACCAACCATATTTACTCTTTCTGACTCCGCACCATTGTCTTTCCTTTCCTTGCTACCATCTCTACCTTCAACTCAGAATCTCTCGCCCTCTAACACTTTCTCTCCCTTTCCGCCTCTACTTCGAGATGTCTGGCGAGACTGTGGGTCATTCTAAGTGCGCGCAAGCCTTCCTGGACCAGAAATTCCCGCCATGTTGGTTGACCAACAAGGAGTACCTCTCGGTAGTCGTAGATTTCGTCCCGCCGGAGTTTGTCGCGCGGAACCCAGAGAACGAAGATAGGGTCAACTTCACGCCGTCGGGGGAGCTTGCCATCCCCTTGGAGCATTTCGAGATGGGCTTCCGTCTCCCCCTCTGGCCAAAGGTACTCCAGGTACTTCGGTACTATGGGGTGGTACCGGCTCAGCTAAACCCTAACTCCGCCGCGACCCGGGTGGATTTTGCCTGTTAAATGCGGGCGAAAAGGATCGAGTTCAACTTATCGATCTTCCGAAAGCTGTTTAACTTCCGCGCGAAGAATGAGGTGGTGCTCTTCTCAGGCCAGATGGTGAAGACAAGTGGTCTCGCTAATAAAAATCACAACTGGGCACAGAAGTTCATCTTCGTTTCCGGGAACTTTGACAATGTTCCCGTCGCACCAATCCAATACGATGAGGCGACCTACAAGCCTCCCGCCCTTAGGGGGCGTGAGGGCGCCCTTCTCTAGTTCTTCAGAACAAAGACCTTCGACGTCCAATTCCTCCGGAGAGACCTGGGCTCTCTTCTCCCAGTCCTTCCCGGCTAAGGTACCTTTTCGTCCCATTTCTGTGACCCTTCATCAGAAATTAAGTGTTTAATTGTTAGAGCATTCACAAGTGAACGTGAAATTCCCCTCCATCAGCCCTTCGATGAGACCGGGGGTTTCGCCAACAACCTAGCTCTCGCTAAATCCTTCGCCCGGCCTGCAGAAAGGAGCCTGACTCCTCTTCCACACTGAGTGGCAGGAAGCGGAAGCCCAACTCCCCTCCTTCCGCTCCTCCCAAGAATACCAAACTGTCTGCGACGAACAAGGGCAAGTCCCTTGCCGAGATCCTAACCGGACTTCCGGTTGAAACTCCGACCTCGCTCCCAGCTTCCGCAGGGGGATTCAACGTCCCTGCCGAGGTTCAAGCGGCCTTGAAGGAGGTTCCCCCCACGCCCGTGCCGAGAGAGCACCGCAACTTCTGCCTGAGCTCATCTGGACGAAGAGGGTTGACCCCTCCTGAAGTGGGACCCGGAAACCAACCAGGTCATCGTCTCGTCACTCCTCCCCTCCTGGCTAGAACAAGAAACTACCAGTGTCAAGGCCTACGCGCTAGGCTTCGGGCTTTATAGCCGGGAGGATGCGAGCGTCTACGACCAAGAGACCACGAAGGGTCTCGCTCACGAGGTCGTGCGGGCCTAGATGCGCGCACTTGAGCTCACGCACATGTGCGCGCGCTGCGACCTCCATATAGAGCGGAACCTAGTCAACATAAAGAAGTCGCAGGATCAATCTGCGGCCGAGGCGGCAACACTGAAGGTAGACCCGACAGACTGGCAAAAGCTTCTCGCGCTTTGCCTGATAATTGAGGTATGTAAGGCTTTCGATGCCTTTCGCTTTTTTATTTTTTGTCACTGCTCAAAGGACTTTTTTGCAGGATTCCTCCCAAGCCCAATTGTGGTGCGCGAGGGAGGCCGACCTTGCCTGCGAGATCAAACTCCTGAAGGCCAAGCTCAAGCTAGCGCAAGAAGACAAAGCGTCAGCTACGCCGTCTCTGGACGAGAGGCTCAAAAGCCGTCACTTCTTAAAGTATGAGATAGAAGTGATGATGCAATAGAACACGCAGAAGGCGAGCGCGATGGTGATCAAGGTGTCGCGGGAATCAGGCCTTTTGGATGAAGGTGGCGAGACCCTTACCGCGCACGGGTCTTGCCCTGGCTGTTCGAGCCCATCCCCAAGCCCGCGGGAGAGGGAGGCTCTCCGGTTGAAGATCTACCAGAGGTTGGCCAGGGCAACGAGTCCGGCGGCGATTCCTCCAGCGAAACATCCAACGGGACCTCCAGCGGGTCCTCTCGCGGCTCTGTCTGACGGCCTCTCGCCCAGCTTCCCCTTTTTGTTGTAATTTTCCTTTTTTGAATTTTTCTTTGAACCAATGTATGAGGCGAGACCTCTTGATACTATGTAATCTTTTAGTGTTATAAAAAAACTTACTTTCTTTGGCCTTTGAACAGATATTCTATTGTTGCTCTTTTTCTCAATTGTCATTGGCGGAATGCTACCGCACTTTTGCTAGAACCCTAGGCTCTTAGGCAATAACCGCAGACATGCCCCTGTCGAGAAAGCTTTCGTCGAAAGGCCCCTATCAAGGGGGCCTCGTCCCCTCGCATTATTTGTTTCCCCTGCATTCTCCTTGTCGCTTTCGCCTACGCCTTGGGCTTTTTTAGGAGACAGCCCTGGCCGGTTCGTAGCATGGGCTATCCAAGTAAACTTCGCTAAGAGGGGCGTGCTGAATAGACGCGCCGAGAAGCCCTTGCCGAGCGAGAAAAACGTCGGTCAGGCCCTGCCAAATTGCTATACGCCGAGAGGCCATGGCTTCCCCCTCCTTTCAACTTAGAATGGGTACTGGCTACTCGAGAGCTTGCAAGCAAAACTCTTTGCAATGTTTGTCATGGGCCCCATTCCCCAATCAGTTAGGTGAAAGCCTGACGGTGGGAGTGACCCCCAATTTAGTTATTTCTTCCCTTTCGTCTTTGTCATCGGGCGAGCTTTGCCCCCGGCCAGCTTGGTGGAAGTCTGGTCGGTGGGCCCATTTGGTGCCAGCTGTAATCACAAATCCTGTCCCCCCCCCCAAGCAAGCCTATAGCTCTGCCAGCTAGAGAGAGCCTGATAGCGGGTCTACTCGAGCTCGAGTGCGCCTTCCAGCTCTGCCAGCTAATGGGAGCCTGAGCAGCAGGATCCTCTCGGAGTATTCCCTTACCCCCCCCCCCAAGCGAGCCTACGACCCTGCCAGCTAGAGAGAGACTGACAGCGGGTCTACTCGGGGCTGAGTGCGCCTTCCAATCCTGCCAGCTAATGTGAGCCTGAGTAGCGGGATCCTCTTGGGGTCTTGCAAACTACCATCTCTTTCCCTTTCCACCCAAGCGAGCCTACGGCCCTGCCAGCTAGTGAGAGTCTGACAGCGAGTCTACTCATAGCCGAGTGCGCCTTCCAGCCCTGCCAACTAATGAGAGCCTAAACATCGGGATTCTCTCGGGGTATTGTAAACTACCATCTCTTTCCCTTTCCCCCCAAGCGAGCCTACGACCCTGCTAGCTAGTGAGAGCCTGACATCGGGTCTACTCGGGGCCGAGTGCAACTTCCAGCCCTGCCAGATAATGAGAGCCTGAGCAGCGGGATCCTCTCGGGGTATTCCCTTACCCACCAAGCGAGCCTACGACCCTGCCAGCTAGAGAGAGCCTGACAGCGGGTCTACTCGGGGCCGAGTGCGCCTTCCAACACTGCCATCTAATGGGAGCCTGAGCAGCAGGATCCTCTCGGGGTCTTGCAAACTCCCATCTCTTTTCTTTTCCCCCAAAATGAGCCTACGACCCTGCTAGTTGGTGAGTTCCTGACAGCGGGTCTACTCGGGGTCGGGTGTGCCTTCCAGCCCTGCCAGCTAATGGGAGCCTGAGCAGCGGGATCCTCTCGGGGTATTGCAAACTACCATCTCTTTCCCTCCCCCCCCAAGCGAGCCTACGACCCTGTCAACTAGTGAGAGCCTAACAACATGTCTACTCGGGGTCGGGTGTGCCTTCCAGCCCTGCCAGCTAATGGGAGCCTGAGCAGCGGGATCCTCTCGGGATATAGCTAACACCTACTTCTCCCGCACCAGAAAATGTTGAAGTCAAAACTGGCCGCAACGAGAGTTCGGACCTTGAGGTGTAGCTAACACCTACTTCTCCCAAACCCTGACCCCTGACTAGCAACAAAGAACCTGGAACTGACCCTAAGCCTCAGCTGGGAGGTCCCTCTACTAGCTCGGAAGATCTCTGAGCGTTTCCCCTTCAAAACCAATTGCTTGGCTTGGAGTACCTCAGAAAGCACTAAAACTGGTTTTTGAAAAATGAGAAAGCTTGTCTTCTAAGGTACTCTGTGGGTCTATTTATAGAATCCAAAGAGTTGATCTGTCAACATCGTAACTCCGTTGTTCTAAAAGGCTATATGCAGCCCAAAGTTGTCTGCAAACAACCAAACTCCGTTGTTCTAAAAGGTTATATGCAGACCCAAGGGCATTCTGGTAATTCTACCTCTGGGGCAAACTGGGCGGGATGTTTTTCGCCTACCTGGGCGGAAGCCCCTCCCGCCTGGCTCTTTTATCTGTCCTCCCTTGATAGTTACTGAGCAAGAACCTTCAGAAACGTTGAGTCAATGAGCTTCACCCAACGCCTTCTTTCAGGACATTTTGTCAACTCCGGGAGTCTTCCACATACTTAGGCGGAAGCCTTTCCGCCTCCCTTGGCGAGAAACTCTCTTACCTGGCCGAACGCGGATTCGCCCGCCTAACTTCCTGCTCTTGGGCGGGAACCTTCTCAGCTACTTTGCTCATCAAACACTGTAGGAACCGAGATGCTGAGAGCATTGAGAGCGTTGAGATCACTCAACGCCTTAAGCCAGAAGGCGTTGAGAGCATTGAGTGAAGAGACTACACTCAACAACTTAGGACAGAAGGCGTTGAGAGCGTTGAGTTCACTCAACGCCTTAAGCCAGAAGGCGTTGAGAGCGTTGAGTTCACTCAATGCCAGAAGCCAGAACCGTCTTCTCGCCTCAGCTGGCGAGACCCCTTTCGTCTATCAACTTATCTGATCCGGTTTCAGCCCAAAGCTAGCCCAAGGTTAGCCCAATTTCAGGGTATCGGGTTTCTAGATCTCATCCAGCGAATATGAGATTGTACAATTGTGCTGGGGTTTGCTGATTAAATATAATAATAAATTAAATTGTGAAACTATTTTATATAATTTTTAAATGGCCAGATCAGAGATTACCCAAACATAACATCATGTTTAAAACCTCATTTTTAAACCCCAATCTTGAATCTTTCTTTTGAACCGCTCTCTTTTAAAACGACATCAGTATACCTAGGGGTGCAATTTGAGTTGGGCCGACTCAAAAAAAGCTCATCTAGTGTTGTTCATGTGCTCGCGAGCTTTTTATTTATACATTTTTTAAAAAATAAGAAAATAAAGTTCATGAGCAAAAAAGCTCGCGAGCAGCTCGAACTCGATAAGTTAGCATTGAGCTAGAGTTCGAACTTTGTTAAATGAGCTCAAGCTTGAAAATTTTGTCAAACTCGACTCATTTGCACCTCTAAGCGTACCAAAGCGAGCGTAAAATGACATAAAAGACGGCAAGATGTCGTTTACACGTGAATCCGGGTGACCCTTGCCAGCTGGCAAGTCGGAAGCTTGCACGAATCCCCTTACAGTCTCTCCGTACCGGTAAGTCGCCGGTTTTCCAGTTCCCACAACCGTCCTAGCATCTTCCTTTCCCACTTCTATCCAGCTCGTCTCCATGCCGTCTCCTCGTCTCACCCGGCGATTCCCAAATCTTTATTCCCATAACTGGAGCTCTTCGATTCGGACACGAGGTGTGCTTCCTTTGTTCCTAGGAGTTTAAGGCTCCGCCCTCGAGTCGCGAACTGATGACGCCGGGTCTTCTGCTGTTGATGCTTTTGGCGGCGCCGATCTTGGCGGTTGTGGTAGGTCCATTGGCGGGAGGACTATCATGGAGCTGCGATGATGATCGAGTTGGGTATCTGAGATCGCCGGATAGTTTCCTGTTTTTTGTCGACGATCGGGTTTCAGCGTGCGAGGCACTTGTGTTTTATATGGCGAATGGGTGTTTGGATTTTGAATCTCTGTCCGAGGAGTGGGGAAATATTGGTAGAGAGTATTGCGGTCGGCAGTTCAAATTTTCTGCTGACTTAGATCGTGATGCTATTTCTGGTAAGCCTTTTCTTATTGCCGGTTGAGAGCAAAGCTAAATTTACTGCAAATACGTCTTTGTGTTATGGTTTCTTTTTTTTCTTTAAAAAATTTGTATGTAGAAAGAAAGGAACGGGTTATCTGATTAACAGGTTTGTTGGTTTCCATAAGATCATCTGGTGGGAAGACTAAGGTTAGTTCATCATCAAACGCTTTAGTAACTTGTTGATTTCTCTTGTAGTTTGGTAAACGAAGTTTAATGAATGAGATAGTGTGGTTGGATCCAATATGTGTTAGGAATGACGCCTACCAACTCTCTCAAAACCCCGGAGTGCTAGGAAGGACACTACCAATTCCTTTATATTATTTTAGCAGGACCGGTCAAACTATTCACATGGCTCCCTCGCACTTAAACCGTGCCCGGAACTCCCATGTACTCATGCCCAGAGCCAACCCGACTCCCTTGCACTGAACCGTACCATGAAGTTTCTCTGCACTCATGCCAGGAGCCAACCCGGGTGCGCCCGGGAGGCACCCAATCCAACACCTGGATGGCGGGCCACACCCAACAAACTCCCCCTGGAACGCCATCCAGGGGGATCGAACCCATGACCTCCAACCTCCCTCTGATACCACTTGTTATGAAATTGAGACCGGATCCGCGACTATGGTGGTTCGCCGCGGATCTTGCAATGGAAGATTATTTGAGCAATAAAATGACAAGCAAAATTAAATCCAAACAGGCACAACCAAACGACAAAATAATATACGTGGTTCGGATATGGGCTCCTACGTCCACGGGGAGAGCGCGCCGGAGAAATCCACTATAATCAATGAGATTACAAGTTAAAACAGAGACCGTAAAGGTCGAGCAATAAAGAGAAAATCAAAAATCTGAAATGGAGCTGTCGCCGGGCGACAGTACTATCGCCGGGTGATATTGCACGAACCAAGTTCGCCGCCTGCACCGCTGCCGCTGGTGTCGTCTGCCTCGCTTGAAAGGCCGCCTGAGAGCGCCGCTGTCCCTCTTCCGCACAGCCAAGCCGCACGAGGAAAAACCCGGAACCGCCGCTGTAACTGCCGCCTTGCCTAGACTGCACGGGAGTCGCCGCCGCTGGACAACCCCATCTCCACCCGATCCCGCCTGGACCGAGACCTGAAGCCACCGGAATGTCCTCCCGCTGAAGCTGCCTGAAGCTCTCACTGCTCCATCTAATGGCTCTCACGAATTTCTCTCTAATTGCATGATTCATCAGGCTAAAAAACTGCTCATATATATAGGATCAAGATCCAAAAACAATTAGGAAGAAGTTCTCTAATTTAGGAGATTGTCATATTTCTCCTCATGAAGATATTTCAAATTATGAGACTTCCCCAAATTAGGAATCACAAGGCACACGGATCGCTGAGGTGGAACAATCTTAACAATATATATTCTCCTATTAATGATCTTCCTAAAATAATATTCCTAAATAGATTTAGCCCGGATTAGGAATCGAGGCCTCCCCCGGATCGATGACATGTCGCGATCCCGACGATCCGGGCACGTGGATCACGGAGGTGTCACAATCTCAACAAATATGTACCTATTGTACTTTTAAACTTATCAAGATAGGGACTAGCTAGTGATATTAAGTTTATGCACCCATTGTTCCAGGTTTTGTAGTTGTTGCTGGTGATTGTTGAGATTGCCTGAACTCTCTTTTTAGCGGATAGTATTTCCTTGGGGAGTTGGTTTGACGATACTCCTTGTCACTAATGTAACGTGCTTGCCAAAGAGTAGCACGAGTTTGTTCAATGAACTGGGTAGCTTCATCTGAAGTTCATAATGAAATTCTCCATCTCAGAGTCTCCGTGTTAGCTCGGCTTGTGCAGTAGTAGATTCAAGACCATGGACTTCAATACCTTGCTTTGGAATTAGGAAATGAATCTTTGGAGAGATCGGTAAGGACCTTATCAATCCAATTTTCTGCAAAGCTTGAGAACTAACCAACTTCACAAACCGGCGAATTGAGTGATTAGTTTCATAATTTGCATATGAGCAGATGCTTCCTTACATTTTTTTTGTGATAACCAATGTAGTGGCACATCTTTGAGAGTGGTTAGCATGAGGCGATATTTGATTGAATCTAATATTGCAAGATAGTCGTCAGAAATTTGGTGATGTCCATCTGGTGAAGTTTATCGACAATGACAAAGGGGTTCTTACAAAGCACATTATCGATTGTTCTTTCGTAATTGGTCTCCATCAATATTTCTCATTCATCATCTTAGTGCTCCTCACATCTAAGAAGGGAGAGAGAATGGATCGACCAGAGAATGGGAATTGGAATTCTCTCTTTGACTGCACTTTTGAAGTAATAAGTACTACATGGAGATTTAGGAAGAAGATGCAAATAAAAATAAAGAGCTTGAAAGAAGAGTTAATCTTCCACTCACCTAAAAGATTTGTTACCTTTCTACGACTTACAATGCTAATTTCAGAAATCTATTCCCTTAGAAATTGATTTCTCTCATTTACCCAACCTTTATAGTTAGATGGTCTCAACCTAGTTACATACACTATGAATCACAACACGATATATATTATTACCTGGCTTGTCTGTAGTTAGTAGTGAGTCTATAAATGTTGAATCATGATAGATCAAGTTACTTCTAAAGTCATTCTTGTGAGTATTGGCCTTGTACTGTGGACAAGTATCTTCCACCTCCTGAGAGGATTAATTGCTTCTCTCCCTAACTCTAACATCACAAATATCTTCCCCTAGAAATTATTCCCTCTGGTCCATACATACCCCCTATTTATAAGGTATCGACTGAGTTACGTGAAGCATGAGTCACGATACAAGATTTTTTTACTACACAATTTATGTAGCATAGAGTAAAATGTACATGTGAAGTTAGTCTAGAGCAGGTTACTTCTGATGTCGTCTTCGAGAGTATAGGTAATCTAGTACTATAGTCGAGTTTGGTATGTCAAAATATTGGTCGAGGACCCAAGTAGTTGATCGACCTATTGAGTAGGATGTTGGCTTGTTCAATGACCAAGTATCTTTTGTTGATCTTGTAATCACATATAAAGTGACTTGTCATGATAAAGAGTAGCAACCAATGCTCAGTTGGTGCACCTGCAAGGTGACTTGATTTATATGTTGCGCCAAATGTATCTTACAATGAGAAACCACTCTCTATAATCGGCAATGAATATCGAATATAATCAAAACAAGCCAACAAAATAGTCGTTCATCACAAATCACCAGCTAATTAATCATATCAAGTTAGTGAATACACGTTATAACAATTTTGCACTTTTTGCCACATTATAGCCATGTGGCTAGCTGTTACTTAAAACCAAAAACCATAGACTAAACCAGAACCACAAAGAACTAAAGCAAATCGTTTGCGAATTATTTGTGTCTTTTTTTGTATTTTGGAACTGTGAACAATAATGGAATGGGTGTGGTTCTTTCATTTTATTATCCGGACCAAAATTAGAACCGCAGCCGAAACATATAAGTCTCAAGCGGTTTTAGCATTTTTAGACCCGATTCGAACCGGAATGAAGCAGAACCTAACCGCAACTCGTTTATTATTATTATTTATAATATATTATTATAATATTTTTTAATAATATATCTATACTTACTATAGTATACAAAAAAGTACCCCCCTTGGTGTAACGCCGCCAGACCGCACAAACGATTTTGGCCGTAGATGAATGGCACCCGCCCGATTCTCTCATTTTTCCACTCTCTCGACAAATTAGGGCTCTATGCATTCTCTATTCTCTTATCATTACTGTCGAACAAATTGTCATTGGACCAAGATGGATTGATCTTTTTTAATCATCTTATTATTTTTCACGTAGATGTCAATCACTGTTGAACAAAAGGCTTGTTCGTTCGCTGTCTAACAGACCATGAAAAATACCCCAACCACAAACCCTGATGCCAAACAGAGGCAATCTAATTCATAACCCACTAATTAATAACACTGAAATTAAAAAGAGGAAAAGTTTGGAGTATAATAAGACAACTAGTTCTCATGAAAAAGGGGATGGCTTGACGAAAATCACGATTCATCTAGATTTGGAGACCCTCCGATGTTGTGCATCCTCCAAAATCATCATCATTGTGCAATCTCGCCTCGCCTCCGCCTGGATTTCCGTATAACAACCTTCGAAGAGAACCTTGTGGTTGGCTCAACAAGAATTGAAGGAGAATGAGAAAGGGGAAGGTGTCCTTCTGACAGGGAGAAGTGGCCTGGGCTAAAAATAGGCATAGAGAGAGGCGGATGAGGAGACCGGAAGAGGGATGCTGGGAGAGGAAGATATGCGAGTGAGTGAGCAACAATTGAGATGAAGATCTAAAGAGAGGAAAAAGAGATTCATTAAGATTCACGGTGGGGCTTTAACTACAAAAGAAGAAAGCATGCAAAGAAAATGTTTTATTCACTTGATATGATCACCTCATCACCCATATCTCCACATTGTCGTGAAGAGGGTCCAATTTCTTCTTCTCAAGGTCCTCTAATCATCTAGTTAATTTTGTGATAGTTTCTGGTTTGAGAGGGGAAGTTTTTCATGCTCCTGTGTTAAAAGAGGAACCTCTATTTAATATGCGAGAATTTAAAATATAAATAATTATTATTTTAAAATTGCTCACTTATCACATACCTCCTCTCTGTGTATAGAGTATTGTAGGAATCTAAGAGGAAGATTATACATTTGAAGATACAGGATTTAAAAAAAAAATATTCAATGGGCTCCCTTTGATGCTTTTTACAAATGAGCTTTAACTTTCCCTCAAATTGGGCACATATATCGATCATTCCAAGCTTGCTACAAATATTAGGAAAAATGAGAAATTGGTTTGCTGAAAATGTTGGCTAACTTGTTATCTGAAGTGACAAACAAAGTGTATATACGTCTGTTGATAACTTCCTCTCTAATGAAATGATAATTCACTTCTATTTTTTTTTCATGGAGTACGTGTTTTTTAGATACGTAGATCGTAACTTTATTATCACATAGCATCGGTAGATGATAGTTGTAAGTTTCATCAAAATTTTTTAGAAGTGCCCTCAACCACGTTAACTTATAAGAAGTCTGAGCCTTGCTTTTGTATGCAACTCTGCGCTTGACCTGGACACCACCGCTTCTTCCTTGTTTCTTCAAGTGACAAGATTTTCTCCGACATACGTGCAGTAATTAGAAATGAATTTCCGACCCCACTTATCATATGCTAGCTTAGATCTGAACATGCTTTAATTTGTAAATGTTTGTTTCTTTTAAACAACAGTCCTTTATCCGAAGATCCTTTAGTATATTCTATTTTTAACGCAACTTCAAGGTGACATTCTCTGGAAGCTTGCATAAACTAGACGGCCTTTCCAACAATGAGCGAGACGTCAAGTCTGGTTATGATGAGATAAATGAGTTAAACGACTAGATGCTTGTAACAAGTGATATCTTCTAGAAGAAGAGATGTATCATCCTAGAGTATCTCAGTGCCCATAGGCATAGGATTTTGAGCGGGCTTCATACCAAGAAGACATGTTTTTGCAAGTAGGTCTAGGACATTCTTTCGTTAGGAAAGAACCACGTTGTTATTACGCCTCACAATTTCGATTCCCAAAAAGTATATGGAAGTACATATACCTTTTGTAATAAATGTCCGTGAAGATATTTTTTTGTTATTTCTATTCCAAAGGAATCATCTTCGGTAAGAAAATGTCATTTACATATATAGCAAGAATAACCAATCCTCAGTTAACCTTCCATATAAAGAGAGTAATAAACATTATGTCGAAAAAACTAATGGTAGAAGTGACTTGATTAAACTTGTTAAATCATGCTGGGAAGTTTGTTTAAGATCTTAAGTGACCTTTTGCTACTTACACACCTGAGACTCCCCAAAAGCAATTTATTCAGGAGGTTACTCCATATAAACTACTTTATGCAAATTGACATATATGAAGACAATTTTGACATCGAGCAAAGACATTTGTCAATTCCGATTGACAACAATAGAGAAGAGTACCTGAGAACATGCCAAACAAATCAACACCATATATCTGAGTGAACCATTTGGCAACTAAACGAGGTTTGTATCTATCTACAATGTTGTCAGAGAGAAACTTGATGACAAAGACACATCGACAATGATACGAAGACAACTCCATAGGCCCGTCACATGTTTGCTTTATAGTCTATGTAGCTCTATTGACGTTGTCATTATTTTATGTATGTCCACTTCTGCCTATATAAGGAAGTGTGTGTGTGTGTGGGGGGGGGGGGTATTTCCTTCATCTCTGATCATTGTTCAGTTTTCAGCTCTCGTAAGAGAGTGCCTCAAGAGTTGGTATCGAGTATATCTCGATAAGTGTTGCTCGTATTTTACTTCAATTATTGTCGACGATGGCGTGATCTATCAATTGGTTCTACCTTCGCTCACTTCAGGTTCACTCCCGGACCCTAGTTGAATCTCCTCACTGTTTCCTGAGGATATTGCTGCTCGCTTGCTTCTCTTTGGCCGCTCGACTCCAAATCCGCAAGCTCGTTCATCACAACTCCCAGAAACCTCTTTGTGCGTAGCCTTCCTTCTGTTCTCCCACAGCCACCGACCCGCTCTACCTTCCGCACGAAGATCACGCCAGCCTCGCACGTTCCCCTAATTTTTGTGTCCCTGATCAATCACGCTTTACGCTAATCACACGACATAAATCTTCCTCCGCTCACTTTTTCTAGTGACGAACCCACTCTACCGTGCCTCCTCTGCACTTTGTCTCACATCCTACCGTGCTCCAACCACAGCTCCTTGGTTGTCAATCTCGCCTTTGACGCTTCCCCTAGGCTTTCAATCGACACAAGTTGCTTTCCATTCCATCCCCGCTGCTCTCTGACAACCCTAGTTTCCATTCACTTTCTTCCAACAGTCAACCCACTGTCCTCTGCCTCCGTCAATCAGCAGGCATGCACCCTCCTCCACCTTCCTCGGCGCCGCGTCGCACCTCAGTCATCTCCTTCATTTGGCTGCCACTAAGACCTCAGTCGACTGCCTCCGACATTTTCGTCGCTTCATTTTCTTCTCCCACCCGTTATTTGCTCCGGACCCATTCAATGACCCTCCGCACCGACGAGGATGCCTCCTCCCCGACCTCCTCCAATTTCACTTGCTAACAAGCCCCTGACCTCTCGTGGACAAGGTTGAAGGAGTGACTCTGCCACTATGACACTCGCCAAGCGGGCAATGCCTACAAGCTCCTCAGCTCCATTCACCAGTCCAACACTATCACCACCTACATCGCCAAGTTTGTGGAGGTCACTACACACATCCTCGGCCTATCCCTGGACCATTACCTGAGGTGCTTTCTCGGGGGTTTGCATCCCCACCTTTGGGGTCCACAACCCGCAACTCTCTCCCGCGCCATAGAGCTTTCCACCTTTGTCGGGCCACCTCTCAGCCGCCGTCTCCGTCGAAATGACAACCACCTCTCCATCACATGGATCACTTGCTTTTCTTGGACCCCCGTTGAACGTCGTGCAACCTTTGCCGCCAGTCCGACCACTACTTCCTCCACCTGTACCCCCGCCACACTCAACACTTATCTCACCAACAGTACATCGAGCTTCGTCGTAAGGGCCTCGGTTTTCGCTGCCACCAACCGTGTTCTCCCACAGACAAATATCCTCTCAAGGACTCGTGCTTGCTACTCAACGCTGAAAACGATGATCTTGACTTTGGTGACTTGGATCCTCTTGTGCTTGTTGACCCCTACAGACCTCGACGTTGAGGATAAAAGTCATTTTTTGGGAGGGGAGTTTTGATACGATGACGAATCCCCGAGCTTATCTTGCGTTCCCCTAATAATCTATGTAGCTATAATGGAATTATCGTTATTTTATGTATGCCCACTCCCACATATATAAGGGAATGGAAGGAGAGTTTTTCCTTCATCTCAGATCATTGTTTAGGTTTATGCTCTCATAGAAGAGTGACTCTTTGAGGAATCCCTCCCTTAAGAGTTGATATCGAGCATGTCTCAATAAGTGTATCTCGTATTTTACTTAGGCTCTATTTGTTTGGGCGTTTCGCAACTCCGTTTTGGGCAAACATAGCCGGAAGGAGGGTAAACAAATGAATCTCCGACGGCGTTTGCTCTGTTTTCACCCGCCCGCCTTGAGAAATGCCCCAAAAAGCTCTGTTTGGAGCAGTCATCTCCCTCCTCCGGGTCGAACTCTCCGTTTCCACCCGCCGGATCGACCCGCCACCGCTAAAACAAATGAAGCCTTAGTTATTTTGTTGACGATAACATGATCTATCTGACACGGGAATGTAGACAGAGACAGTATATTTAAACACACAAGGAATGAGGGAAAAACGAGTTTGATCTAGATGAAGAAGAAAAAGGTTTCTTACCTTTTGATTAACGAGAAAGCACGAAATGAGAAATGCATGATCCCACTAGAATCAGGGAACATTCATTTGACATAAGAGTGTTTGGGCAACTTCAAGGAAATGACAATTTTTTCTTTCCATCAACCCATTTTGTTGGTTTGTATGCACACATCTATCTAATGAATGATGTCATTAGAGATACAATAAGAACTGTTGGCTCATATATCCCTTCAGATTATTTGTCCTTATAATTTTGAGGGAAAGAACAAATTGAGTTGGAATTTCATAATAAAATTTATAGAAAACGAGCATCTTCGCACGGGCTACGCCCGTGCTCGATGCTCTCGGGCAGCCTTCGGACGCAACAGGCGGGCTTCGCCCGCCTGCGCACGGGCTTCGCCCGTGCTTGATGCTTCGGGTGGTCTTCAGCCGCATAGAAGCGGGATTCGCCCGCTTCCATGCAACCAAGCGGGCTTCGCCCGCAACCAAGCGGGCTTCGCTCACTTGCCAACAACATTAGTTGTGGGTGACAACATGTGTCGTGGGCGGTGATATTGGTCGTGAGGCGACATTTGTCGTGGGCGTCGACAGTGGTCGTGGGCAGCGATATTATTCGTGGGCGGGACAATGTTCGTGGGCGTCGACATTGTTCGGGGGCGGCGACAATGTTTGGGGACTGAGACATTGGTCGGGAGCAGAGACGTTGTTCGGGGGGCGGCGACATTCGTCATGAGTGCCCGTTCTCGATGCGGCATTGGTCGGGGGCGGAGACAGTGGTCGGGGGCGACATCATTGGTTGTGGGCGGCGAGATTGGTCGTGGGGGCGACATTTGTCGTGGACGGCGACATTGGTCGTTGGGGCAACATTTGTCATAGTAGCAACATTGGTCGTGGATGCGTCAGTGGTCGTGGGCAACTTCATTGGTCGGGGGCGGAGACATTGATCGTGGGCGGCGACTTTGGTCGTGGGCGGCGACTGTGGTCGTGGACGACGATATTGAACGTGGGTGGCGACATTGGTCGTGGGGGCGACATTGGACGGGGGCGGAGACATTAATTGATCGTTTTATGACGTCATTTATCTAGTTTTAATAGAGAAATATTCAATCTATAGTATAGGCCATTAACATCTAATTAAAGAGAAGGCTTGCGAAAACCCTTATTCCAAATCTTAACTACTACTTAGGACATTCGGTAAGAATTTCATATCTTATATTTATATCATTTGTTAAAACATTTGAATCATTTTAGGGAAACTAAATTGAAGTAAATAATGAAAAGCCGAAAACATCAATGGCAAACTGTTGGAGGGTATCCCCTGTGGTGCAAAATGATTGATAATGACAAAACCAACATAGGGCATGCATTTAAAAGCATTCTAATATCATTCAATATATCCCTAATATTTAAACTCTTACCTCTCGTAACAATTAGATTTTTTTGCCATCTCTGTATGCAGAGCTTGCTTTGGTTCATGAACAACACAAAGTCCTGAACAAACACCATGTGATACATGTCATGTGAATATTCATCATTTTGAAATTAAAAAAAAACAACTCAAAGGAGGGAGGAATTCACCTATAGAGTAGCTTTGGCAGCCAAAGCATGTTGGGGAGTGAAGAAAATAATTTCTTGGGGCACCTCATTTTCCGATCATTCTAATTGTAAAAGGGAGCTACCCCACCCAAATAGGAACTTCTTGCACACGGAGAAGGTTGTTAAGATGCTTGAAACCTGATTGAATCACACTTGGAGAAGTTTTTTTGTCAACCATACTTCAGTTAGAATCAAATCAATAAGAAAAAGCTTTGACAATATTGCTACTCCCCAAGATTATTACCAAGCTTCTCAGATTTCATGCATCACTTCAAATATTTTTTGACAACCAAGATGCTTGAAGATTTCCCCAATGAAATCTGAAATAGAAAAACAATAAGAAAAGAGAAATCAAATATCCTATGTTATGGCAAAGATGACGTGTTACGCCCCCGGACGGATCCGAAGGCGACAACGGGGCTGAACCAACTGGTTCAGCCCCCACTTTCTAAAAGGCGGCCGTCGGGGGCTGAACCCACCCGGTTCAGCCCCAATTGGGGCCGGCCGGCCCCCTTGGCCGGCCGGCCTTGGTCCGGGTATAAATGTACCCGGATCCTCTTTGGAGGGGATCATGCAAGTATTATCAAAGGTAATTCTCTAGCCCCCCCTCTCAAACCCTAGAAACCTCTCCTTCTCCCTCAAATCTCATCTAGTTCCTAACATTTGGTATCAGAGGATTCTTCCTCCCAAAATCTTTTTTCCTTCCGGCTCGCATGCTCTGCCCGGCTTCGCTTCCACCCGCTGCGCATCGACGAGTTCCGACATCGATTCCGCGTCGACCCCCGCGCATCGCTCCCGCGTCGACTCCCTTCGCCGATTCTGCGTCGTCTTCAACGACAAATCCCGGCGTCGATTCCGCTGCCTGCTGCCGTTGTCGCAGCCCGCTCGCATCCCGACGTCGATTCCCGCTCGCATCCTGCGGCCTCCGCCGTTCTGCATCCGCCGACCGACTGCATCGATCCTACTGCCGACTGCATCGATCCTACTGCCGACTGCATCAGATCCGCGCACGCATCTGATTTCGGCATCCTACTGCCGACTGCCGGTTACTGCGTCGATCCTACTGCCGGTTGCTGCCGGTTGCTGCATCTGTTGCCATTCGCGCACGCCCCGGGGTTCCACCATGGTGACTCGCACCCAAGAAGACTCCAATCGGCTCGCACATCTCGAAGAAAACTACACCGGGCTGACCGCCACCGTGGCAGCCCTCGCCGATAAGTTAACAGCATCGGAACAACGTCTCGAAGAGAAATTGGACGCCCGCATGGACGAGCTTAAAAATATGTTAACCCAACACCTTAAAGGAAAAGCTGTTGTGGGCGAGGCCAACGCAGTCCAGCTTCCCCTCCCTACTCCAGCATCGGGGCACGACGATCGGGCCTCTAGCCTCAATGGGGGCTTGGCATTGACAGTGGAAGGGTAGGAGGCTCACGGCGACCACAAGCTTGGTCCGAGGCAACCCAGTTTGGCGGCATCGCCGCGTCTGCCTTGGATTTTCCTCCTTACCGTGAAGACCTCCAGGAGGACCAACGACCCAACGGGATCGGGTGCCCACCTCGTGATGGGCTCCTCCCTATTCCAGGAGAACCAGGACACGTCGCGGGCGGAAGGGGAGGAGGCAGATGGGAGTTTAGGCCGCCAGTCTTGGGGAACCCCTATGGAAGGGATTGGGGGTACCCACACGTGGCCGCTGATCGACGACAACCGCTTGGACACGGGCAAGAGTACGGAGGACCCGGGCACCAACTACCACGCGCCTATCTACAGCCGAAGGTTACCCGTATGAACTACCCCAAGTTCAAAGGAGGAGATGCACTCGAATGGGTCCAAAAGGCAGAGTTATTTTACAGCTATCAGGAGATACCAGAGACACAATGGGTAAGGTTGGCGTCCTTCCACCTTGAAGAGGACGCATACCAGTGGACCCAATGGTTCCTCCGGGGACGGGATCACGCGCCATGGCACGAGTTTGTCGACGGATTCATCGCCCGCTTTGGTCCACTTGAGTATGAAGACTTCGAGGCTCTCTTCAGAAATTGCGTCAGCAAGGGACGGTGATGGAGTATCGAACCAAGTTTGAACGGTTGGCCAATCGGGTGCAGTGGGGCGAGAGGACCTTAACAAGTTGTTTTATTTCCGGCTTGAAGGAGGACATCCGAGATGAGGTGCATGCCTATCTACCGCGCAGTTTGACACACGCTATCAACTTGGCCCGGATTCAAGAAGAGCGTATCATTCGACAGAAGTCCCGGGGGGACACTCCGAGGAACGTTACACACCTTCCCGACACAAAAAAGGATCACGCAACTCCAGAACGGGCGACGCTGAAGAAATTGACTTGGACAGAGCTACAGGCTAGGAAGGAACAGGGATTGTGCTTCAACTGCGATGAGAAATTTACCCCAGGCCACAAATGTCAGAGGATCCAGGTTTACATGTTGCAGGAAAGTCTGATGCCGGATGTAGACGGAGGGGAACAGGAGCACATTCTAGATACAATCGAGTACGGGGTATCTTCCCTTGCCATGGCGGGAGACTCCGCTCCGACCACTATGAGTATTGCGGGGCGGATTGGCCAACAACAGGTGACCTTTCTGTTTGACAGTGGGAGTACACATAACTTCATTAGCCTGACGGTGGCACATACATTGGGGCTAGAGATCATCAAGGATGCCGCTTCCCAGGTTGTGGTGGCCGGTGGACACGAGCTGCAGTGCGAAGGAGTGCTTCGGGACGTGGAAATCAGTGTGCAGGGATACACCGACAACATGGATGTCTACCTATTGCCCATCCAGGGGCCAGATGTGATTCTGTGGGCCCAGTGGTTGCGACAGCTGGGTAGGGTGACTCTGGATTGGGAGAAGTTCACTATGGAGTTTGCTAAGGGTGGGAGACAGTACTGTCTGCAGGGCATCCACATCTCACCAGTGCCGAGGGGCTCTCTTTGCTGTTGGAGAGGCTGCAGGGACATGGGCGTGACGCGGCTTGGGTAGACCTGAGGGGCCGGACGGCGCCACCAGCTTCCCACCTTGAGGACAAGCTGGGTCTTGATGAGGTGGGGAATGTTACGCCCCCGGACGGATCCGAAGGCGACAACGGGGCTGAACCAACTGGTTCAGCCCCCACTTTCTAAAAGGCGGCCGTCGGGGGCTGAACCCACCCGGTTCAGCCCCAATTGGGGCCGGCCGGCCCCCTTGGCCGGCCGGCCTTGGTCCGGGTATAAATGTACCCGGATCCTCTTTGGAGGGGATCATGCAAGTATTATCAAAGGTAATTCTCTAGCCCCCCCTCTCAAACCCTAGAAACCTCTCCTTCTCCCTCAAATCTCATCTAGTTCCTAACATTTGGTATCAGAGGATTCTTCCTCCCAAAATCTTTTTTCTTTCCGGCTCGCATGCTCTGCCCGGCTTCGCTTCCACCCGCTGCGCATCGACGAGTTCCGACATCGATTCCGCGTCGACCCTCGCGCATCGCTCCCGCGTCGACTCCCTACGCCGATTCCGCGTCGTCTTCAACGACAAATCCCGGCGTCGATTCCGCTGCCTGCTGCCGTTGTCGCAGCCCGCTCGCATCCCGACGTCGATTCCCGCTCGCATCCTGCGGCCTCCGCCGCTCTGCATCCGCCGACCGACTGCATCGATCCTACTGCCGACTGCATCGAGCCTACTGCCGACTGCATCGATCCTACTGCCGACTGCATCAGATCCGCGCACGCATCTGATTTCGGCATCCTACTGCCGACTGCCGGTTACTGCGTCGATCCTACTGCCGGTTGCTGCCGGTTGCTGCATCTGTTGCCATTCGCGCACGCCCCGGGGTTCCACCATGGTGACTCGCACCCAAGAAGACTCCAATCGGCTCGCACATCTCGAAGAAAACTACACCGGGCTGACCGCCACCGTGGCAGCCCTCGCCGATAAGTTAACAGCATCGGAACGTCTCGAAGAGAAATTGGACGCACGCATGGACGAGCTTAAAAATATGTTAACCCAACACCTTAAAGGAAAAGCTGTTGTGGGCGAGGCCAACGCAGTCCAGCTTCCCCTCCCTACTCCAGCATCGGGGCACGACGATCGGGCCTCTAGCCTCAATGGGGGGCTTGGCATTGACAGTGGAAGGGTAGGAGGCTCCCGGCGACCACAAGCTTGGTCCGAGGCAACCCAGTTTGGCGGCATCGCCGCGTCTGCCTTGGATTTTCCTCCTTACCGTGAAGACCTCCAGGAGGACCAACGACCCAACGGGATCGGGTGCCCACCTCGTGATGGGCTCCTCCCTATTCCAGGAGAACCAGGACACGTCGCGGGCGGAAGGGGAGGAGGCAGATGGGAGTTTAGGCCGCCAGTCTTGGGGAACCCCTATGGAAGGGATTGGGGGTACCCACACGTGGCCGCTGATCGACGACAACCGCTTGGACACGGGCAAGAGTACGGAGGACCCGGGCACCAACTACCACGCGCCTATCTACCGCCGAAGGTTACCCGTATGAACTACCCCAAGTTCAAAGGAGGAGATGCACTCGAATGGGTCCAAAAGGCAGAGTTATTTTACAACTATCAGGAGATACCAGAGGCACAATGGGTAAGGTTGGCGTCCTTCCACCTTGAAGAGGACGCATACCAGTGGACCCAATGGTTCCTCCGGGGACGGGATCACGCGCCATGGCACGAGTTTGTCGACGGATTCATCGCCCGCTTTGGTCCACTTGAGTATGAAGACTTTGAGGCTCTTCTTCAGAAATTGCGTCAGCAAGGGACGGTGATGGAGTATCGAACCAAGTTTGAACGGTTGGCCAATCGGGTGCAGTGGGGCGAGAGGACCTTAACAAGTTGTTTTATTTCCGGTTTGAAAGAGGACATCCGAGATGAGGTGCATGCCTATCTACCGCGCAGTTTGACACACGCTATCAACTTGGCCCGGATTCAAGAAGAGCGTATCATTCGACAGAAGTCCCGGGGGGACACTCCGAGGAACGTTACACACCTTCCCGACACAAAAAAGGATCACGCAGCTACAGAACGGGCGACGCTGAAGAAATTGACTTGGACAGAGCTACAGGCTAGGAAGGAACATGGATTGTGCTTCAACTGCGATGAGAAATTTACCCCAGGCCACAAATGTCAGAGGATCCAGGTTTACATGTTGCAGGAAAGTCTGATGCCGGATGTAGACGGAGGGGAACAGGAGCACATTCTGGATACAATCGAGTACGGGGTATCTTCCCTTGCCATGGCGGGAGACTCCGCTCCGACCACTATGAGTATTGCGGGGCGGATTGGCCAACAACAGGTGACCTTTCTGTTTGACAGTGGGAGTACACATAACTTCATTAGCCCGACGGTGGCACAGACATTGGGGCTAGAGATCATCAAGGATGCCGCTTCCCAGGTTGTGGTGGCCGGTGGACACGAGCTGCAGTGCGAAGGAGTGCTTCGGGACGTGGAAATCAGTGTGCAGGGATACACCGACAACATGGATGTCTACCTATTGCCCATCCAGGGGCCAGATGTGATTCTGGGGGCCCAGTGGTTGCGACAGCTGGGTAGGGTGACTCTGGATTGGGAGAAGTTCACTATGGAGTTTGCTAAGGGTGGGAGACAGTACTGTCTGCAGGGCATCCACATCTCACCAGTGCCGGGGGGCTCTCTTTGCTGTTTGGAGAGGCTGCAGGGACATGGGCGTGACGCGGCTTGGGTAGACCTGAGGGGCCGGACGGCGCCACCAGCTTCCCACCTTGAGGACAAGCTGGGTCTTGATGGGGCGGGGAATGTTACGCCCCCGGACGGATCCGAAGGCGACAACGGGGCTGAACCAACTGGTTCAGCCCCCACTTTCTAAAAGGCGGCCGTCGGGGGCTGAACCCACCCGGTTCAGCCCCAATTGGTATCAGAGGATTCTTCCTCCCAAAATCTTTTTTCCTTCCGGCTCGCATGCTCTGCCCGGCTTCGCTTCCACCCGCTCCGCATCGACGAGTTCCGACATCGATTCCGCGTCGACCCCCGCGCATCGCTCCCGCGTCGACTCCCTACGCCGATTCCGCGTCGTCTTCAACGACAAATCCCGGCGTCGATTCCGCTGCCTGATGCCGTTGTCGCAGCCCGCTCGCATCCCGGCGTCGATTCCCGCTCGCATCCTGCGGCCTCCGCCGCTCTGCATCCGCCGACCGACTGCATCGATCCTACTGCCGACTGCATCGAGCCTAGGGAGAAAAAAAAAACAAAATCTAAGTATTGCAAATCAGAAAAAATGAAGACCACAAAAACATCAACTGCCCAATATTAGTTTATTTATAAGAATCATTTTGACAGTAATCATCAGTACTCATGTATAATTCTATTATACATGTAATATTTACTGATAAAAACTTTTATTATTCTGAAAGCTTTAAAGATGAATACATGAAAGTAATTCTTGGTTAGATGCAAATGAAGTTCTGTTATTGGTTAGTATCCGTTGTTGTGATTGGAAAGTTTATATGCAGCCAGTTAAATCAACTGCATCTCTATTTGAATAAAACCATGTAGTAGTTAATAATGTTTAACAATTAGGTGGTAATTAATTAACGTTAAAAATATTTCACCGAGCAACTTGGCCGCCAACATGCGATGATCGCCATTTATTGACGGTGAAGAACTGGAGGTATCTTATCCATTCAACGCGTCAGTTTTATGTTGAATAATTGTCGATCAAAACATTCTATTTCACATCATATTCCATAAAAAATTCCTCACATCCTATTTTCATTATGCAAACAATGACAATTGTAGGCATAATTTTCAGTGAATAAAATTTAGGAAAACACAATTTTTTTTGGTTATGCGCTGATAAGACACATAAACACCCCTTTTTTTAGTGAAATCTCCATCTTTGAGATAGCATTAAAGAAGAGATAGCCTTGAATTCATTAACAGAAACATTTTAGAACAGAACTCAAACAGGTACAAAAATCATGATTAATTTGATGATGGGGTAGGCATAAACTCATCAAAATGCAGTAAAAAAGAATGAGACAACCAAAAGATAGTGAGAAAGACGCAAACAATGGTTCATCTTTAGCACTTACTACCGCTCACTTCCAGAAATGAGCAAAAAAATCATCTAATAGAAAGAGAAACAGTGAAATAACATCAAGATTGCAATTTGGCATCAATTGCTTTACCTCGATTTGTGAGAGAAAAGGCAAGTTCTCATGATCTTCTTTAGCAAGTTCAAGAATAAATATTGTTGCAAATCTTCAAGCAATCAATAGAAAAGCTATACAAAAAGTAAGTAATCTTAGGTTTTAAAAAAAACTCAAGGCAAAATTTGTACCTGATGTGCAGTGGAATTTCAAGCCGAAATTTGTAGCTGATGTACAGTGGAATCGGTCAGGGCAGAAGCGGTGCGAGGTGATGCGGAGGCGGAAGCAACAGTGGCAGGGGAGCTGGAGTCGTGCAGGGCAGAAGCAGTCCTCGCGGAATCGGGCGGAATACCCGAAATTTCGACCTGCTGTGCAGTGGAATCGGGCGGGGCAGAAGCGGCGAGAGGCGATGCGGAGGCGGAAGCAACAGTGCGAGGGGAACTGGAGGCGTGCAGGGCAGAAGCGGCGACAGGCGATGCGGAGGCGGAAGCAACAGTGCTAGGGGAACTGGAGTCGTGCAGGGCAGAAGCAGTGGCGGCGGAATCGGGCGGGGCAGAAGCGCTGCGGCGCGATGCGGCGCGATGCGGAACCGGCAGCAACAGTGAGAGTGGAAGCGGTATCGGGCAGAGGCTTCGAAGGAGAATGCATGATTTAGAATCGCACGAATGCGGCGCGCGAGGTTAAGGGTTTTAACGACAACTTAAACAGTGGGCACAGCGGCGCGAAGAGAGAACGCGGCAGGGGAACCTCATCGCGGTTGCGGCACGCGGCGGGATGAGAGCCGAAGGGTTCCATGACGAAGCAGGAGTTGCACCGGGGCGAGGAAGAGCGGCGAGCGGTGTGCACCGCTGTGAAGGAGGGATCGGGCACCTAAGGGCGGCTGTGGCACGCGGCGAGCAAAGCGGGCGGGATCTGCATCGACCGTGACGGAGCGGAGGAGAGAAATGCCGGACGGAACGCTGCTGTGACGGAGAGAGGACGGAAAATCGAATGAAACTTATTAATAGTAGATAAAGAGGAGTTCAGACCACTACTTTAAGAAATACGCTAAAATACGTGTAAAATAATCATCAATAAAAGTAACAAAATACAGACTTTCTCTCCCAACACATTTAGTGGGATTAGGACCCCAGATGTCTAAATGAACAAAGTCAAAAAGAAGAACAGAACTCTTACAAAATTTTGCAGCATTCTAAACTAGTCTCGGACCGAAAAGACGCAGAAGAAGCTAGTGAAGGAGATGAATCGGAGGATGCCCAAGACGGTGTGCCACCAAAACAGGGAAGTTGATACCGCAAATTCTGAGAAAATGGGAAGATTCTCCAAGTGGTAGAGGCCTTATCGTTCAATCTTAGTAGCAATCATCCTCTTTAATTGAAGGTCCTTCAAAGAAAATAACGAGTCATAAGAGAGAATGAAATACATCAATGTAATTGTTTAGAAAGTGCAAACAAATTATAAATTGTAAGGAAAATTCGGAATATATAGAGTGTTGTCCGATTGGAGTAGATAGATGGTAGTAATAATTTGAATTCCACAAACAGGAGCAAGAGTGCCATCAGCCTTAAACACTAGCGGGAACCAGTTATGCTTCTCGTGGTGAGAGAAGACAAGAGAGTTCGCAATCATGTAATTGGAGGCCCCGGAGTCGGCGAGCCACTTATGCTCTACCTGAAGAAGTATCACTGATGGTAGTTTGCTTGGAAGTGCTAAATAGAGCCTCAATATTTGTCGAAGAGAACCATCACTCATATTTAGATGGCATAGTGGAGGTGGGCTGAGAAAATGGCTCACTCAATAGTACTGGCATGACCCTGAGATTGGAAATGAGGGTGCTTTATAAAGCACCGCTCGACAAGATGATCAAGCCTCTCACAATGTGAGCAAAAAAAGTAATTTCTCCTATGATCTCTAGTGCGCCCTCCTGATGCGACCATCGTCACCTCCTAGAATGCGTGATATTAGTAGGGTTCTAGAGAAGAAGAGAGAACTAGAGAGGAATGTAGAGAGGAATTAGGGTTTAAGGAGAGGGAGAAGAGAATACCTGTGATAATACTTGCTTGCCTTCCAAGATAGAGCCCTGGGTATAAATATGCCCGGGCCCAAGAGGGGTCGGTCAGACCCTACCCATATGGGGCTGAACCGGGTAGTTCAGCCCCCCAAGCCTTCCGATCCTAATGACTGGGGGCTGAACCGGTTGGTTCAGCCCCATTGCTGCTTATCTTCTCCTTCTGCCTGCGAGCTTGCTGATGCCCAGAGAACCGTGCCAAGTTTGGGGGTGTAACATTCCCCTCTCCATCAAGAACCAGCTTGTCCCCAAGATGGTAGTCCGGGTAGAGCTCCTTGAACTCCAGTAGATCAATCCAAGTATTGTGTGCTTCTGATAAGTGTTTCAATTACTCGTTGCCCCTCTGTTTCCATTTGATCATCAGGATATCCTCAGGCATCGGGCGCAGTCCGCCCACTATTGTCGCTTATGGCAGGAATGTGCTAGCCTAAACTGTGTTGTCGATCTTCTATTTAAGTAAGGACACATGGAATGTAGGATGGATGTGTAATCCCTCAGGGAGCGCCAAGGTGTAAGCCACTGGCCCCACTCGGCGGATAATACGAAAGGGCCCATAGTAATGTGGAGCCAATTTCTGGTTCGTCCTGCGGGCCACTGACAACTGTCGGTAAGGTTGGAGCTTGAAGAAGACGTCATCACCCACCGTGAATTCCCTTTCCTTGTGATGTTTGTCCGCTTGAGCCTTCATGCGATCTTGTGTGGTTCGGAGGTTCGCACGCAGCGTGGCTACAGTGCTGTCTCAAGCGCCCTATCAACGGCCGACAAGGCCGTGCTGCCCGGTTCATAGCTGCCCAAGGATGGAGGAGGGCGGTCGTAAACGACCTCAAACAGGGTCATCTTGCTGGCTGAATGGTAGGAGTTGTAGTAATATTCGGCCCAGTGCAACTACCTGGTCCATATCCGAGGCTCATCAATCACAAAACAACGGAGGTATGTTTTCACGCCTTGATTGAGAACCTCCGTCTGGCCATCGGTATGGGTGTGATTAGCCGTGCTGAAGCGTAAGCAAGTCCCCTGTAGTCGAAAGAGCTCCCGCCAAAAATTACTCAAAAACGTCGAATCCCGGTCGGAAATGATAGCCCGCGGAACACCATGAAGGCGGACAATTTCTCGAGCAAAGAGATCAGTGACTTACTCGCTTGTGTACGTGTGGCTCAATGCCAAAAAATGTCCATAGTTGTAGAGCTTGTCAACCACGACCAAGATAATGGACTTGCCCTGAGACTTGGGCAATCCACTGATGAAATCTATAAACACTGTATCCCAAATGTGATGCGGGATCTCCAGAGGTGTAAGCAGGCCGGCATGGGTGGTTGTCTCATACTTTTGTCGCCGACACATCTCGCACTGCTGCACAAACTGCCGGATGTCGCGCCGTAATCCCTTCCAAAAAACATTTGCCCGTGCCCGTTGGAGAGTACAGAATACTCCCGCATGACCGCCAGTTGGTGAAGAGTGAAACTCATGCATCATGACTGTCTTCCAAGCTGAGTTGGGAGGAATGACCACTCAACCACGATAATAAACTCTTCCATTCTGAAGGTGATAACCCGGTGCAGAGGCCTCCCATTGTCAAAGGGCTTCCACTAGGGCTGGGGTCCCGCATGACCCCCTCCTGTATATCATCCAAGGAGTCGAATAGAGGGATGAAAATTTGGGCGAAGGTGCTCTCCGGTAAGCAGGATCAGGCGTCAGCTACCACGTTCTCTTTGCCCTGCCTGTAGAGAATCTCATAATCATATTCCAACAGTTTCGTTACGCACTTCTGCTGGAGAGGAGATGAGACCCGTTGTTTCAAGAAATGCTTCAAGCTCTGATGGTCAGTACAGATTTTGAAGTGTCGTCCCAACAAGTAAGGCCACCACACGGACACCACATGGATGATTGCCAACATCTCTTTCTCGTAAGTGATAGCCCCAAAGTACGGGGGGCCAACGCCTTGCTGTAGAAGGCCAATGGCAGGCTCTCCTGCATTAATACCGCGCCAATGTCCACGCCCGACGCATCGGTTTGAATCACAAACTCTTTGTTGAAATCGGGGAGAGCGAGGACGGCCCCCTTGAGAGCCTGGAATGCCGCCTCCTCCTGCCACAAGAAGGCATCCTTATGCAATAATTGAGTCAGGGGTCGTGCAATCTTGCCATAATCTTTCACAAATCGCATGTAATATCCCGTAATCCCCAGGAAGTCTCGTAATACCCAGACTGTATGAGGGTGAGGCCGCGACATCATGCTCTCGATCTTCTTTGGGTCTGCTTTGACGCCGCGAGCGGAGACCAAATGCCCCGGGTACTCGACCTCTTCCTGTCCGAACAAACACTTGGATTGCTTGGCGTAAAGTTGGTACTAGCAGAGGATGGTGAAGACGTGCTCGACAGGGGTTAGGTGCTCCTCCCAATTGGCGCTATATATGAGGATGTCATCAAAAAATATCAATATTGAGCGGCGAAGAAGAGGGTGAAAGATCTCTTTCATAACTTCCTGGAACGTGGACAGACGTTGGTGAGCCCAAAAGGCATCACGAGGAACTCATAGTGCCCATCATGCGCGTGGAATGCTGTCTTGTGTATGTCCTCCTCTCGCAATCGAATCTGGTGGTAGCCCGGCCGGAGGTCGAGCTTGGTGAAAAGACGAGCGCCGTGCAATTCATCTAACAGTTCTTCGATCAAAGGAATGAAGGACTTATCCTTGATGGTCGAGCTATTCAAGCCGCGGTAATCCACACAAATTCGCCATGACCCATCCTTCTTCTTGACTAGGATGATGGTCGAAGAGAAAGAACTAGTACTGGGATGGATAATGTCGGCGGCAAGCATTTCTTTGACGCTGAGCTCAATCTCGGTCTTTTGGATGTGATAACGGTACGACCTGATGTTGGTATGCTCGGCCCCCGTCTTGAGTTGGATCTGATGGTCTCTAAACCTCGATGGTGGGAGCGTACTGGGTTCCTGAAATATGTCTGCATGCTGAGCCAACATTGCCTGCATGCTGAGCCAACATTGCCTGCATGCTGAGCCAACATTGCCTGCATGCTGAGCCAACATTGCCTGCATCTGAACTGGTACCACTGGAGGAGCTGTGAGGGACTGAGGGTTGGTGTAATCTCCATGAGCACTGCCATCGTGCTGCCTTGATCCCCTAGTCGCTCCAAACTTCGAAGGGAGATCTCCTTCACCGGGGAAGTTTTGAGGCCCCCCAAACAATACTGCTTCCCGTGTTGTAGGAACTCCATCGTCATCTTATCCCAGTCAAAGGTCACCAGCCTCAACTGCCGCAGCCACTGTACCCCAAGCACCATGTCAAAGCCCTTGATAGGCAAGAGGTAGGCGTCAGTTCGGCCCGAGTACCCTTGTATCCGGAGTTCCACCCCCTTCATAACTCCCTCGTACTGAAGTTTGCTTCCATCCGCCACCATGGCGTGGAAGACGGCTCCCCGATCAATCACATGTCCCACACGCTGTGTCACATCAGGATGGATGAAGTTGTGGGTGCTCCCACTATCCACCAAGATCGTCACCCGCTCCTGGCAAACTTTCCTTGCCATCCGCATAGTGAGGGGAGCGTTGCATCCCTCCATTGTCTGTATGGACACGCCAAACTCGATCAAATCCAAGTTCTCTTCCACTCCTGGTGCGTGAGTGAGCTCGTCCTCCACATCCTCATGTAACATATAAACATGTATCTTTTGACATTTGTGCCCGGGCGTGTACTTGTTGTCGCAATTGAAACATGGACCCTTCTCCTTCCATCCCTGAAGCTCGGCCCATGATAGTCGTGTCACAGTTGGTTTGTCGGCCGCCGGTGGCTCTCTCCGGACGACTGTCGGGGTAGTCGTGGTTCTCCCCGTGGTGCGTGTTCGTTGCCTGTTGTAGCGTTCCTCCTGGATGCGGGCCAGCAAATGGCATGATTTAAACTGCGTGGCATATATGAGTGAACCTCGTCACGCAGATGTTCCTTGAGTCCCGACACGAAACAGCTGAGCAACGTTCTTTCTTCGCCGTGTACTCTATTTGCCAACTTTTCGAACTCCATGCGATAATCCATCACTGCCCGCTTCTGTCACAATTTCTGAAGGAGGGCCTCGAAGTACTCGTACTCCAATGGCCCAAATCTGGCAATGAACCCCACCACGAAATTATTCCAAGCAACATAATCCTTGCCCCTCAAAAATCATTGTGTCCACTGAAAGACATCACCCTCCAAGTGAAAAGACGCTAATTGTACCATTGGCCCTCCGGAACCTCCTGATAACCTAAAAAAGTTCAGCCTTTTGCACCCATTCCAAAGCGTACCCTCCGTTGAACTTGGGAAAATTCATGCGTGTAAATTTCGGAGGCATGTGAGGTCGCGGAGTGGCCTGACCGCGCCATCCCGGTTCTTGTCCATACCATGTCGGCCTCCTTTTCTCCGTGGGATTGATATGTGCGCTCGGGTACCCTTGGTGGTGCATTGCGCCCATCTGTAGAGGCTGACCGCCCCAAGGAGCTGCGGTTCCGTAGCCCCCTGGCGACCTGCCGCCACGCGGGCGGGGAAGGAGATCCCCCGCACCCCCATTGGAGGAGTCGGAACTCCCGGGACCGATCTGTTTCCGTCTTGCTCCCTGACGTAGCGCCTCCAGGGTGTGCGCCCAAGTCCGGTCTCACCAACCCCGAACGGGGCCGATCTCGCGCCCAGCGAGGTCTCGTGACCCCCCCCCCCCCCCCATCCTGCTGCAGCGGTGGATCCCGCCCCTGCACGCGCGGTTTCCGCCGATCCGGACATCTCGCCCCCTTGCAATGTGAGTGAGACCCCGTCGTCTCTAGGGCGGGGTTTTGCGAACATCTGGCCTCCCTGCTCGCCGTTGCCTTCCGTTTCAGATTTTGCGACAGCAAAACTTTGATTTCTTCCATACAGGCGTCGATCCGTTCGTCCAACCGTTGCGTGGAAGCCCTCATCTTTTCCTCGATGACGGCTACCGAATCCGTCGATCCGACATAATTTTCCTTTATGGTTTCCAATCGGTTGATTTCCTCTTGCGAGTGAGTGGTAACCATATCCGCAGGAACGATGCTCTTATACCAAATGGTAGGGTTCTAGAGAAGAAGAGAGAACTAGAGAGGAATTAGGATTTAGGGAGAGAGAGAAGAGAATACCTGTGATAATACTTGCTTGCCTTCCAAGATCCGGGTATAAATATACCCGGGCCCAAGAGGGGCCGGTCGGCCCCTCCCCATATGGGACCGAACCGTGTGGTTCAGCCCCCCAAGCGGGCCGATCCTAATGAGTGGTGGCTGAACTGGTTGGTTCAGCCCCGTTGCCGCTTATCTTCTCCTTCCGCCTGCGAGCGTACTGATGCCCAGAGAACCGTGCCAAGTTCGGGGGCATAACAGATATCTAATGCGTGATATCTTCACGCGATAGTTATTATTATTATTCTGCTATGTTATTTGTGTCATTCTATTTTCCCAAGCATCAATGTAATTTCTAGTTTTGGCTCATTGGATTGACACCCTGAATAAATAGGTCCGACAATTTTAGTAGTAGAACTAGTAGGGGCAAACTTAAAATTATTTAAATAATACATAAAATTTAAAATTCAAGATCAGAATGAAAAGTTGGAAAGAATTATTTGGAAGCTGGCATTAAAGCAAATTGAAAAGAAGCTTGGAATAGAATTTATTTGAAATCTTTGTGACTCATCAGGAAAGAGGAAACAAGGAAACAAGAAATTTGGCATCTTATTTAAAGGGCTCCAACCGTGAAGAAGAGGTAGCTGTGTATAAATAGGGAATGAGGTCATCTCTCGTTCTCCCTATATTACTGGACCAAACTCCTACCAATGTCGTGCCGCCTGATGTCAGTTCGAAGACGTCTGTTCGTCTCCGGTACTGATCGTGTTCCGCAAGTTCGCTGCTGGCGTTGTTTTACCCGCCTGCATCGCGTTGTTGGACCGTCGTTGACCTCGGAAAATCTAACTCGACGGTCCAGTGTCACCTCTCACAAGGACGTCGTCGACCGCTGTTTTTTCCGCCCACATCACCGCTACTGGGTCGTCGTCGACTTCGGACATTACCATTCCGGCGTCCGAGTCCTTCGAGCCGTCGACCACTTGTCCATTTTGGCTCGTCTGTGGCGTCCAACTGCATCTAGGTGCTCCTGTGCACGAAGGACTTGAATCGGGCCAATTTCCCCAGTGGTATCTTTGCCCTGTCTCTTGCCCGCGCTAATTTACTTCTTAAGCTTGGCATTGAACGTTCCTACTATTTTAATTGTCGTAGTCATAAATTATTATTGTGCATTCGCCCTAAACCTCGTGCAAGGTTTGATCCGGGAAATACATGTGAATGATAGTCAAACAAACTTAATGAATTTTCTAAAGTTCAAAACGACGATTTTGGTTACACGCGAGAGCTTTGATTTTTGGCCCTCGGGCCCTTTTAAAAATTAAAATCAACATGTTTTCAAAAACCTAGTATTATTTTACAACAAATAAAATAATTTGGGTAAAACATTAGTTAGTTTGTAAAACCTAATTTGAGCCTATATTGAATTAAAGTAGACCGCCTAAAAAAATATCTTAATTTTTGACAAACCACCTACCCTAGGTTACATCAGTTTGGTATCAGAGGGACTGTGATTCGCTCCTATCTTGAATCACGCGATCGGAGTTTCAAAGAAAAACCTTATTATTATTATTATTTTATAAAAAACACAAAAATAATTCTTTATTTTATTTAAAAAAAGTTTTTAAATTATTTTAAATGAAAATCGTGTGGGTAATGTAGAAAATAGAGTGACCGATCAGAGCGCACAAATTAAAATTTTAACTAAGACCATCGAAGCACGAATGTTACCGCGAACATGCGAGATGTGGGATACGTGATAAATGAGTTACACACGTGTGTTAACACCGTAGAAGCCAATCAACAATTAGGGATTATCCCACCACAAATCAAAGAGGATCCTAACCTTAGGCCACCTGAAAACGACAACCCTGATCTACGACGAATTGCGCAAGGGCAACAAAATGTTAAGGTTCCACCTCGATGGGACTTCGGGATCAAGTTAGACGTTGGTGATTTCGAGGGCATTTAGAACCTGAGGGATGTCTAGATTGGTGTGATAGAATGGTCTGTTTCCTGGCTTGGAAGCAATTGCCCCAAGCTAGGCAAGTCAAGTACGCTACCCTTAGGTTGAAGGGTTTCGCCTTGATTTGGTGGGGTCAGCTAGAACGGTCTAGATTCAATTTAGGATTGTCCCCGATTACCACTTGAGATAAGTTATAAAATTCAATTGCGAAGGCGGTATGTCCCAGCGGACTACTTGCAAACCCTCTACCGTAGGTTCCACAACCCATGGAAAGACAAATTGACGGTGGATGAGTACACGAATGAGTTCCTAGTCCTCCAGTCTCGCCTCGACCTCTGAGAGAATGATGATATGACTGTTTCTCGTTATCTAAACGGGCTGCGCTATTCCATTAGAGACCAGCTAAAGTTATTTGACTCCAAGGACTTACAAGAAATATCGAACCGTCACAAAAACGGTCAATCGGAGTCAGATCTACTGATATATCTACATCGAGTGTCACCACTACTATCACAGCTAGGATCTCTGATTTCCCTCACCCTTCGGTCACTGCCGAGACTCCAAACCCATCCACTATCCCTTCCAAGGGTAAGGAGATTATTGGGGCTAAGTCCAATACTGAAGTATTCTGATGCTTCAAGTGTATGGAGCCCGAACACAAATCAGAGTGCCCGCGACGCCACTATGTCGCTATTATTAATTCCACTGATGGAGTATAGAGTTTACTTAAATGAGTCTCACCCTGAGCCTGAGTCTGAGTACGAGTCAGAGGATGTTGTAGAAGTGGAAGGCGAACATTCCGAACACTTAGTCTGCGTCTTGCGTTATAGTTTGATTACCCCCCAGTGAGTCTACTGAGAATGACTATAGGAGAATATTTTCCGCACTACAACACACATCCAGGAACAGTTTTGTTCCATTATCATCAATAGAGGTGGTACAAAGAATTTTATTTCCCAGCGCATGGTCGACATATTAGGTCTTGAGATGCATCCGCTAGAACAACCATACAACTTATCTGGAGTCAGTAGTCATTTGACTATGCCCGTTACTCACTTCTGTCGGGTAGAGTTTTCTATAGGGAGCTCATACTCAGATAAAATATTGTGTCATATTGCAGTCATAGATGTCTGTCACATCCTACTAGGGAGATCTTGGCAGTACGATCGGCGTGGCATGCATGACGGCACAAGAAACTTTCATTCCTTTGAACACAATGGACACAAGATTGTTCTTCTTTCCCAGAAGAATTGTCTTGTTCCAAGGGCCCACGAGAGGCCTCTACGTGAGATAGTTCACTTTTCACTGACTCCACCACATTATTGCTTATTGGACTCTCACCTGAACCCCCATCCCGTGAATTAACTCGTGGCCCAGATATGTCACTCACCCCACATTTATCGATTTCCGACGTACCATCTGATATTTCTCAGTCTTTTGATACTATATCCGAAGACCGCTCACTCCGCACACCTCACTTAATCAATTTTATATTTAGAGGTAACACTCTTATTTCACCTCACTATCATTTAGAGATAGACAGATTTGCAGAATTTCGCCATTATACTAAATCCTACTTTTTGAATAATTTCTGGGGTCGAAAGGAAGTCAAATGCGAGTTTAGTAGCGCTTATCACTCTCTAACTGATGGACATATCGAGGTCATTAATAGAAGTTTGGGAGCTATTTAGCAAAATTCACATTTAATAATTATAAAATTCGCTCCCTTATTAAATCTTCTTATGAGATTATCCATGAGTTCTTCATACTCCACGGACTTGACCGCTACCCCCTCTCATTTCATGAACGTATTTCATTCGATGCGCGAGCTCATAGAAATTATTTAAAAAACTGCATAAAATCATTGCTAATGAATTGCAAGTAACCTTTTGTACAATATAACTTCACGGTCGGTCGTTATCGTTGTGAGTTGTACTTTTCATAGGGGGATTGAGTGTTTGCTTATTGCAGGAGATTTGGTCCAGTTCAAATTCAGGAGCGCATCAGACCACCTTTCAAGGCCTCAGACATACCACCCAACTTAACACCAGCGACGACTCCTGATTTCTCTGTTACCAGCTTTTGCAAATTCTCGCCGAGGTCGAGTTCTGTCAACCCTGAGAGAATTGATGTGACTGTCATCACCTCCTAGAATGTATGATATCTTCACGCGACAATTATTATTATTATTGTTATTCTGCTATGTTATTTGTGTCGTCTTATGTTCCCAAGCATGATGTAATTTCTAGTTTTGGCTTGTCGGATTGACCGTGTGGTGAGACCCTGAATAAATAGGTCTGACGATTTTAGTAGTAGGATTAGTAGGGACAAGCTTAAAATTATTTAAAGAATACATAAAATTTAAAATTAAAAATTGGAATGAAAAGTTGGAAAAAATTCTTTGGAAGCTGACATTAAAGCAAATTGGAAAGAAGCTTGGAAAAGAATTTATTTGCAATCTTTGAGACTTATCTGGAAAGAGGAAACAAGGAAACAAGAAATTTGGCATCTTATTAAAAGGGCTCCAACTGTGAAGAAGAGGTAGCTGGGTAGAAACAGGGAACGAGGTCATCTCTCGTTCTCCCTGTATTACCGGACGGTCCGGACCAAACTCCTACCAGTGTCGTGCCACCCGATGCCAGTTTGAAGCCGTCTGTTCGTCTCTTGTTCTGATCGCGTTCTGCAAGTTCGTCGCCGACATTGTTTTCCCTGCCTGCATCGTGTTGCTGGACTGTAGTCGACCTTGGAAAATCTTACCCGACGGTCCAGTGTCATCTCTCACATGGACGCCGCCGACTGCTGTTTTTTCCCGCCCGCATCACCGCCACTGGGTTGTCGTCGACTTTGGACATTACCATTCCGGCGCCCCAGTCCTTCAAGCCGTCGACCACCTGTCCATTCCGGCTCGTCTGTGGCGTCCAACTGCATTTAGGTGCTCCTGTGCACGAAGGACTTGAATCAAGCCAATTTCCCCAGCAATATCTTTGCCCGGTCTCTTGCTCGCGCTAATTTACTTTAATTTTATGCAGTTCGCCAAATAATCTTAAGCTTGTCATTGAACGTTCCTACTATTTTAATTGTCGTAATCATAAATTATTATTGTGCATTTGTTTGTGGTTGTTCTGATCTCGTGCAAGGTTCGATCCGGGAAATAGTGTGAATGCTACTCGAACGAACTTAACAAATTTTCTAAAGTTCAAAACGATGATTTTGGTTACGCGCGAGAGCTTCGATTTTTGGCCGCTCTGCCCCTTTAAAAATTAAAATCAACATGTTTTCAAAAACCTAGTATTATTTTACAACAAATAAAATAATTTGGGTAAAACATTAGTTAGTTTGTAAAACCTAATTTGAGCCTGTATTGAATTAAAATAGATCGCCTAAAAATTATCTTAATTTTGACAAACTCTAACCCTAGGTTACATCACCCTCACGGCCACGTTGTGCTCCACAACCAACAACATGAGCATAAGCTTCCTAGGGTGAAAATGATACTATTGGAGGTTGACACATAAGATTGACATCAGAGATACGAGTTGTTGTTGCATCTAAGGTAGAAGTGTCAGATTCTCTCAAGATCTGTTGGCGTATCATCTCGTTGGAATCAGGATGATATAAAAGATTACAGACAAGTAGTTTCTTAAAAAAATTTCTACTGAGTTGCAAGGCCAACAAGGAAAGGACGGAGTTGAAGATATTTTGTGTCGAGAGACTGAGCTTATTAATACACAACATCGGGAGAGAGTGTTGGTCAAAGCAAATAGAGTTGAATAGATGGTGTTTATGTGGGAGGTTTTGACACATTTGGAGTAAAGGATTGCAAGATGATCCCAAGCAACTTTCAAGGTTTCATCATGGAGGATGATAGACAAATAATCATCAGAAAGATTGTTTGCACGTCACATATGGAGAAGAGCATCACTGACGTCCCAATGTGCATGTGTGGGAGATGTAGGGTCGGGAGTTGTATCAGTGAGATGATGTCCTTTTCGTTTAGAACTCAAAAGGAAGGTGAAAGAGACACTGCAATCAGGATAATTGGGTATAATTAATTTGGAAGTAGTCTCTAGATTTCCAAAGGCACTGAAAATGAGAGTGGCAGTGGGAGCAATAGCAACGGGAGCAGGAGTGAGCGGAGGTGTCACCATAATTCAGTAAGAGCGAGTGCGGAGGGTTGAGGGTAGTTGGGTTGGTTGAGTACGAAAACTTGGAAGGATCTAGAACTTTGCGGACCTTATCGAAGTTCGCAAATACTTTGGAGAAGTCGCAATCACAGAAAACACTTGCGGAAGTTCGCAGAAAGTTGGTTAAGTCGTAGGAGGCTGTACTTGGGAGATTGCATGCGCTGAGGGTCTTGGACATTGAGATCTTGCCGGCCGAACTTGTTGGTGGGTGGCGCAAGCAAAAGCACCCGTGAGAGGTGCAGTCGAGAGCTCACCGGTCTTTCTGAGCTGGAGAGAGTTGTGGAGTGTCTCATAAAAGGTGGAGCAATAGAGCAGGAGAGCTTAAGCTGCGTGGTCAGTCGGAAGGAGGAGCTTGCACGATGTTGTAAGAAGGTTCTGAGTTCTCTGGAAAGAGCTCACCGAGAACTTGTCTTGCAGGAGAGGGTCGCGCAGTGGACTAGTCTTTAGCGAGAAGTGTGAGCGTTCAAAGCATGGGTATTTGCATAGGGAGCTATCGTGTAAGAAGGTTCATGCGAAATCGGAGAGTTTCGGGCGAGATCGACAGAAATTTCATGAGATGACTAATCAAGAGAGAGCAAATAAATAATTTGTCCTGCTCTAGTACTATATGAGAATTTGAAATATAAAATAACTATTATTCCAAAATTGCTCACTTATTAAATAGGAACCCCCCTCTTTATATAGAGTAAAAGAGTAAGAATATACATTTGGAGATGTTAAGCTAAATAGAAAAATATACATAGGACTCCCTTTCGAGAATTTACAAATGGGCTTTAACACAATACAATTCTACTATTCGTTTCTCTATTTTTTACATTCACTTATGACATTCTTTTTATGCGGTGGATTTTGATTTGTTGTCTAGTAAGATTTTGTTAGAACGATCCTAGACAATTTTAGTGTCAACAATATGGATGATCATGATGATGTTTTGAACAGGTTCTGATAAATGAAAAAAATTATGTTTTGCTATATTTTTTGATATTTTTATAGTTTAAGATGTCAAATATGAACTATTGGTTTCTGTTTCTCCGTCATCTTGGACTAAATATCAGATAATTGCCCGAGTCTTAAAAAAGAACTTCCTTTGAAATGCTTGTCTTGTTCATAGTTACATGTGTTTTAGGTGATTTCCCTTTTTAACAACCTATAACTCTAATTGCAGTGGAGGTGCTTCATATGTCAGGACGAAAGCTTTTACTGCAACCTCAAGTAGATTTCTCTAACATGGATAGTCCCAGAGGGAAGCAACTGTTACACGAGGAAGTCAAAGATCATGGGATAATATTTCTGCCCAAGAGCAAGTCTCTAGCAATACCAGGAATGCTTCTTCTATGTTGTGCGGTAATTTGTCCTTGCTTTCGTGCAAAGAGAAAAGATCCAATTGTACAAACATCTCTGGACAAAGATTTGAATTTATGTGAGTTGCACATGAAACTCCTAGAATATTTCATAATCTTTATTGTTCTGTAGCTTTTTGCCTCAGGCAGCATACATTGAGAACAAATTTGGTGGAGATTAAGCAGATCCCAATTTGCTAGGATAAGCTTAATAATGCTGATGGTGTATAGTTCTTCACTTAAAAAGTGTATAGTTTTTTGAATATATATATATATATATACGAATAATTACCAAAACTTCCCCTAGAAGATAGAACAATTACAGCTTGCACCCCTCTTAATATGGAAATTACAAAAACCTCCCCTCAATTTTACAAAACATAACATTTACCTCCCCTGAAGTTTACATTTCATAACATCCATGCGCAAAATACCCCCCTTGGAAATGTACTCTGAGGGGGGTATTTTTGTGCATGAATGTTATGAAATGTGTATTTCAGGGGAGGTAAATGTTATATTTTGTAACATTGAGGGGAGATTTTTGTAATTTCCATAATAAGAGGTAGCGCTGTAACAGTTCGGTTTTTAAGCAAGACCATAAACCGAACAACCCCTATGTGGTTTCAAAAATTTGGAACCAAACCAAACCGCTCAAACATTCAAACCGAATTGGACTAAATCGAATGGTTCGATTTTGGGATTTAAATAATGTGATACAAACAATTTTCTAACTACAAACCTTAATACATATTAACTGTGTATCCCAAAGCGCACAAAATTCCATGATGCACCTAGGGATGATCCTAATGGTTATGAGCTTGCAAGTGAATGTTGGACTCCAGTTCACACGGTACATCTTAAGTTGGAAAATCCAATGTTAATCTTCTCATCTATAATATTTTCAATGTTGAAATTGTTCGTCATTTCTTGTGTGTTTCTGCTCCATTTTAATTAATTTATTCTAATAATTTTTATATAGTTTAAGGAGGATTTATATAATAGTAAAGTTAAAACTGATTTCACAATTATTGTATAAATTGAATGGTGGATGAAATCAAATCAAAATGTATTGTTTTAACTTCTAAAAAAACTGAAAAATCTCAATAATACTAGAAATGAGATTTTGTATTCCGCAACCCACGAGGCACACACCGACACACGTGAATACAACTAAATTACCCGATGGAAACCTATATTGAAATGTAATTAAAAAATTAAATGTTGTTATACACTTCGGTTCAGTTCGACTCGGTTCGGTTTGCCATGCAAAACCATGAGCCGAATCGTATGATTTTTCTAAAATCAAAACTGTGACCGAACCGCGGTCTACTGAAACCGAATCAAACCATGTGTGTATATATGTATATATATGTACATATTTATGTGTATATATATATATATATGTATATATGTGTATATATATATATGTGCGTGTGTGTATATATATATGTGTTTGTGTGTATACATATATTGGTAGGATGAATTCATTATAACATCAGGCTTGATTCATATCTATGCATTTTTTTTATTTACTTTCTTTAGGCTTCTCTCCATTCATGTGTTTTAATAGTTTAGTTTCAATGATACTTATTGTTTGTGTAGAAGAACACAAAAGTGGAGAGAAATGGTTTTTATTTATCTTTTATAAAAAGCTTAACACTTCCCCGCGAGCTAGAACATACAAATCGTAGGAACCAAGTTTGGACAAGAACTGGTGATATAGTAGGCGTGGTAAGGCCTTGGTAAGAATATCAACAGTTTGCCCAACAACAAGAACACGTCTTAAGTCCAATTTCTTTAGTTGAACATTTTCTCGAATAAATTGACAATGGACCTCGATGTACTTGGTACGTTCATGGAACACGAGATTTTTGCCAATATGGATAACAACTTGACTATCACAAAACAGGGTGGCCGGAAAAGAGAGTTTGTCACCTAGGTCTCTCATAAGACTTTCCAACCACGTAAGTTCAAAAACGACAAATACCAATGAATGATACTCGACCTCTGCAAATGAGCGTGCAACAATGGATTGCTTCTTGCTTCGCTAGGTGACAAGGTCATATGTGCAGTATCCTCTTGTGGATCGACGATCATCCAAAGAGCCATCATAATCAACATCATAATAAATAATAAGAGATAAAGAGGGTGACTTATACATAATTCCTTGTACAAGAGTAGTCTTTAGATATCAGAGGACGTGCTTGACTTCCTAAAGGTGAGAGATCCGTGAAGCATGCATAAAATGACTAACAACCCTAACGACAAAGAATATATCAGGTCTTGTAATTGTAAGATATATCAGCTTGTCCACAATTTGGCGATAGTACTCTGGGTTAGGAAGGAGCAGATCATAATCAGAGGTATATGCACAAAGAAATTATCAGAGATTTCCCAATTCTTTGGTCTGAAATACTGGTACCAAGTGTTTTTTGATCATGTGTATGCCTTTGAGATCATCACCCGTAATCAAAATATCATCAACATACACTAAAAATATTACTCTTCCTGTCGGGCGGTGGCGAGTGAATAAAGAGAAGTCCGAGCTTCAAATAAACCCAACATCACGAACAACCCGACTGAACTTGTCAAACCAAGCCCGAGAAGACTTCTTGAGACTATAGAGAGACTTCTTGAGGTGGCATACAAGAGACTCTCATGTGGTGATGGAGATCGCCGTGATCCGTTCCTCATTCAGGCAATCTGAGTACGCAGATGTGTCTGAAGGGTCGTCCCGAGTCTTTTTGATATATTATTTTATGTATTTTGAGTTGTATTTGACACTCGATTGACCCGAACGATATGAGTCGTTTGATTCGGGTGCCCTAAGTCATGTATGGTTTTTTCTCTTATTTGTATGCATGCAAGGGCCCGGTTTAGGGCATCGAGGGTTTGCATAGTTGCAACCCCGTCGGTCTTCTTGGTGGATTCCGAACGGCTCCTCTTCGTTCACAGCTTCACGGCTCCTCTTCGTTCGTAGCTTCCGCCTACGCCATCCCCATCTGTCAAGCCTTCTCTAGCCAGCCCCAGTCCCATCAGCCTCCCGCAGTCCTTTCGCAGCCTCTACACCTCGTTCCCGACTCCGTCCGGCTACCAACAGCCCGACAGCATCCCGCAACTGCCCTCCCACCGCTTTTTCGATCCCGTTCAACCATCTATAGGCCGGCAGCAACCCTTCCACCTCTGTCCTGACCCCATACAGTCAACAGCTGCCCGACAGCAGCCCTCCCACCCCTTTCTCGATCTCATCCAGCCATCAACAGGACGACAGCAACCCTCCCACCTCTGTCCCGATCCCGTTCAGTCACCAACAGCCTTATCGACCCTCTTTTCAGTCACCAACAGCCTTATCGACCCTCTTTTCAGCCAACCCCACCCCGACGACCCCTTATACAACCAATCCCTCCCCAGTTGACCCTATTCCAACCCTCCCCCATCACCACAAACCCCAAATCATTCATGAACAACCACTACAGTGCACTTGTGGAGCCACCCGTCGACCTGTGGTCTTTGCCACCACCGGATCTCCTTCCCCCACTCTGCCGTCACTTGCATGCATAAGTCATTAGCTTGAAGTTATTTGTTTTTCTATTGTTGTGTACTCGAACTATGTTTTGTTGTGTGTGAAATCATATGCTCTATTTATTGTGAAATCACGGGATTTGCAGGCTTATTTGGTGCGCGCTTAAACTAATTGTGTTTCACTCATCTTGTGAATTGAGACTTGTTTTTCAAAAGCATTCGGCGATTAAATGTGCACGTGCTAGGACCTTATGATAATTAATTATTTATTGGCAATTTAAGTCAGACTAGTAATCTCATTCACATACGCATTATCCCTGCATTTGGATTTTGCTGTGCTCCGCCTATAGACCTGTGCTGCATCACGTGGTTTCAAACCTGGGAGGTTGTTGCATGTAGACAATTTCAATAAGATCATCATTCAAAAAGACATTTTTGATGTCCAATTGATGCAACTGTCCATGACGATGAACAAGCATGAAGATCAAGACAAACAATGTTCAACCTTGCGACAAGTGAGAATGTCTCCTTGTAGCCGATGCCATATTATTGAGTAAAACCACGGACCACAAGCCGAGCCTTTAGATGTTAAACCACCCCATCAGGACCATGCTTGAGGGCAAAGATCTACTGACAACCCACATATGTCTGGCCAGGAGGAAGAGGAAGGTCCCATGCTTGATTTTCTCAGAGAGCGGTCATTTCCTCATCCATAGCGGCCTGTCACCCCGGATGCTGAAGAGCCTCATGCAGAGAAGTAGGTGTGGAAATAGATGATAAAGAAGTCGTAAATTTTAGAAGCACTAGAGATAGTCAATGCAATGAGACATGATTTGACAATGGGTGAGCGGTAAAGTCCGGTGCCGGATTAGTAGAACACAGAGCATCATCAGTAGAGGGTAACTGTCGCGGAGCATTTAAACAAAGAGTACGACGAGTGTACACACGAAGAGGAGGTAGGTTGGAGGATATGGTTGTTAGTGTAGGAAGAAGAGGATGAGAGGTAGAAGTGATAGGAATGGCATGACGTGGTAGAGTAGGAGTTTCTAGAGAAGTAGCAGGTGAGAAGTGATGGTTGGTTTTCAGGGAAGGTTACATCCACTGACGTAACTAACTTGCGACGCAAGGGTTGGAAGTGTCGATCTAGCAAATGCAACATTCGTGCCCATTGGGAGAGGGGCGGGGCTGTGAGGGTGGCGCCATAACAGAAGAAGTTTGTTAAAAACACCACAACAACCCACACGGTTTGCGGTCTCATGACACAAGGCGCGATCTCGGCGAGCACACAGGGTGCGATCACTGGAGTGTTTGGAGCTGAGTTAGTGGACACAGTGAGCGACAAGAAACTTGGAGGGTTTGGAGCTGAGTTTAGCAGACACATCGAGCGGCAAAGTATTTGAGGTACGTTGGGCACAACGAGCAGAAGCCGCAAGATCGATGGTGACATGATCCGTAAAAAAACCACAACAGAATCACACAAGCTGGCGGTTACAAACAGGAACCACAAAAGATGGGTCTAGCGGTCGCAACGAGGATTGCGCCCGAGCAGGAGGCAGCATACAGAAGGGTCGGTTGCGCGGGGTGAGCAGAGGAGTGCGGCAGATGGCTGCGCGAGCAGAAGATTGCGTGAGTAGAATGGGGGCAGGCCGTGGGAGATATGGCGGACTCGCAGGTCCCACAGACAGAAGTTGCAAGCAGGAGGAAGGTGGTATAAGGTCGCGCGGGAAGAATAGTGCGCGAGCAAGGAAGTTCGTTCGAGTAGGAGGTATGCGGGTCCCACACTCCCAGTAAGTAGCGGAAGATGCTTATAAAAGCTGAAGAGGGGTTGCTCAACCCTGTATTCTAATTCGGAGAAAAGCAGAGGAGTGGTCCCAAGGCTGAGTTCACGAGGCCGCACGAGTAGAAGGTTTGAAGAGCCCAAGCCGGCTATAATAGAAAGCTTAAACAAAGAAACAAAATTGTGTGCGCGCGCGCGCGCGCGGGGGAAGAGTGGAGCCTAAACTCCGTTTAGAGATGCGGGACTAATCCTAAGGATGAAATGGACTCTAAAAATGGGTCATTGTCTAAGTTATCTTAACCGTTTGGAATTATTACCTAAATGCCATCTCAATATCGATTATACATATTTTCTCTAAAGATAGGTTTGGATGATAATAATGCTAACGCGTATTGCATATAAAATTAAGGAAATTTCCTATTATTCACTGTGACTGCTGCCAAATAATAAGGTATTTTACTGGATCTAAGAACTTGATCAATCTTCTTCAGCGATCACAAAACCAAAAAAAAGTTATTTAAGAGCTTTAGGAAACATAACAAAGTGAACCTAATGTTCTTATTATATAAATTTTTTTTGAAAGAAGCATTTGAAACTACAATTGTATCAGAATTTTGATGCTAATTTTGTTTAGGATGACATTTTTCTCATTGGGGAATGTTCTTATTGCAGCTAAGTTGGTCTCTCCTAGCGATGTATCTGCTTCAACTAACAAAACTCCAACCACTACACATAAAGTAGTACCAAGCCCTCGTTTTTCATTATCTCCACAACCGAACAAGATTGGATCTTTACAATTAACTATCAATCAGGTCATCAAAGCCACCCAAAACTTTTCACCTTCATTGAAATTGGGTGAAGGAGGATTCGGAACTGTGTACAAGGGTGTTCTACACGATGGTTCCGTTGTGGCTATAAAACGAGCAAAGAAGGTAATAACCTCTTGCATTGCTAGAATCAGTTATTACCACCTCAACCCCTATTGCTGTCTACCCCTTTCTAGGCAAAATCTTTAAGATACTCTTGCTGTATATATAAAACTCATTGTCATTGGGTTTAGAAGAAATCCTTCTTTTTACCCAGCAAGAAGCAACACATCTTTATTCATAGAAAAAGGCAAGTAGGTCCAATGCATGCACATACAGAGAACATTAAATGAATATAAACAAAACCGGTATTCTAACGAAACTGAATACCTTTGCCTAACACAGAATAAGTTATGAAGAGTTATAAAAGAGAAGTCTTTCATATGAAGGTGAGTGCCCTCTAGGAAATTATTAGTCTAGTGATATTGTTCAACAACAGTGTTCTGATTACTGACCTCATTCCAAACTAAAATTATCATATTTGGGAGGAAAATGTATTCCTTTTTAGTTTTACTTTAAAATCTGATTCAGTATTTGTTTTTTATTTAAATTATACATTGGGAATTTAATTTGTTACCTGTTTGTATTATGCAGAGAAATTCAATACATTATACATGGTCCTTCCAAACAAAATTCAGTAGGTTTACTAGCATTGCACAAGATCTCCTTGTGGATAAAAATTGGCAATAACAAAGAACCAAGCGGAGTACCGGACTCAGTTGCACCTAGAAGATTTTAGTTAAATTATTTGAAATTGAGTTGCACGGAGATGATTTTAGTTAAATCATTTGAAATTGAATTACAACATGCTAGCATCCTCTTGGTGCAATAGTCCTGAGTGATTTCCACTTGACAAAAACTATTGCCCACAATTTTCATTTTGGAGAAATCCTTGCACACATTGCTAATTTATTTTAAAAATTTATCTTGTGAGATTCACGTGCTTTATCTTTATTTCTTATGACTTAATTTATATCTCACATTTATTGGAATTTATTTAATCATCATATGCTATCTTTAGTATTTTTGTCATCATTAATCACAATATATGTATATATGTGTGTGTGTGTGTATATAAAGGTTTGTTTCTTTGTAAGTGAATGTTTCTATTAAGACCACGCCACTTGAGCTTCGGTGGCTTGGCAATCAAAATGAGAATTGATTATATAATTTGTTAAAAATATTTCAACTTCCAAGGCAATGGAATAACATTATGGCTCTGTGAATCACGCATGGTAGAAAAATGAGAACGAATACCACCAATAGTGTTTAAAACGAGGTGGAGGAAGTGTAGTTTCCAAAAAATTTGAACTCGGAATTATTCGTGGAGAGTGCTGACTAGATCTTAGCAAGATTGTAAATATCCGATGTCGGCGACATGTCGAATTGAGTTTTTAAATGCCGATGTGGAATTTCGTATACCCGTTGGGGATATTTTAAAATATCGAATTTCTATATCTCAAAAATGAAGGTATTATATATATCTATACTATTTATAAAGAAAAAGTGGTGTTCGGTGCAACATTGCAACTACCAAAAGTACCCTTGCAGTTTTTAAAAAACTACCTATTTTATTTGTTGTAGTGAGTGTGTGTGAGGAGAGAGAGAGAGCGAGAGAGGAGAAGTGGATTGTTCACCTGTTAACTATTTAATTTTTTATATTAATTTTAATTTTTATTAATATATATTTATATAAATTTAGAATACATATGAGCTAATGCCGACTTCATTGACCACCATTAACTATTTATTTAATTTTTTATATTTATAAATGTATATGCTCTTTAAATATATATGTTCTTTATATATTAATTCTTAATATAATTTTTTATAAATTATTAACAATAGTTAAAAAATATTGCGAGCAGCGGGCGTGGCATGGGCGAGGTATTGTCGGGATCGAGGTACTGTCGCGTTTGGTCGTAGGGGCGGAGCCCCGTGTCTGTCACTCGTATATATATATATATATTTATTGAGTATACTATATGTTCTAAAAGTAAAAAATTTAAAATAATAAGTTAATATGCATTAAATCATGTATATCTTACTAATAAATTAGAATAGTATCCAAAATATAATATTAACAACACATTATGACTGCTACTAACAGTAAAAAGGAGGACTGAATTATTCGGATACCCCAAAATGGGCAAAACTTACATATTTATAGACCGAAATGCACATGACATATCATGTGAACAATTAAATGAGAAAACATAAAACGTAAATTAAACTGCATCTAACGCGTATATTCAACTCTCCCCCTCAAGTTGAGAATATATTGATCATTCCCAACTTGTTAGTATTGTTCATGAAGTTGTCACTGCTTAACCCTTTGGTGAAGACATCGACTAGCTGATCATATGAGTTCACAAATGGAGTGTAGATATTCCCCTTGTCTAGGTGATATTTGATGAAATGTCTGTCAATTTCAACATGTTTCGTCCTGTCATGTTGTACGGAGTTATGTACATTACTAATGACAGCCTTGTTGTCGCAGTAGATAGTAACTGGTTTGTTCAACTGGAGACCCATATCTTGGAGAATTGTCTTCAACCACAATCCCTCACATACTCCCTGCACCATAGCCCTATATTCTGCTTCAGCACTTGAGCGAGGAACAACGTTCGACTTCTTGTTCTTCCACGATACAAGGTTGTCACCCACAAACGAGCAATACCCAGTAGTAGACTTTGTATCATCCTGACTACCGACTCAATCGGCATTTGTAAAACACTTCAATCTCCAAATGTTGGTTTGCAGAGAACAGAATCCCACATCCTGGAGACTTCTTAAGGTATCGTAACACCCGATATGCTGGTTGCTGACAGCGAATTGAGGGAGAGTGCATGAATCTACTTAGGACACCCACAACGTACGTAATATCATGGCGAATATGAGATAAATGTATGAGCCTCCCAACCAATCATTGGTATCTTGAAGCATCCACTTTCTCCCCACTAGTACCCGCGTTAATCTTGTGATTAGCCTCAATTGGATTATCCACGGGTGCACACCCTAGCATCCCAGTTTCATTCAGAAGATCAAAAGTATATTTTCTCTGAGAGATGAAGATCGCTCGACGAGACCTCACTACTTCAATTCACAAGAAGTATTTCAACTTTCCCAGATCATTGACTTCAAATTTTTTGCCCGGTTGTTCTTTCAAGTGAACGATCTTCTCTAGGTCATCACCTGTAATGATGATGTCATTCACGCACACAATAAGAATTGATACTTGTGCTCCTCTACGATTTGTGGCTATTCGATGAATTTCATGGAATTAGCACCGAATCATTTGGAGACGACTGCACCGCGCAGACAGCAGCAGGACCGGCTTTACGAAGTCCGAATCTGTTGGGAAGCTTGACAGCCTCATTCTTCTTTGGGGGGGGGGGGGGTCTTTTGATAAAGAGTGTGATCAGCTTGTCCTGAGCATAGCCTAGTTGAAGTATGTTCTTGTTAAACCGTCCAAATCAAATTCTCGGGGACTGCTTCAGGACATATATGGATTTCTGCAGTCGACAGATCTTTCCATTGAACTCTTCTTTGATAAAGCTCGGAGGGATAGTCATGTAGACTTCTTCTTCCAAATCATCATGCAAGAATGCATTTTTGACATCAAATTGTTGTAGCTCTCATCCACGACTAGCAGCACAAGAGAGAATCACCTGAATAGAATTCATCTTTGCAACATGGGCAAAAGTTTCTTGGTAGTCAATAGCTTGGGTCCTGGTATACCCTTGAGCGACCAAGCGAGGTTTGTACCGCTCCACCACCCCATCATGATTCCGTTTAACAGAGAAGATCCAGCGTGACCCAACCGTTCGCTTCTCAGGAGGAAGACTAGCAAGCCTCCATGTTCTGTTTTTTTCCAAGACACACATTTCCTCTCCATAACCTGTTTTCACTCAGGTATCTGAACAACCTCCTGTCAGATCTTAGGAATCATTATAGAGTAAAGAGATGAGATAAACGGTTTGTGAGCCTAAGAGAGGTGAGTATAACAAATGTAGTTAGCGATGGGGTGTTTGGTGTCACCCGTTTTACAGTTAAGACAAGCAAGGGGAACATGGAGGTCATCATCTGAATCTGGAGCGGAGACGGGCACCGACACTGGTGGAACATCCATTGTCTGTACTTGTTGAACCAGTTATTATCTCTCAGTGCTCTTTCCTCCACCAGATCTCTGACATTACATGACATCTGACACTGACATCAGCGTCTTGGCCACCCTTCTGCTTTATATCTTACTAAACTGTTTACTGCTTTCAATCGTTTAATTAAGTCGTTTTCTTGTGACACATGTGAACACTCCAAACATGTTCGTCAGAGTATCAAACCTATGTCTTTTTCTAGCACATGCCCGTTTGATGTTATCCATTCTAATGTTTGGGGTCTCTCCCCGGTATTATTTTTATCTTGCTATAAATAGTTTGTTACTTTTATTGATTGTCATTCTCATACTACTTGACTTTATTTGTTAAAAAGAAAATGTGATGTGCTTGCTAACTTTCAATACTTTCATAAAATAGTGTTGCAATAGTTCAGCGATAATTCGTGTGCTTCGTAGTGATAATGGTGAGGAATATGATGACCGGAGAGCGTTCAGTGCCTATCTTGCCGAATATGGCTCTGATACCAAGTAAAAATGAGGACTGAATTATTCGGATACCCTAAAACGGGCAAAGCTTACATATTTATAGACCAAAACGCATGTGACATATCACGCGAACAATTAAATGAGAAAACATAAAACGTAAATTAAATCGAGTCTAACACGTATATTCAACTCCAACAAGTATCTAAAAATATACAAATCAATAACTGTGAAATATATTTAATATTGCACCATTATTTTATTTAGATAACATTAAATTTTATAGCCACTAAAGAAGATCTGACAGTTAAATCTCCTTTATTGATAATAAATTTTTCTGTGCTTAATAAAATTCTATTAAAAGCATAAAAAATATTAACTAATGATATGTATAATATTTTATTATTTTGTTTAATATAAACTAACAAATGTAAAATGTGAAATAATTTTATAAACTTGATTATAAAATTCTTGATTATTTTGTTCAATATAAACTACCAAATGTATAGTCTTGAATAACAACAACATTCAAGTCTTTATCCCACTATAGTGGGGTTGGCTATATGGATCCTTTGTCGCCATTGTACTCTATCTTTTATCATAATCTCACTAATGCCCAAGTACATCACGTCTTTCCTTACAGTTTCATTCCAAGTCTGTATTGGTCTACCCCTCCCTCGTTTAACATGCCTAGTGACTAGACTCTCACAACGCCTAACAGGTGCCTCTAATGGTCTCCTTCGTACGTGTCCAAACCATCTTAGACGAGCTTCTCGCATCTACTCTGCAATTGATGCTACTCTTGTCTTATCCCTGATACTTTCATTCCTAATTTTATCCAATCTCGCGTGTCCACACATCCACCTAAGCATTCTCATCTCCGCAACTCCCATTTTTTGCTTATGTGCATAATTCATTGCCCAACACTCAGAACCATAGAGCATCGCGGGTCTAATTGCAGTATGGTAAAACTTGCCCTTAAGTTTTAGTGGTACTTTACGATCACATAAGATCCTTGACACGCCTCTCCACTTCAACCAACCCGCTTGGATTCTATGTGTCATATCTTTATCAATACCTCCCTCTTTTTGAACTATCGATCCAGGATATTTAAAACACTCACTACAAGAAATATCTTGATCACCCAACTTAATAACGAAGTCATCTGCCCTTCTTGTATTACTAAATTTAAGCTTCATATACTCAGTCTTGAATGATTATATAAATTTGATTGTAATAATAACACCTATGAAAGAGAACAAAACAATAAATCTAATCAATTTAAGCATCTATAATGCAATACATGACAGTGATTTAAACATGTTTTTTTTGCTTCAATAACCTAAAATAAAAATGCAAAAATTATTTTCAAAATTCATGTTGACCGATATGTAGGAAAAATGAGTTATATCATCTTATATTTTAATAAAGGTCAACCTATTTTTTAGGAAAAATTTGCCTTCAAAATCTACATAATGTCATGCCAAAGGACATTTAAAACATTGGATCTTACTGAGGATAAAGTAAGAAGCTGATCCCAGAAATCAACCTTGTCGAAATAGGCTATCAAAACTTACAATGATGTACAAGAATTAATAGTTGATATTGTTTATATGCATATAGAATATCAAAATAATGAGAAAATGCTTGCACAGAGTGTGTAATGTCTGTCCTAAGATTCATGCAGTTGAATTGGTCTTGGAACAGCTGAGTTGCAGTTTTGAAGTACAAAGTTTAAGATTTCTGATAGAAAGCAAATCTGCACATACAATAAATTTATGATTGAATGAAACATAAATCTAGATATGTGAGAAAATTCCAAATATAGTTTTTGGCCATGACTGGTAGTTGTGCTAACCTATTTCTACAGCGAAATAGAGCTTTCACAATAAAAGAAAACCATGAAGAAAATGTGAAAGATTATCAAAATTTATAGAAAAGGAGGGCAAATAGAAAACAAAGTTTCCGAATTTTAGAGGAATTATCAAAGGAAATCCCGGCAGAAAAATTAAATAAATCCTTATTGAACAAAAAGAAGTTTTAGTTTTTCAATATGATAACATACCTATGAGCAATACAAATTGAACAGTGAGCCACTAAATGGTTGTGCGGATGTTTCACATCTTGAATAAGTCATTCAAGTCTTAATGTAGGTAGGTCGATGGCCTGGTGATTTGCTGTCAAAGCTGCAAGTAGGGTGAATCAGTGAACAATGAAGAATCAATACGAGCTAACAATTTCAACCTCCTTTAAAAGTGGGCGTCTGGGATTCCAAAAGAAGCACTGGTTTTTAAGATCAGAATATAGCCGTTAGCAATTAAAATTGAGCCATATGAGCTACTGAAGGGTGGATGAATATTTTCACTAATATGAATATGAGATATGTTCTGGTTCGATGTCGGAACAGACGTCCTGGTTATTTGTTGTTACAATTGCAAGTAATTGGAGTATGTGGATAATGAAGAATCAATACAAGCTATTAATTAATGATCTCAATTTGAATTGGCGGCCAAGGGTTACATGAAAATAAATTATCTTCTGCATATGTGGATAATGAAAAATCAATATATTGAATTGGTGGAGGGTGGGGACCGGTGGTCGTAGGCTATGTTTTGGAATATTTTTATGTTTTGGAAATTTTCTTAACTTACTTTGATAGTGGTTGTGTAACACTCCAACCTAGTTTCATAACAAATCGGCAGTTCGGCCGGGCCCCGCGATAAGTAGTAAACTATGCAACTGTATCTAAACGGGTACATAGCAGACAGTAATTTAAAAGTACTGAAATGCATACTTACAGCCAAAGTAAATATAATACAACTGGGGGTAAAGGCATACCTCAAAATTCTGAATTCACAAAGCTAACTAACAAAGGAAATGAACCATACATCTGAATATCTGATTTACTACAAAAGTTTGGTACACTAACACTTTCAACAATAAAAATACACAGAGTTCATGAAAGGAAAATAATACGGTACTAAAAAGAATAACAAGTGAAAGGAAACAAATTATAGGGGTAACTCCACAAACACGCTCATCTTGGGCGCAACTCCCACCTGAGTCCCCTGTAAAAACATGCCTAAAAATGGGTCAGCCCGGTGGTAGAGTAAGAAAAACTAGTGCTCATAGTGACACTAAATAAATAAGTTGAAAAAGTATGAATGCATGATTTCTAAAATAAAGTTTTAATGCTGAAAAAAATTATGTGTTTGCATACTATGCATTTTTAAGAAAGTTTTTATACTATAAAGAACTATGAGCGAGTGTGTTATGCATGCTTTGCTAAAGTAATACATGCAACATAAATATTTGTTCTATTTTACCCAAGTTAAGGATAATTACTGAAGTTTTGAAAGTTGGTTGGTTAGAAGATTCTCTAAGCTTTAGTCTATACTTGAGTCCTAGGTGATGTAGGGGTAGGCTACTAGTGCACAAAACCTATGACTCTAGGTGGTAGTGCAAGGGTGAGACGCTAATCCAGACCTACATGCAATGTAATGATCGATATTTTGACGAATAAATTAAAGCAATGTAAATTTTCAGAAGCACGTAAATATTTAAATAGAAAACAAATATTTAATTTTAGCAAATTATAATGGCTTCCTCCGCTCGGAGGGCCAAAGCGAAGCGCGCGGCGAATGTCTCATGTAAATTATTAGTGTACCAAAACAAATTTCCACAAACAAGAATCACAGCAAAATATAGCAAATCACTAAATGGAAAATGTCGAGTCAAATAATACAATACTACAAAAGCTCACAAAATAGAGGGTTGAACCGAGACACTGAAGAATTTGAGGTCCAGATGTGTAGATCGGCGATCGGAGATGGAACCGGTAACGAGGCGACGGTGGCTGTCCTTGGCAGTAAACGGTGAAACGGACAATAAAACGGTGGATCTGATCACGTATAAGTAGATCCGGATCCGATGTGTAAGAGCGGATCCGGGCAAAAATGGTAATAAGGATGGAGGCAAACGTCGGAACGAGGGTTGAAATTCTCAGATCTAGTGTGATTTAGAGAATAAAAGCTATTTGGTAGTGAATCCACGAAGGAGAGATGTGGGGGTGGTCGGCGAGGGCAAAGGGGCCCTTGGAGTGGCTGGTTTTGGTATGGAGTGGCAGTGGGATGGGGTGAGGGTAAGGAGGCCGGCGGCCTGGACTGGAGAGGGAGGGGCGGCAGAACAGTGGGCTGAGCGTGGGCGGCTGGGCGGCGGTATCGGAAAAAAGGGGGTGGGCGGCTTGCTGGAATCCTGCAGGCCGGCGGCAGTGAGGGGGGTTTTGGAGGGATTTTGGCGGCTGGAGGTGGAGTAAGAGGGGTGGAAACGAAGGTGGGGGTAGGGATTACCTTGGGGAGGAGTTTAGAGGCCTAGGGGTCGTCACCTAGGGTTCCACGACGTCGTCACCGGGGAGGGATCACTGAAATCCAGGATTAGAGTTCTCCAAATTCTGCAATGCTTTATTCAGCCCTCCTATTTAATAAAAAAAAACACTAGGGCATCACAATCAACGACTATGATTTGTCAGTGAGAGAGGCCACTAAAATACATGATTAATGAACCAGAAATAATAAACTAATATATTTTTTTGACTCGCGACGCGGATCCGGACGCATCTGCGGAGTCCTATCGTCGATCCGGGCACGTCATATATGGTAAGTCCCCAAATCAGCCACGAACGGGCCCAAAACTCGTGCTCGTATCTGCTCCGCATTAATCTCCCCGGTTTGAAAGAATTCATCTCCCGATGAATTGTGATCCGAATTCTCTCGATGAATGTCAGGTACAACTCGAAGAGGTCCGCCGGGAGTCGTCCAAGTGTTCATCGACGGAACAGTGTCCTCGCCCATCAACTTCCCCTGACTGAAAAGTTTTCATCTTCGGTGAATGGAGACGGTCGTGCTGAAGTCGATGTCCATGGGCGAATGGATCAAGCTCTGCTGCAAGTATCCAAGCGTCCAACTGCATCGGGGCGGTCCCGCCAATGTACCAAGTAGCGACAGCACGGCCCATCTGAAGTAGGAACAAACTGGTGGAATCTGAACTCTGTGATGCTCTCATCGCTCGTCTCTCGAAGGGTGGAACCCGGTGCGATCGGCGGTGCCGATGGTGAAACCAAAGAAGACGAATTCCCATGTGGAAGGGTGTCACTAGTGGATGAGCCGTAGTGGCTATCAAACGTAGGTGGAGTACGATAGTGGTAAGACAACGAAAGTGGGGGTGGGGGTGGTTGGGCATCTCCACTGTTCGGGTCCACATACTCGTGAGGCTCGTCGTACGACGTCAGATCCTTAACATTAAACACTTAATGAATTCTCCATACTTGTCGGGATATCGAGCCGGTGGGTGTTTGTCCCAATACAACTAATAATTGAGTAAGGACCCATTCGCCTGTCACTTAACTTTTTTGCAGGCCCCGAGGGGTGCCTCTCAGGGCGGACTCACGCCGTTACTTTCTCGACTTCGCTTATCTGCATGAGTTTTATAGTTTTCATTGCTCGTTATTATTCGTCGGCGAACCGACTCATGTAATGAATGCAAATGATGAACAAGTGACTCAACCGACTCATGCAAATGAAGCGAATGATGCACATGGAGCATAACATACTCGACACACGTCCTAAGGGAAGACCTGATAATGACTTGAATATTATTAACATGGGGTGGCCTATCAGTAGGCTTACCGGGTGGTCGATAGAAAAATCTGTGGTGACCGACATTATCGCCCGTGGGGACGACGTAGATGGTGACAAAATAGTGCGGAGCTCTGGTTTGATGTGTACCTCTCAAATGATATAGCCCGTCAGGTGGCTCATCAGGGGGTGTATATCAAAAGTCATCGCGTGTGAGATGATCACTAGTGCGGATACACGATTCATCACTAAAGTGTAGGAGGGAAGGCTTGTCAAATGAGCCTCTCGGGGGACTTGATCCCGAAGAGGTCGATAATGATAGGATAGTACACCATGAGGTGGGCACCAATAACAATAGTGTCTGTGGGAGTAAGTCGGACACCCACAACAAATTCAACGCTAGCCTCACGAACCTCCCAAGGGAGTAGTGGCTCATCAGAAGACTTATCCGGAAGTTCAACAATGAGGTCATTAATAATGAGAAGATCCTTCGGATGAGTATCGCTGATAGAGGTCGTGTCCTCGTAAGTGGGTGAGGTAGCCACTATGAAGTCAACACCATACTCTCGACTCTCAGTAGTGAAGTGACTTGAGATAGTCCTAAGGGAAGAGCGGGGGGTGACTAGACTCAAGTGTGGATCAATCGATATAGCATTGAGAACTGTGTCTCTGTTCAAAGGGGACACTAGGTCTAGATGTAGGTCTAGGTGAGGTGAAAAAGATGGGTATACCATCACAACGTCACTAGGTCGCTCGTCCTCATCCACGTGACCATGCTCACTAGTCATGCTAGCATCACTCTCCACCTGTATCAAAAGGTCATGATCAGATTCAACCTCAAGATCACATGAGTACTGAATCTCATCAAGATGAGAAAGATCAAAACCAAGTGTCGGATCTCTTATCTCGGTGGGAGCACTACTCGCCGCATCTATGACTTGACCCAAATCCCTATGCTTTCTTAGTAATGTAGATCTTAAGTGATCAAATTGAGCTTCTAAGAGATCAAAACGGTCAAGAACTAATCGCAGAAATTCAGTCTCAGGTAACTCTATTGGTGGAACACTAGGAGGGTCCTGATATGTATTGTGATCCTGCCGATGGTGCCCTCTATAGGTTTCCTAAGGGTCGACTAGACGGTAGTCCCTAATATAACCAGATTGTGCTTGAGGGTGTGTATGTGCCCTGTAAACGTGTAGTGGAGGTCGTTCATATCCAAACCCAGGTTCCCCTCCTAGAGGAGATGTGTAGCGGCGCTGACCTGAACGATCTTCAATTCTATCATCATGGAGTCGCGGAGAGGTGTAATGATGAAGACGTGAGGACCTCTCGTCGTGGTGATCGCATCTAGCATAATGAAATTGTGTCGAGGGGTCGACGTGATCTCTATGAGCGGTGTGCGGGGAACGATGATAATCATAATGATAACATGAAGGTTTTTCTAAAGAGGTTCTATGAGATCGGGTATAGGTAGACTCAGGATACTCAGATAGAGGAGACGAACGACGGCGATAACTATACATAAATGAACTCAAGGACTATTTAAAACCTAACACTACGAACATGCAAATGGTCTAACCTCCCTCTGATATCAAAATGATGTCGGGGTAGGCTACTGGTGCACAAAACCTACGACTCTAGGTGGTAGTGCAAGGGTGACATGCTAATACAAAAGTACATGCAATGTAATGATCGATATTTTGACAAATAAATTAAAGTAATATAATTTTTCAGCACCACGCAGATATTTAAATAGAAAACAAATATTTAATTTTAGTAAATTATAATGGCTTCTTCCGCTCAAAGGGCCAAAGCGAAGCGCGCGTCGAATGTCTCCTGCAAATTATTAGTGTACCAAAACAAATTTCCGCAAACAAGATGCACAACAAAATATAACAAATCACTAAATGAAAAATGTCGAGTCAAATAATACAATACTACAAAAGCTCACAAAGTAGAGGGCTGAACCGAGGCACTGAAGAATTTGAGATCCGAATGTGTAGATCGGCAATCGGAGATGGAACCGGTGGCGAGGCGACGGTGGCGAGGCGACGGTGGCGGTGGATGTCCTCGGCGGTAAACGGTGAAAACTGACAATAAAATGGTGGATCCGGCCACGTATAAGTAGATTATGGTCGGGGGAGGGTAGATTTGATGTGTAAGAGTGGATCCAGACAAAAATGACAATAAGGGTGGAGGCAAACGTCGGAACGAGGGCTGAAATTCTTAGATCTAGCGTGATCTAGAGAATAGAGTCTATTTGGTAGTGGATCCACGAAGGGGAGATGAAGGGTTGGTCGACTAGGGCAAAGGGGCCCTTGGAGTGGTCGGTTTTGGTATGGGGGAGTGGCGGTGGGCTGGGGTGAGGGTAAGGAGGCCGACGGCCTGTACTGGAGAGGGAGGGGGCGGAGGAACAATGGGCTGAGGGTGGGCGGCGGTACAGGAAAAAAGGGGGGTGGGCGGCGGTACAGGAAAAAAGGGGGGTGGGCGGCGGTACAGGAAAAAAGGGGGGTGGGCGGCTTGCTGGAATCCTGCAGGCCGGCGACAGTGAGGGGAATTTTGGAGGGATTCCGACGGCTAGAGGTGGAGTATGAGGGGTGAAAAACGAAGGTGGGGGTAGGGATTACCTTGGGGAGGAGTTTGGAGGCCTAGAAGTCGTCACCTAGGGTTCCACGACGTCGACACCGGGGAGGGATCGCTGGAATCCGGGATTAGAGTTCTCCAAATTCTGCAATGCCTTATTCAGCCCTCAAGACTCCTATTTATAATAAAAAGAAACATTAGGACATCCCAATCAACGACTATGATCTGTAGGTGCGAGAGGTCACTAAAATACATGATTAATGAATCAAAAATAATAAACTAATATATGTTTTTGACTCGCGATGCGGATCCGGACGCATCTGAGGAGTCCGATCGTCGATCCGGGCACGTCATATATGATAAGTCGCCAAATCAGCCCAGAACGGGCCCAAAGCTCGTGCTCGTCTTAGCTTCGCATCACAAGGTGGGTTATGTTCTTTAAAATTCTAGGCAGAGTAGCTTCTAAAGCGCAAATCTAATCTAACGATCCGAGTTCCAACTAACGAACTCAGATGTTCTTGTGTCTCGCGGACACAAACTCGAATGTACTACATTTTTAAAAGGAAGTGATATCTTCACAAGATTTAAGGCTCATAGGGTATACGCCCCATGAGAAAGATAGTGCGTCTCTATCTGGCACGAGAGGAGGTCTTATACGTGCCCACTAATCATAATCTATCTAGTGCTACTCTGCTTATGTATTAATCTATGTATCTGAGGTGGTGCCTCTTGTTAAGTTCTCAACTAAAAATCTATATCTAAAAATCTGTATTCAAATATCTATGTAAGCATAAGTTTTGTATAACCATAGTAATTTTACTGAATTACAACGAACATTTCTATACAAGCTATTTGATATATCTAGTCTTTACTATGCAAGCTATTTGATATATCTAGTCAGAAAGAATAAGAATTTCTTACAGTGACATTATGACGCTCGTACACAAGGCGCGATGACAGTTCTTTTGTGTTACTTTGAAAATGCTAAAAGCACTCTTTTTGAATCTCCCTACAATCCTAAAAGGGTAGATAAACTTATAAACACCACCTCAAATTTTAGGGCATACTACTACACGGGGAAGAGTCGTTCTCTCTAAATTCTGCAATTATGGATGAACTCAACATTTAACCTCATGCTTAAGGTGAGTAGAAACATCGATTTCTTTGTGAGATACATTGACTAAGATAATCGAGACGAGAAAGATCCCTTACCTGGTCTGGAACCCAGAAATATAAGGCCTACTGGAACGATCTTTTGCTGAAGGACTGGTCGCTGGATTGACACCATCGATTAGGGTAGACGAAATCTGAGAAGGTGGTCAACTTATAACTGAAAGGAGGAGAGCGAAGTTCATCAATTGATACGACTGGACAACCAAAAAGGAAAGTCAGATCTGCTCTTACCTGCGCAAAAAAGGGAAAAACAGCCGGACAACACGGCGGAGGAGGGCCGACGGGTCACTACAGGGAATAGAAGACAACGTCGAGCGCTTCTGGAGGAGGAGAAGGCCCACTGTGATCTTACACCCGTCGTTGCTGATGACGAATGAGGAGAATGAATGGGGGGGGGGGGTGGCGGTTCTGCGGGAAAAGAGGGAGAAGCGACGATTTCTATCGTGAAATAGGGTTACGGGCCTTTATTAAAACCGGGTGGTGATTCATTAAACCTAGCGCAAAAGGAAATGGGGGTTACGAGACTTTTTAACCAAACGGCGCGCAGGATGCGGTTACGGAAACCGCACAGGATGGGGAAAATAAATAGGTGTGTGAAAAAAAAGTGTGGATTGGCATCTAAGCCATTTCTACCGTGCTAGAAAATTCGATTAAATTTCCAGTTTCGCCATTGAACTACTTATGCCCCAATTTCAAGAAATTAATGCTCTTGCAAATGCTTTAATTACATCGAAAAGTTCCAAAAATCTTGATGATTTAAATATTTACATGCAAACAATATTTTCAACAACGTCATACCTCGACAAGACATTTGCTCGATCAATTCTGCTCGCGAACAGGCCCTGCACAAACCAAAATTTTATTTTTGTATTAATTTACAGTTTTTACAAATCTCCCTCATAATAAAATTTTGGTCCTAAAAAATTACAAACATACCCGAGTCAAAGAGGAAAGCATAATCTGCATTGCTCCGGATTTCATCCTCTCGTTCCCAGATATACTTCGGTCGGCCACAGTTCATTCAAATCTTTTACAAAGTGGATCTCTCTATTCCTGAGATTCTGAGTTCTCGAGTTCACTTTTCTAACTGGTTTGATATTTATACTAAGATTTGACTCGATTGGAACTTCCTCGGTATTGATTATCTGATTAGGATTTGTAACAGCTCTCCTCAAATATGTGACGTGGAATACATCATGTAGACCACACATTTCTTTAGGTAAGGACAATCTATAAGCAATTTCACCAATACGCTCCAGTACCTCAAATGGACCAGCAAACCTTGGACGTAATTTCTTCATCTACTTGTCTTGAGAGATACCTCTAACTGGTCTGACCTTCAGCTCCAGTACATAATCTCCAACGCTGAATTCCATTGACTTGTGCCTTTGGTCATAGTATTTGTCCTGACGATACTGAGCTATTTTCATGCGCTCCTGGATGAGCTTGATTCGATCTGTGGTCTTATCAATCCAAGCTTCCCTGATGGAAGATCTTTCTTCACTCTCAACCCAATATAATGACGTCCGGTAGCGTCTGTCATACAGAGCCTCAAAATGGGTCATGTCAGTGCTTGCCTAAAAGCTGTTATTGTATGAGAACTCAACAAGAGTGGCATACTTCTTTCACTTACCTCCAAAGTCCAGAATACACTTTTGAAGCATATCTTCCATAGTCTTATTTATACGTTCTGTCTGCCCATCTGTTTGGGGATGAAAAACGATATTGAAATGTACCTTAGTGCCCAAACGCTATTGAACGTACGTCCACTCCGTAGAAGTAAACATGTCATCTCTGTCTAAAACTATGATCTTGGGAACACCATGCAGTCGAATAATTCTATCAACGTACAAATGTGACTTTCTCGGACCCTGATCCATCCTCCTATTGGGAATGAAATTGGCAACTTTGGAGAGACGATCGACTATGACCATAACGAATCATTCTCACTCTACGATCTGGGAAGGCCACGGACAAAATCCATCGATATATCCTCAAAGTTCCACTCTGGAATGAGTAGTGGTTGCAACTTGTCTCCTGGTCTCTGGCCTTCTGCTTTAACTAATTTGCACGTTTCGCACCTCCCAACATACTATGCAACATCACTCTTCAAGTGTGGCCACCAAACTATCTTATTAAGATCAACATACATCTTCGTGCTACCCGGATGTATCGAATATCTGGAATTATGGGCCTTAAGCAGTATGTCCTCTCGGAGGTGGCTGACATCTGGAACACACACCCTTCTACCGTGCAACAGTAAACCCTCCTGAATACTAAACTTCTCTTTCTGGCCTGCATGTATCAAATCTCAAATCTCAACCATCTTTGAATCTAAGGGTAGAGCTATTCTGATTCTATCTTTGATGTCACAAGTGATTTTCATCCAACTCAAACTTGCATATCCAAAATTGAAGCCCGGCACAACACTGATCTCTAATCTCTCCAAATCTCGCACCAACTCCTCCTGCTAAGTAAGGAGGAAAAAACCTGAACCTCTTCGACTAAGCGCATCAGCTACCACGTTCGCTTTCCTCGGGTGGTATTGGATGTCCACATCATGGTCTGACATAAACTCTAATTATTTGTGCCGCCTCATATTGAGCTCTTGCTGATCAAAGATGTATTTGAGACTTTTGTGATTAGTGAAAATCTCACAACGAACATAGAGATAGTGCATCCAAATCCTCAAAGCGCGGATGACTGCTGCTAGCTCCAAGTCATGCACATGATTGTTCTTCTCATGAACCTTTAACTGTCTAGAGGCGAAGGTTATTATTACCTTTCCATGTTGCATAAGCTCGCAACCCAAATTTTCACCCGAGGCGTCGCTATAAATCTGAAATCCATCTGACCATGACGGTAAACTCAAAATCGGGGAAGTCATCAGCCTGACTTTCAACTCTCCAAACGCCATCTCGCAATATGTTGTCCAACTAAACGCCTTGCCTTTCTTGATGAACGAAGTCAAAGGTAAAGCTATCCTCGAGAAGTCCTTAATGAACCTCTGTAGTAACCTGCTAAACCCAGAAAACTACGGACCTCCGTAACTGCCTTCAGTCTCGGTCAGTCCTTTATTGCTTCTATTTTCTTCGGGTCGGCGGAGAGACCTCTTTGATTGATACGTGTCCCAAAAATGCAATCTCTAAAAGCCAGAACTCGCACTTAGAAAATTTGACATAAAGCTGACTCTTCCTGAGCGTACCCAAAATGGTCCTGAGGTGAAAGGTGTGATCTTCCGCACTTTTAGAATGCACCAAAATATCGTCTATGAAGACGATAACAAAACGATCCAGGAATTCCCGAAAAACTCTATTCATCAGATCCATAAATGTGGATGGAGCATTGGTCAGCCCGAATTGCATGATCACGAACTCATAGTGTATGTATCTGGTACTGAACGCCGTCTTCTGAATGTACACATCCTGAATCTTCAACTGATGGTAGTCTGACCTCAGATATAACTTGGAGAACGTGCAAGATCCCTCAAGCTGGTCAAACAAGCCTTCAATCCTAGGAATAAGATACTTATTCTTAACTGTCAACTTGTTCAGTTCGTTGTAGTTTATGCACAACCTCAAACTGTCATCCTTCTTCTTAACAAACAAAACGAGCGCACTACAAGGCGAAGTGCTGAGACGAACAAAACTCAAGTCGAGCAACTCCTGCTATTGAACCTTCAACTCTGTGAGCTCTTTGGGAGTCATGCAATAAGAAGACTTGGCCACTGGTGCAGCTCCAGTTTGGTGCAGCTCCAGTAGAAGGTCGATTTGGAAGTTAATCTCTCTAGTAGGAGGGGCACCAGGTAATTCCTCTAGGAAGACATCAGGAAATTCCTGTACCACGGGTACTTCTAGCAGATCAGCCTTGACTTCAGTATTCATCAACACTAAAAAGGTTTCACAACCTTTGTTAATGCATCTGACAACCTTGACGGAGGAGATAATTAACTTAGTGATTCTTTTCATGCCTTAGTAGGTACGACGACCTGGTTGGGTCATTCGAACTGTATCAGCTTATCCCTGCAGTCTATCTTGGCGCTTACAGCCGAAAAACAGTTCATACCCACAATCAAATCGAAACCCGCAATAGGAAGTAGCAAAGCTTTTATAACGATTTCCGCTTCTCCAAATTGTACTGGTACCCTACACTTATCTCTTGTTTGGAGGAAAGATCCATTAGACATCATAACCTCTAACGATACTGACTTTGGAAGAATTTTTAAACCCAGTCTACGCACTAGAGATTCTGCTATAAACGAGTGTGAAGTGCCCGTGTCAAAGAGAATCTTGGAGGGTATATTATGAATCATAAATATGCCCACATGAATGTTTGAACAATGAAATTAGCAGTGTCACTAAAGAGAATTAAATTAAGTTATCTATATGACAAACATATACCTGTCACAACATCCTTCTGCTCCTTGACTTTCTGCTGGCCAAGCCCATAAGCTCTGGGCTGCACCGGACCTCATCCCGGAGTTGGCCTCGCGTCATAACCCATTTGTGCTTTTCCCTTGTCAACTCTACTAGGTCCACCAACCTCAAACTTCGACTACAAGAATGAGTTATGTTTAATCAGACTAAAATGGAGACGGTGTAGATAAATATATAAGAAGATCAGACACTTAAACTTAGGCTCCGTTTGGCACGGTGGTGGCGGTGGTAAACACATGGGTTAAACCATCATTCGTTGAGGATCACCTAATAAATATCATATGTTTGAACATAAAAGTGGATGAAGTTCTCTAGGCGGGCATTAATGAATGACAATTTAACCCTCATGTTCATAACCGCCTCCACTGTGCCAAATGGAGCCTTAAATTATCTGGTTCACGGTAGTTCACTGGCAATAGCGGGTTGTGTCCCGATTGCTGACACTTATAACATACCCCCGCTGTAGACAAACACTCACCCAGATGGTGGCGGTAACACTTAGGACAGAGGGGGTAATCCTTAATCTTGGCCCTGGTTTGTCCACCTTTCTTGCCATCAAACCTCTGCTTCTTATTTCATTCCCTGCCCTGACTATTATTGTTCTGTTGTTGTTGAGGTGCATCCTGAAGCCTCTTCGATCGGAAGCTGTTGCACTTCTGAACCTTCTACTGGTCAACTTCCAACTCCTTGCAGTGTCCACTAAACTCTTGTAATCAACGTTCACCATCGTCATCAATGACTGCCTCAGGGAATCGCGTAGACCATCCACAAAATAGTTACACTTCTTGTTCTCGTCCCCTTGCATTGTGCCCACATATCGAGATAGGTGGGTCAGCTCCCGCTCATATACTATTGTTTTGTCTCCTTGAATAAGCCTAAGGTACTTCTCCTGGAGATTGCAGAGCTCGGACGGGGGTACAAACCAGCTTGCTAGTGCTGTCGAGAAGTCATTCCACAGGAACATATCTGCGGCACGACCTGACAACATTGGAGATCACATTATCATTCACTAAAAGGACAATGAATACCAAGGGAAAAAAAGAATTTTAAACTAAGTTACTTACGAGCGGGGTCGTTTGCTAAGTGCCTAGTCCACCACTAATGGGCCTCCCCTTTTAGGAGAAAACCCGCTAAAGAAACCTTTCTTGTTTTTTGGGCACTCCATCACCTCGAGTAGGTCATGGGTCTTTATCTACCAATCATCAGTCTCCATCGACGACTCTTCGCCATTGTAATTGGAGGGGTGAGGTTCACAAAAATTTCTCACGTAATGTTCCATCCCTAAGTCCCCAGCAGCTGTCACGGGAAGTGTTGTTGTATCTATAGCAGACAGTGCATTTCTGAATTTCACCATGGCTAAGGCCACCACCCTAGCAATAATAGGGGTCATGTCTGTTGGGTTTGACACTGCTAGTGCTGTGGGTGTTGCTGGTGTACTATTGTCATCCATGGCTATTTCAGGAGTTGTATTCTAGCGAAAAGGCTCGTCCGCCTCACTGGTACGCGGTGCCTATAAGATGTAAGGAATGAAGGTATTGCTGCCCGTGAGATAAATGAAGGATCTACTATAAAGAATATTCTTAGGCACATGCACACCTAAGATCTAGATAAAACTTGACGACTTTATCGTCGAAGGAGTGAAACGGAAGAAATCCTAAGGCTCTGTGAATTCACTGGGTTATGGGATCCTAAACCCAACTTTGATACCAATTGTAACACCTCAACCTAGTTTCATAACAAATCAGCAGTCCGGTCAGGCCCCACGATAAGTAGTAAACTAAGCAACAGTATAAAAACTGCTACATAGCAGACAATAATTGAAAAGTATTGAAATGTATAGTTACAACAGAAGTAAATAAAATGCAATTAAAAGTAAAGATATATTTCAAAATTTTGAATTCAAAGAGCCAACTAACAAAGGAAATGAACCATACATCGAAATATCTGATTTACTGTAAAAGTCTGGTACACGAACACTCTTCAGCAATAAAAATACACAGTCCATGAAAGAAAAATAGTACAATACTAAAAAGAAGAAGAACTGAAAGAAAACAAATTATAGGGGTAACTCCACAAACACGCTCATCCTAGACGCAACTTCCCACCTGAGTACTCTGTAAAAACATGCCCAAAAATGGGTCAATCCAGTGGGAGAGTAAAAAAAATATTCCTACTAGTGACACTAAATAAATAAGTTAAAAAGGTATGAATGCATGCTTTCTAAAATAAAGTGTTTATACTGAAGAAAGTTATGTGTTTGCATACTATGCATTTTTTAAGAAAGTTTTTATACTACAGAGAACTATGAGCTAGTGTATTATGCATGCTTTGCTAAAGTAATATATACAACATAAATATGTGTTCTATTTTACCCAAGTTAAGGATAATTACTCAAGTTCTGGAAGTTGGTTGACTAGAAGATTCTCCAAGCTTCGGTCTATCCTTGAGTCCTTAGGTAGGTCATGTTTGTCCTTTAAAATTCTAGGCAGAGTAGCTTCTAAAGCGAAATCCAATCTAACGATCTGAGTTCCAACTAACGAACTCGGGTGTTCTTGTGTCTCACGGACACGAACTCGAATCTACTACATTTCTAAAATGAAGTGATATCTTCACATGATTTAAGGCTCATAGGGTACACTACGCCCCATGAGAAAGATAATGCGCCTCTATTTAGCACAAGAGGAGGTCTCATACGTGCCCACTAATCATAATCTATCTAGTGTTACTCTGCTTATGTATTAATCTATGTATCTGAGGTGACGCATCTTGTTAAGTACTCAACTAGAAATCTATATCTAAAAGATCAATATCTCCCATATTCAAATATTTATGTGAGCATAAGTTTTGTATAACCATAGTAATTTTACTGAATTACAACGAACATTACTATGCAAACTATCTGATATATCTAGCAAGAAAAAATAAGACTTTATTACACTGGCATTACGACGCTTGTACACAAGACGCGGTGACATTTCTTGTGCTACTTTGAAAATGCTAAAAGCCCTTTTTCTGAATCTCTCTACAACCATAAAAGGGTAGATAAATGTAGAGAGACCACTTCAAATTTTAGGGCATACTACTACATAGTGAAGGGAAGGAATATTAGCACTTCTCTAACGACGAAGTGTTTAACTTTTTTTCCAAATATTCTGAGAATTCCACAAAAGATTAGCAATCTCTACACGGGGAAGAGTCGGACTCTCTAAATTCTACAATTATGGATGAACTCAACACTTAACCTCATGCTTAAGGTGAGCAAAAACACTGATTTCTTTGTGAGATACATTGACTGAGATAATCGAGACGAGAATGAAGGGGGGGCTACGATTGACCAAGGGGGACATGGAGTTAAGCAACCACGAGACAAGGGAATTTTCGGCATTCCCATTTCGCTAATCTGGGTCAGTATTGGGAGGCTTAACAATCATCCATCGATATACCCATGATGATGACTGGCTGACTGTGAATAACATGATGTGTTGCGCGAGACCACTTGAGGTAATTTCTGTCATCCAAAGAAACAATTATAATATGGAGGGAACTAGAATCACCATGAGAATGGGAGAAATCACTACCTGGAGGAGGGATAAACAAGGAAGGAGACTGAACGCTTGAGTCCAAGGAGTTAGCCATGAGGAACGAGACTGCACAACGCTAGATAGGGCACATACTGAGAGATTGGGAGGCAACGCAACAAGGGACAAACTAACATAGGAAGAGGTTGCGCGAGCTGTCTCACTAGCAGAAAAGCAGACTAGCGGAAGGAGACGCACGAACCTATGGAGGCGAGAAAGAAAACTGCACAACCCACACTCAAGTGAAGGTCACACTTTGCTGGAGACGAGGCCGCACTCAAGCTGACTACCATAAGACAAGCTGGAGATGAGGTCACACTGTGCTAGCGGAGAAAGGGGTGGCAGACAAACCGGCCGCATGACCTGCAGTCATTGACCGTTGTGAGGGGGTGGGGGAGTGAACAAACGGGATAACCCGCAGAGAGCACGTGGAGGGAATACCGCCCAAGTAGTGAAGAGATGCCACACAAACAGTGGTCAAGGTCGCACAAAGCAGACAAGCAGAAACCGCTGGAAGCAGAGCCGCAGATCCTGCCAAGGTCGCACGAAGCCACGGGAAGCGGAAGCTGCGGGAATAATAAGACTGCAGGAAGCAGAGCGCAATCATGAGATACGAATGCAACCGCAGGAAATGAACGCAACTGCGAGATACGAGCGCGAGACGAGACCGCATCTTTGATACCAAGCCAGGCGAAATCAGGCGGAAATAATGAGCTTCTTCATTTCAGGGCAATGCCAATGCATTTTAGATACTACGATGTTGAATTAAAGTAATTGATAATTCATTGTGAGAAACAGGTTAATTTATTCCTATGAGAAAGAAAACTAAAATTGAATGGTTAAACATATCAAGTTTGATAACCTAAAATGTTTCTCTCGATGTTTGCTACTAGGGTTAGGCAGAGAATTGCCTTTTTTTAACGCATTCACGGTGTGGTTCAAACCAGCCACCTCCCTTTCAAAGGTGAAGCAATATACCAACCCGGCCAAGATTCGGAGGTGGATAGAGAATGTCCATGGAAGTGCCATTTGTACACATTTCCTGGGTTAATTGAAGGTCATGAAAGTGAACATGATTTCGAATGATGATTAATCATTTTAAACAAATACAATCAACCCTTTAAACCACATATACCAGACGTGTCTCCTGTTAATTTTACTCTGTTCATTCGTATTGATGCCGAGCATGTGTTAAGAGAATGCTCCAAGATGTTTGTTTTGCTTGTAAAGAATTTCCTGGGATTGCACAAGGTGTTAAAGTGGCAACCCACATCCTCTGTGACGCGGAGTGTTTTGTTTGTAAAGAATTTCCTGGGATTACACAAAGGTGTTAAGGTGGCAACCAACATCCTTCGTGATGCTGAGTATGTAAACACAAAGTCAACCGCACTTGGATTAGCATGATTCTACCTCTTAATTTTATTGCAACTCTAGAAATGAAATCACTAGCATCATTGCTCTTATCCCAACTATTAGGGATATCAGCTGCCAGCGGTAACAAAACATGATTTTAAATTGTCCTTATAATGTGATCAGTGTCGTTATTTTACTTTATAGCGGTAAATAGACTAACACATTGTTTCATGCATTTTATTGAACTGCATTATTCTAATGCATAAGCGAGGTGTTTGATTTTGTAAATTGTCACCGGTGCTTCCATACTTTAGTGAGATTGATGAAATAAAAGGTTGAAGGATTTCATTTTGCATTCTGCATATATTTTTGAAAAGGTTTTAGTCTCGTGCTGTGGATTCAAATGTTAGGAGGATTGCATTTCCGATACCTAGATTCACTGTTGAATCCTCAAAGGTCAGTTTTTTGTTGAAATTATAAACTTTCTTTATGTTATTTTGTGAGCAGGAACATTTTGCAACTCTTCGAGATGAGTTCAGTAGTGAAGTAGAACTTCTTGCCAAAATTGAACACAGAAGCTTAGTAAAGTTACTTGGCTACACTGAGAAAGGAAAGGAACGAATTGTTATTACCGAGTATGTTCCAAATGGTACACTAAGAGAGCATCTTGATGGTAAGAGAGCACGATTTTATCACGTACCAATATAGCTTTGGCGATAAATAACATTTAGGTTGAATTTCACAGGTCTGAATGGCCACATTCTGGATTTTAATCAACGACTTGAAATAGCAATTGATGTTGCACATGCATTGACATATCTCCATCTATATGCAGGTATGAATTCGATTAGTGCAGTATTCCTTGGGAAATTCAAATTATTTTAGTTTATGATACCATTGAGTAAGCCGAAGATTCAAAGATTGCACAATATTTAGGTAATCTATGATATTATGGCTCGTGTGATTTGGTTTGTTTTCCTTGTAAATTATTTTTCTATATGTTCTTTTAGGCATATCATAGTTATCCACCAGATTTAAGTTTTTTATATTTAATTGCGTATAGTGAAACCTTCATTGCATATGTTCCAAGAGCATATCATCCCCCCCTGCAACCACAGCAACATTATCCACGCCCTCCAAATAGGGCCCTGCATGTCCTACCTTATGTGCACTCCTAATCATTTCCAATTGATTTTGCAGCATTTGTGAAAAAATTCTTCGTTTGATGAATTTATTTGGGTTTGAATTGACAAATACACTATGTTGTTGTTTACTAAGTTGTGGTTCTTAGAACGATAAATGATATTCCTAAAACGATTCAAGGCTTACGGATTTTATAGCACAAGCATCTAAATGTGAATCATGATGCAAGTGATTTTATTGCACATGCGGGTAAAAAGGAAACTAACTCTCACTAAAATCGCAATACATTTACTATGATAAATCCCAATTTTCTCATGGAGTTTAGATGGAGCTCTACTGAATCCTGCAAGTAGAGAATTCAAGGAAGAATAAAATATAATGAGTTATTTTTAGAGTCCAATCTATTATTCCCTTGTTGATCTCTGTGTATAAGGATATTTGGGAGAGTAGATGGAAGAAGAGGACACTGAGAATTTGAGCTCCAAAAGGAGATAGTTATGATTTTCAAGAGCATTCCCTCCTGCTCTTGTACACTATTCCTCAATTATAGGATCTTAGCCAAGGCATTAGCAACATGATCAAATATGGCTACTGAGAAGTAGTCGGGACATCTATGATGAAGTGTGAACCTGTGGTCATGTATTTCCATCAAACTGAACTGTAGTGTGTTTCTTGTATAAAAATATTCGACTAGAGTATTGTTGGACTACTACTGGATGAGTTTTGAGTATAGTCATGGAAATGGAGTGATTGGAGCTGAAACCGGGCAACTGATTTGACGGATTCAGATTGGTTAAATATCAATTTGTCATCCTGGTTGAAGTCCATGTCACTTTTGAGTTTGTTGAATGTGGTTGGAAGAAACCTACTTGGATGAATCCACTTAAAATTCCTAGTTGTGTGCTTATTTGAACTCTTGATGGCTTTATGAACATGACCTAGGAAGATCTCGAGTATACACCACCTCTTTTCATATATTTTGACAAAAAAACTCTAAAGAATTAACATCGAACATTGGTCATTCCCTCCTTGTTTGTTTTTGATGATGCTTTTTGATAGCAAGTTGAAGGTAGTCGATTCTAGCTCGAAAGACTATTCACCCTATGTGACCAAGTTGAGGACTCTTAAGTCATTTCCTATTATTCTTTTGGAATCTTTGGTCATACGTGATGATTTGATGTATTTTTTTATCTTAAGTTATCTTCTTGTAACAAATTTTTCTTCAAGAACAAATACTTGGCTTAGTAATCTCTACTACTAGTAATTTGTATCTTCACTACCCACCTAGAAGCAAGTTATCACCTTTTTCCAAGATGCCACTCATACTAATTTTCAATGGGGATACTTTTGAAGACTTGCTTTACAGGATGACTACTCAATTTCTTGTTCGTGTTACTTAAAGAGATTGAAATGACACTTCTTCAATATTTTTTGTAAAATATCTTTTTGGAATATATCAATTGATATATCAGCTATAGACTGACATGTCGTCCTATATATCCCGGCAATGAATCGGCCGTTTTTTTATATGTATTTTATTTATGGTTTATAGTTTAATAAACAACAAATCATTTTTGTGTTTTTTGTGCCCTAGTTCTTGACTCTCTTCTTGCTTCCTCTAGCTCTCTTCCCTGAGCTCGTTGTTGATGTCGATTATACTTGGCCTTTGGATTTTGTACCGAGGTTCCTTATTTCCCATCATCTTCCTGGCTTGCTACTTAGTCTGGCTTTCTTCTCCGCCTTATCATTATTTTGCAACATAAAATATTTATACTAGTTTGATAGATTTTTAAGATCAATACAACAACAACATTCCAGCCTTTATCCCACTATAGTGGGGTCAGCTATATGGATCCTTTGTCGTCATTGTGCCCTATCTTTAGTCATAATCTCACTAATGCCCAAGTACATCATATCTTTCCTTATAGTTTCATTTTAAGTCTTTATTGGTCTACCCCTCCTTCGTTTAACATGTCTAGTGACTAGACTCTCACAACGCCTAACATGTGCCTCTAATGGTCTCCTTTGTACGTGTTCAAACCATCTTAGTCGAGCTTCTCACATCTTCTATGCAATTGGTGCTACTCCTGTCTTATCCCTGATACATTCATTTCTAATTTTATCCAGTTTCATGTGTCCACACATCCACCTAAGCATTTTCATCTCCGCAACTCCCAGTTTTTACTCATGTACACAATTCACTGCCCAACACTCAGAACCATAGAGCATTGCTGGTCTAATTGCAGTACGGTAAAAATTGCTTTTAAGTTTTAATGGTACTTTACGATCACATAAGATCCCTGATGCGCCTCTCCACTTCAACCAACCCGCTTGGATTATGTGTCACATCTTTATCAATACCTCCATCTTTTTGAACTATCGATCCAAGATATTTAAAACACTAACTACGGAAAAAATCTTGATCACCCAACTTAATAACGAAGTCATCCTTTCTTCTTGCACTGCTAAATTTAAGCTCCATATACTTTGTTTTTGCCCTACTCAACCTAAAACCCTTCTTTTCTAAAGTGTCTCGTCAAGATTCAAGTTTTGCGTTTACACCCTCGCGCGTCTCATCGACCAAAACGATGTTATCCGTAAATGATAAACACCAAGGTATTGCTTGTTAGATACGTCCGGTGAGCTCATCTAAGATAAGGGTAAAGAGATAAGGGCTTAAAGCAGAATCTTGATGTAAGCCAACAGTGATAGGGATTTCCTGTGTTAATCCTCCAGATGTCCTCATTCTTGTCACTGAATTTGTATGCATATCTTTGATTATGTCAATTTATGATACATTTACACCTTTCTTTTCTAAAACTCTCCATAAGATTTCTACTATCATAAGCCTTCTCAAGATCAATAAACAACATATGCAAAGCTTGTTTTCTTTCTCGATAGTTGTCAATGAGTCTCCTCAAGAGATGTATAGCTTCCATGGTCGACCGTCCTACCACGAATCCAAATTGATTCTCCGAGATGTTAGTCTCTCGTCTTACTCTTCTTTCTATTACTTGTTTGCATAGTTTCATCGTATGACTCATTAATTTAATTTCTCTATAATTAACATAATTTTGTATATCTCATTTATTCTTATACAAAAGGTACCAAGATATTTTTCTTCATTGGTCTGACATCCTCTTTTTAAGATCAAATAATGCCAAAATTTTAATATATCAATATATAAAAATTAATAATGATTATATTTATAGATAATTATAAATATAAATAATTAAATACTGAAACTTGATATATAAAATATCACTAATATAACCCCTGAGATATTGAAACCTTTATAAAAAAACTCAAACTGACATGTCCACGATATTCGACATCCGCAACATTGCATAAATATGTGTCTTCTACCTTCAACTAATAATATTTTTTTCTTGAAGTGTGAGGAAATGTTGCGAGAATTTAGGCTAAGCGAACTCACTTTTAGATGGTATCTTGGTGCACAAGGTGCAGAGGCCTATCTTCTAGTATTTTCAAGGAGCTCTTTACTGGAAACCTCACCAATTCCTGTATTAGCAGCTACAATTATACAATAGATGGAGAAGAAAGCATATAACGGGAAGAACACTGTAGTCTCTCTCAATCAAGGAGAAGAAGGGGTGAATATATAGATAGCAATCAACTGGGCAAAGCGACCCTTCCAAACGGTCGAAACAAATTAAATTTTAAACGGTCACAATATGAATACTCGAACAGTCACAAAAATAAGAGTCCAACAACCAGAAAAATTAAGATTGTTGAATATCCGAAGATATATCATTAAATGAGAAGAGATGAACCTTTTTCGATGCAACTTTGTTTCAGAACAAAAAAACAAATTGCAAAACTCGGTTTTGCTTAACCAAGCACCCAGACCCGGTTCCTCCCCCCCACCCCCCACCCCCCACCCCCCACCCACACACACGTGTAAAAGATGCTAAAGTAACTTCTAGTATTGGTTGTGATGAACCAAAGCGGACAATACTTCTAATATTGTGTGGGTCAAGCCGTCCCCTTCTACAAGCTACAGTAGCCCGACATCATTCCCCGCCACCAGACCCTCTTGTTCGTTAGTATCTTGTACTGTTCCTTATCGCTTTATTGATATGGAATAAATCATATATTTGTTTGGAGTATTGAATCGTTAGTGTTTTTTGTTTCGTTTCATGGTTTCCTATAATAATCCATAAGTTAAAGTTTTAGTTTAAAATCCTTCAAGTGAAGTAGAATGTGTCTTGCTCGCTTAACTGAAATTGTTGTAAATGTCGAGTAGCGTTACTAGCTTTATTTAGTTTTCGCTACTCAATTTATTCCCGATTAATTTAAATCAGACACATACACCAGATTTGAGTGAGTCAACCTGACACCACTTATATAGATTGTTACGCCCCCGAACATGACTCAATTCTTTGGGCGTACTTACGCTCGCAGGCGGAAGACAAAGACAGGCGGCAACGGGGCTGAACCATCTGGTTCAGCCCCCACTCTCTAAAGATGGTGGGTTGGGGGGCTGAACCACCCCGGTTCAGCCCCGCTTGGGAGGGGCCGGCCGACCCCTCTTGGCCCGGGTATATATATATACCCGGGCCCCTTGGTGTGGAGTATGAAAGAGTAATTCCAGGTATTTCTTCCCTCCTCCTCCCTAACCTTAATCTCTCTTAGTTTTCTCATTAGCCTCCACTTCCCTAGTCTTCTCTTAACATTTGGTATCAGATGATTTGTTTGTCCACCATGGTTACCACACGCACGCAAGAAGAAATCACTCGACTGGAAACCCTAGAAGAAGACTTCGTCGGCTTGACGGACTCGGTGGCCGCCATCGAGGAGGAAATGAGGGCCTCTACACAGCGATTGGAAGAACGGATCGACACCTGGATGGAGGAGATCAAGGCGCTATTAGCGCAAAATCTGAAAGGGAAGGTGACGGCGCACGAAGAGGCCGGCGGATTACAAAATCATGCTGTTGAAACCCACGCGTCCCAACATCAAGGCCCGCAAGCGGGCGAAATCGCGGGATCGGCCGATTCCACGCATACAGGCGCGGGATCGAGCGGATCCAGAATCGGCGGGGTCGGCGGATACGCAACAGGGTGGGGGAGCCGGGGGATGTCGCCGGCAACCGGATCGACCCCCATCCGGGCGGGGGACTGCGGCACAGGGCCCCCGGCATGGGCGCGGCACCAGGGTGAGCACGGGGAGTTCGGCGGGGGCCGTCCGCCCTAGATTCGGCCCGGTAGCGATCCAGGAGGGGCCGGAAGGGCTTCCGAAGGACCAATGGGAAGGACGTGGGGCATCTTGCCTCCACCGCGTGGAACCGGCCCTCCGGGGGGCTACAGCGTCGGCACTCCTTGGGGTGGTCAGTCATTTCAGGGCTACCCGGGCGCCAATGCCGGTCCGATGGAGTCAAGACGACCGGCATGGAACGGGTAAGGGCAAGGTTGGCACGACCAAGCCGCTCCGCGGGCTTACATGCCTCCTAAGCTAACGCGCATGAATTTTCCACGGTTCAGCGGAGGGGACGCGCTAGAATGGGTACAGAAGGCCGAGCTTTTATTTAGTTATCAAGAGGTGTCGGAGGGCCAATGGGTGCAGCTAACGTCGTTTCACTTGGAGGACGACGCCTTTCAGTGGACGCAGTGGTTCCTGAGGGTCGGGGATTACGTACCCTAGACTGATTTCGTGGACGGGTTCACCGCCAGATTCGGTCTACTGGAGTATGAGGACTGTGAGGCCCTCCTGCAGAAGTTGCGACGGAGGGGAACCGTGATGGAATACCGGACCAAATTCGAGAAATTGGCAAATCGGGTGCATTGGGAAGAGAAGACGTTGCTCCGCTGTGTTGTCTCGGGACTAAAGGAACACTTACGTGATGAGGTTCAGGCCCATATGCCCCGCAGTCTGAATCGTGCCATTAGCCTGGCCCGCATACAAGAAGAGCGCTACAACCGGCAGCGGACGCGCACCACGGGGAAGCAGACGACTACCCAGGCAGCTGTACGACGAGACTCCGACGGCCAATAAGCCAACTGTAACCCAACTGTCGTGGGCCGAGCTACAGGCAAGGAAAGAGAAGGGTCTATGTTTCAATTGCGATGAGAAGTTTGCACCCGAGCACAAATGTCAGAAGATACAGATTTTTATGTTACAAGAGGATGTCGAAGACGAGGTCGTTTCCGGGACAGAGTTGGAGGAGAACTTGGACTTGACCGAGTTCAGTATTTCCATACAGGCCTTGTAGGGATGCAACACTCCCCTTACTATGCGGATTGGAGGAAGGATCAATCAGGAGAAAGTGACGATTCTGGGGGATAGTGGGAGCACCCACAACTTCATTCATCCCGATGTGGCACAACGGGTGGGGCATACGATTGATAAGGGGGGCGCCTTTCAGGTCATGGTGGCCAATGGAAGCAAACTGCAGTGCGAAAGGGTGATGAAGGGGGTGGAGCTACGGATACAGGGGTACGTAGGACGCACAGACGTCTACCTTCTACCCATCCGAGGGTCTGACATGGTGCTAGGGGTGCAGTGGCTGCAACAGCTGAGGCGGATGACCTTTGATTGGGACCAGATGACGATGGAGTTCATGCAGCACGGGAAACAGCACTGCCTGAGGGGCCTCAAATCTTCGCCTATGAAGGAAATATTCCTTCGTCGCTTGGAGCGTCTAGAGAATCAGGGCAGCACGATGGCGGTGATTATGGAGGTTACACCGGCGCCTACTAAGGCTCCACTTGTACTAGCTCAGATGCAGGCACTAATGGCGCGGTATGCAGATATCTTCAGGCACCCTGTACACTGCCACCACCGCGGTTTAGAGATCATCAGATTCAGCTCAAAACCGGTACAGAGCCTACCAATATCCGACCTTATCATTACCCGTACATCCAGAAGACCGAGATAGAGCGCAGCGTCAGGGAAATGCTGACCGCCGGAATTATTCGCCCTAGTACCAGTTCATTCTCGTCCCCCATCATTCTGGTTAAGAAGAAGGACGAGACATGACGGTTTTGTGTGGACCACCGTGGTGGCGTGGTCTGAACAGCTCTACTATCAAGGACAAGTTTCTCATTCCCTTGATCGAGGAACTACTAGACGAACTGCACGGCGCTCGCCTTTTCACCAAGCTCGATCTCCGATCGGGCTACCATCAGATCCGGATGCGCGAGGACATACACAAGACAGCCTTTCGTACTCATGGTGGGCACTATGAATTCTTGGTGATGCCCTTCAGGCTCACCAACGCACCGTCTACATTCAAAGCAGTGATGAACGAGATCTTTTGGCCGCTCCTCCGCCGTTCAGTATTGATATTCTTCGATGACATCCTCATTTACAGTTCCAGTTGGGAGGAGCATTTGGTCCATGTCGAGCAGGTTTTCACCCTCCTCCGCCAACATCAGCTGTATGTCAAGCTGTCCAAGTGTTCGTTCGGGCAGACGAAGGTGGAGTACCTGGGACATTTGGTATCCACTAGTGGGGTCAAGGCGGACCCTAAGAAGATCAAGAACATGCTATCGTGGCCTCGCCCACACACGGTCCGAGCGTTACGCGGGTTCCTGGGACTTACGGGATATTACAGACACTTTGTCAAAGACTATGGCAAGATCGCTCGACCGTTGACTCAGCTATTACAGAAGGACGGTTTCCACTGGCTGCCTAAAGCGGAGGAGGCCTTCCAGGCCCTTAAGGGGGCCATGACGACTGCCCCGGTGCTCGCTCTTCCTGACTTCACCAAGGAGTTCGTCCTGGAAACAGACACGTTCGGCGTAGGCATTGGCGCGGTGTTGATGCAGGAGGGGCGTCCCCTGGCGTTCTACAGCAGGGCGTTAGCGCCTCGTACTCTGGGGATCTCCACGTATGAGAAGGAGATGTTGGTGATCATCCATGCGGTGGCTCCGTGGCGACCGTACTTGTTGGGACAACATTTCAAAATACGCACGGACCATCAAAGCTTGAAGCACTTCTTGGATCAACGGGTCTCCACCCTGCTTCAGCAAAAGTGGGTGACGAAGCTGTTGGGGTATGATTATGAGATACTTTACCGGCAGGGTAAGGAGAACGTGGTTGTCGACGCCTTATCACATCTACGGGAGAGCACGCCCGCCCACATTTCTGGGCCCCTACTTGACTCGTTAGATGATGTTCAGGAGGAGATCATGCGGGACCCCGCATTGCGGGCCATTGTGGAGGCTCTTCGACAGGGGCAGATCACTACGCCAGGGTATCAGCTGCAGAACAACCGACTATATTATCAGGGGCAGGTGGTCATTCCGCCATACTCAGCCTAGAAGACGGTCATGATGCACAAGTTCCATTTATCGTCATCGGGTGGACACGCGAGAATCCTCTGTACCCTTCAGCGAGCACGGGCTAATGTTTTCTGAACGGGATTACGACACGACATTCAGCAGTTCGTGCAGCAGTGCGAGATATGCCAGCGGCAGAAATACGAGACGATCTCCCCAGCTGGCTTACTGATGCCTCTGGAGATCCCGCACCACATTTGGGAGACAGCGTCCATGGACTTCATCGACGGATTGCCCAAATCTCAGGGAAAGACAGTTATTTTGGTTGTGGTCGACAAGCTCTCCAAGTATGACCATTCTTGGCTCTGATCCATCCTTACACCGGCGAGTCAGTCGTCGATTTCTTTGTTCGAGAGATTGTTCGTCTCCACGACATTCCGCGCACCATTATTTCAGATCGGGATCCGACTTTCATCGTCAAATTTTGGCGGGAGCTCTTCCGATTGCAAGGAACTAGCCTACGCTTTAGCATGACGAATCACCCCCAGACGGATGACCAGACAGAGGTCCTCAATCGGGGGGTGGAAACATACCTCCGTTGCTTTGTGATGGACGAGCCGCGAACGTGGACCAATTGGCTACACTGGGTCGAATATTGCTACAACACCTCCTACCATTCCACCAGCAAGATGACCCTGTTCGAGGTCGTATACGGCCAGCCTCTCCCCTCTTTGAGCAGCTACGAGCCGGGCAGCATTGTATTGCCAGCTGTGGATCGGGCACTCCGTGACCGGGACAGTACTATAGCCACGTTGCGTGAGAATCTCCGCACAGCACAGGACCTCATGAAGACTCAAGCAGACAAGCATCGCAAGGAAAGGGAGTTCGCAGTCGGCGATGAAAGTCTTTCTCAAGCTACGCCCCTACCGGCAAGTCTCGGTGGCACGCCGAGTGAACTAGAAATTAGCTCCTCGCTACTTTGGGCCCCTTTGCATTCTCCGTCGTGTCGGCCCTGTTGCTTACACCTTGGCCCTTCCAGAGGGATCGCACATTCATCTGACATTTCATGTGTCCTTATTGAAGCGGAAGATTGGCGAACTCGTACAAGCCGGTCCTTTTCTTCCCGAGGCCACAATGGCGGGCGAACTCCGCCCACTACCCGAGGACGTCCTGATGCTCAAATGGAAGCGACGGGGTGCTAAGTACCGACCTGAGCTCCTTGTCAAATGGAAACACTTGTGAGAAGCGCACAATACATGGGTTGATCTGCTGGAATTCCGGAAACTCTACCCAGATTATCACCTTGAGGACAAGCTGATTCTTGATGGAGAGGGGAATGTTACGCCCCCGAACATGACTCAATTCTTTGGGCGTACTTACGCTCGCAGGCGGAAGACGAAAACAGACGGCAACGGGGCTGAACCATCCGGTTCAGCCCCCACTCTCTTAAGATGGCGGCTTGGGGGCTGAACCACCCCAGTTCAGCCCCACTTGGGAGGGGCCGGCCGGCCCCTCTTGGCCCGGGTATATATGTATACCCGGGCCCCTTGGTGTGGAGTATGAAAGAGTAATTCCAGGTATTTCTTCCCTCCTCCCTAACTCTAATCTCTCTTAGTTTTCTCATTAGCCTCCACTTTCCTAGTCTTCTCCTAACATAGATCTGCATTAGTGCTAGTCCACATCTTAAGTGTCATGTGTCACCAAGAACAGAAACCTGACCATTACTCTAGACCTCGCCTTTAAATTTTTTATTAATCATTTAATGCATTTGCATTAACTACATATCATCTTATCAACGCATCTTCTCTTATTCATGACTAAATAATAGACCGAAGAAGGATATCATGTAAAATAACGGTTACTATAGACTATAGGTGTATCAGCAAACAGATTTTGTGCATTTTCTCCTCACTTCATTAATCCATCTTGCCAAATGTGTAATAAAATGAAGAAAAACATGGTGCAAATGACGGTATAATAGGCCAAGGGACTACAAACAAAATGAGTATGTGGTCTGGAATGTAAAAATTAACAAGCTCTTGTTCATAGTTCATACACAATTGGTCATAACAGTTGATATCTGTGTCATTATATAACCTATTTAAAACCATCAATCTGAGAGCATCGTGTTGGTCCCTAATGTTTGGACAATTGATTCTGCTATTTTTCATCAAAATAACAACGACAACAACAGATAAAGTGGCTACCACAACTCTCTTTCTCATGATGTTTATTCTTCTTTTCTTATGAAACTCGATAAGAGTATTTATCTATGAAACATAATAAATAAATACATAACACGTACATATGCACGTACACGTACATATGCACAGACAGCATACAACGTACACAACCGTGTACATACACACACACAACAAACACACACAACATACACACATACACAACCAAAGTAACTTTAGTAAAAGATGCTAGAGTAATGAGCTTGTGTCAAAAATATGTTTGAGTTATTGGATAGTGAAGAGAAAATGAGAAAGAGAAAATAAACAGAGATTTTATTAATTTCTCAAAAACATTTCTCTCCCTTGAATACACGTATTTGTACACTTAAATAAGAAAGGAAGGGGCCAGCACGATACAATACCAAAGGAAAAAACATGAGATTTCTCGGTCAGAAAAAACATACACATACACAACATACACACATACACGTGTAAAAGATGCTGAAGTAACTTTAGTTTACAATGTGGGACTAAAGCTCTTGGCTCTGAAAACTACAAGTACATTTGTTTATCTAAAATAATATACAACATTGGGTAACATAACAGTTTTATCAATATTTATAGTTTTGAGTAAAGGTTTTGGTTATCAAATAACATATCTGTTCATGTCATTTTAAACAGAAAAGACAATCATCCACAGAGATGTGAAGGCATCAAACATTCTTCTGACTGAAAGTTTCAGAGCTAAGGTGTCTGACTTTGGGTTTGCAAGAGCTGGGCCAACAGAAGTAGACCAAACTCATATATCAACCAAAGTCAAAGGAACAGCTGGTTACCTTGACCCCGAGTATCTAAGAACCTATCAGCTCACCCCCAAGAGCGATGTTTTCTCGTTCGGGATATTGCTCATCGAAATACTTTCTGGCCGCCGCCCGGTCGAAATGAAGCGATGCTTCGAGGAAAGGATTACTGTCCGATGGGTAACTGGCGGCGCCCACCAATGATTTAAAACTTCATTAATTTGAGGCCCAAAGACTTCAATTTTGCTATTGACAACAGTAATTTCAAAGTTTGTTCTAACTGCATTCATATGTTTGAATGGCTGCAGGCCTTCAACAACTTCAATGGTGGAAGAGTGAGCGAAGTGCTGGATCCCAAGTTACACGAAGATGTAAACCTTGAGGTAGTGGCAAAAATGCTCAGTTTGGCATTTCATTGTGCTGCCCCAACTCGTGCCAACCGCCCATTGATGAAAGAAGTCGGCGAGCAGTTGTGGGAAATACGCAAGGACTTTGGGAGGTCTCTTAGGAGCGAGTGAAAGGAGTTTACCCAAAATCTTCGGAGGAGATTGATCAATCCAGACAACACCGAGGGGGGTGCCAGTTGATCGGGGGGCCCGGTTTAGCTTATGTTTGTTGTCCCGAATAGAGTTGTGTGAGCACTGGTGATGCAATTTGGATCATTTTTTGGGTTATTGTCATTCATTTGTGCGAAAATATGAGCCTAAATTGAATGAGACCAAAAATGATTTAATTTGTATTACTCATCAAACAAAAAAAAACGAGCATAATAAAATTTTGAATAATTCCATGTAAAAAAGAAGATAAATTAACAGGCTACTGATACTGCTACAACTCATATGGGTCGACGGCTAACGCGATAATGCATCTTATAGTGTGTATATTCAAGCAGATGAAGAAAGCAGTTTCTGTTAGGTTCATGCCTGCACTTTTTTTGAAGAATTTTTATGTGTTTTGTTTTGCCTGCTTTGGATAAAAATAAATTGTATTTGTTTTTTTTGCTGTGAATACGCAAAACGATATTATTAGAAGAGCCTGTGAATAGCAGATCATTTTATGTGCCATATTTGTGTATTTGATGTTGTTAGGCACTCATGTTATTTGAGGGCTAAGGTTGACTTTCTAAAGATCAATGGTGCAGAAAAATATAAAGTTTATGCTAGGATAAATGGCGCGTCATTCCGCTCATCAATGAGACTACGTGAGGAGAAATAAAGTTAGAATTATTTCCGTGCGTGTGCGTGTGCTCTATATATATATCCGGATTCAAATGCGAATGTATATACTGTGTGAACAGCCTCTGTATTTTTGAATCTTCTTTGTAGCATAAGTATAAATTGCACTTCTTATTTTTGAAATTATAAAAATCTTTCATGTGATTTTATATTTCATAACATTTATGCATAAAAATACCCTCAAAAAAAATTCAGAGGAAATTCTATGTGCTCATGTGATGAAATACTCTCCCATGATAATTTTTTTAGAATGTTAGAACAAAAACAATGCTCTCATGCAAATTAATAAGAATATAATAAACCCAATAATTGAATTAATAAAATTATAATGATTTTTTGAATGCTTACTGAATTTTGGGTGTTGATAATTTCACACTTTGCAAATAATATATCCGGAACTTGAAAATAAAGTTGAAAAATGCTCTAAGAAAACATTTAGACATAAAACATCTAGAAAGTAATAAACAAAAAACGTGCTGCAAATTAGGTTTCATTTGGCTTAGCGGTGGCGGGTCGATCCGGCGGATGGAAACTGAATGTTTGAATCGGAGGTGGGAGGTGGTTGCTCCAAATAGAGCTTTCTGGGGCATTTCTCAAGACAGGCGGGTGGAAACGGAGCAAATACCGCCGAAGATTCATTTGTTTACTCTTCTTCCGGCAACATTTGTCCAAAATAAAGCAGTAAAACGCCCAAACAAATAGAACCTTAATCCATAAAATTTTAGTTACCAAAATGCCCAAAAACTCTTTTTTATAAAATGTATGCTCATGCATTTCTATAAAAAAACATTTTAAATAAATTTACTGCACAATAATTTTGAGTAAAAATTATATCCGTTCCCAAGGTTTTAGGTCAATGTTAAATTAGTCCATAAAATTTTAATTATCAAAATAGTCTTTGAACTTCTCAATGACATTTTTAAGCCTTAAATTGCACTGAAAATGAAGCTGGGTGTTGACCAAAATGATGAAAATGACGACTTAAAAATTTAGGGACCAAATTAACACTAAGTTATAACCACATGGACTGAAATGATATGTACCCCAATAATTTCACATTCAATATTCCCTTATCAACAATACACACCCAGAAATTTATAGCAATTTTAACGCGGACCGGCTTTATAAATTTTACAATGAAATCACCAGCATCTTCATCATTATTATTTTAATACTCACCATCAAAGAAAAAAGAATTGAATACCAACCTTACAAAATCACCTTCACTTATGCAGTTAACAATGCTAGTATATATATAGGTAATGGCATGATATATTGTACTATTATTTTTATTTATAATACTACAAACAATAATAATATAATGTGAGCATGATACTAAACTGAAATTATACCTCAAACAAACAAAAGAACTGAAATATTATAAAATAAATAAATAATATAATGCTAACTAGCTTCTGCAATCGCAACCATTCATTTAGGGTTACCCTAAACCCTAAACCATTCATCGCTCCCACAACATGCTGGGAGCTGTGCACATTGATGGCTTAGGCCGACGACTCATCCTCCTCTACATAGTCTGCATACACTGATTTCAATTTCATATTCTATACTGTCTAGTCGTATTTTGTTCTTTCCATTTTTATTCTGCATGTAATGTAATCTAGAATTAAAAAAAAACTTTGCATTTGCCACAGCCAATATAGCAGCTAAGCTTAGGAGTACACCTTGAGTAAAATAGTCAGTAAATTTTGGAGCTAGAGTCAGTAGGGTTGTGAGTTTCCTTAATTATGTTGTTGTCTGTCTCCCTAAGGAGACCTGCTCTTTAGTTTATGTGTTGGGGTTCTCATAACAAAATGAAAATCACAGCAAGGGCACACAGATGCTGCCTGTAATTAAGAAAACTCATAAAATAGAAGGCCAAGGAAACAATTAAAAAGAAATACAGGGCTTCAGGATAGAAATTCTATAAGTATAATTTCACGACAATGAAAGAAGAACGATTGTAAGAGCACAGATATGATGCATATATTATACTTCGAAGGGTTAATTACCGGGACCTCCCCTGGGATTTTGCATAATTACAGGTTGCACCTCTCTATCTTTTGAAATTACATTTACCTCCCCCTCTAAGTTTGCTCAGTTCACAAAAATGCTCATTCTATTAGAAATATGAATCAACAACGATAAAATCAGCCAAATTATTTTACAATATTCAATTTAGTGAGCATTATTTTTAAAAATGTAGACAAAAAATGATCAAATATGCCAAATTATTTTATGATTTTCCAATTTTACCCATTATAATAACTCTAAACCCAATAAAATGTGTTAAATTTTATCCTTTGTAATCTAGAATCATTATAAAAGAATAAAACTGAAATATCATTAAAAAAATTTAGCAGATTTTCTCATTTACACCCATATTTTTAATGGGAGGGGCATTTTTGTAAATTGGGGAAACTAAGAGCGGAGGTAAATGTAGGGTTGTGTTGAAACTGAAACTTGGCTTCTTGTGGAATTCAGACCCGAAAGGGGCAACCACGCACCTACTTCTCCTGAAGAAGTGCACGAGACCAAAGACTTGGGACTAGGAACAGATCTTGGGCTACAGCGCGGAGGTTCCACCACACACCCGGAAGATCTTAAAGTGCTTCTCCTCCCTAGCCAATGCTGAGTAGGGGCACCTTGGAGGGTACTTGAAAGCCAACCAGAAAACAAGAGGAGGAAGAAGCCAAAAAGGGATTCGATCCCCTCCAAAGGTGCCCCTGCAGATCTATTTATAGTTTTCCAAGTCGGGTCTACAAACAGCATAACTCCGTTGTTCGGATCTACTATACGCAACCCAATAGGGTCTGCCAACAGCGTAACTCCGCTGTTTGGAAAGGCTATTAGCGGGCTAAAACATAACACTCCACGAAGGAGTGACGAATGCCTATATGAGATGGTGAGCATCCGCTTACTCCTGGCTGAGGGCGAGACCCCGATGAAACTGGCACTCGCCTACTACTTACTCGCTGCCTAGGGCGAGTGCGGACCGATTGTCACACTTGTCAGGCTGCCCGCAAGCCTGGCAAGTAGGTGATGTCTGCACTTCCCATCCTGCTATATATATAACTAGACACAGGTAGGTGATGTCTGCACTTCTCATCCTTCTCGGCTTTCTCTCCCGCCTCTATTGCATAATGTCGCTCTCGAAAGATGTTCAGGACCGACTTGTTGTCGTGAGAGAGGAGGTTAAATCCTATGTTGTTAGGTTTGCTCCCTCGCTTTCTCGGAAAGCTTTGAGCTCACCGCAAAAGCTAAAAAAGACCAAGATGGTCAGGCGCGACTTGACGGTGGGAGGGTTCATCCCGCTGACTCCATCACCACTCTCTGGTACTCCACAGGTATTCATATTCGTTCTTCCACTCGCCATCTTTTAGAGGAAAGATAACCAACACCACTGTGGCTACTCGCAGGAAAATCCTTCGAATGAGAAAGATGTCGGGAAAGGAACAACGAATGTCGGCCTGCACTGACATGAAGTCGGGGGCGATTAGCCGGCCCCGGAGACCAATACCCAAATCACAACAGATGATCTCCCGCATACCCCCCAGTAAGTCACCTTTTGTGACCCTCTTTTTCTTATCCCTTATCTCTTCCTTATTTATACTTCTTGCATCTCCCATCTTTGGGACCACGAGCCTGAGTGCTTTACCGCTCAAGTCTCCAGCCCGCCCAATCCTTCCTGATCTCGCCCCAGGCTCACGCCTCCCGGCGGAAGGGGTTTCTAACCTCCCGCCTCCTGCTAGCAATCCCGCCGCCAAACAGGCGCTTCTCCGCCCAGGGCTCGTGAAGGCGCACATTACCTTCGACACACCCTTCAAGGGCCGGCCCAGTACCTCTCGCTGACACCCGAGCAGAGGCGTTGATACTATGCCAGGTAAATAAGCGCATTCGTCTCGTTCTTATTAGAATTCGATCATGCATGGCTGAATGGTGGAGACCGGCCCCATCGGGTCGACGCAAAAGTGTCCGACGCCGCACACGATCGATCTATTACAACCTGGATTATTTTATGACATTTCAATTTTGCAATTTTAATTTTATTTTGCATTTTATTTTATCAATTTTAGTTCGTTGCACGCCTGCGCGTGTAGCTATGTTTGTTGCACGCCTGAGCGCATATTTTTGTTTGGAGTTTTATTTTATTCTCCAATTATACATACATATATATATACACACACATATATATATATACACACATATATATATACCTATATATATGTATATATACAAATGATCATATATATATATATATCTTTCACTATTATAAGGGAAAAGTTGTCTTTGGTGAAACATTCAAAAATACCAATTATGCACTCATTTTTATATTTTAATGACAAATATTATAATCTATTTCAAAGAAATTAAAATACAATGTCCATTCAAGTAATTACACTATCAAAAAATTAGAAGTAATGATGAAAATTCATTTAAATTCAAAAAAAAATTTAGTAGAGCTCTTATACCTATTATGTTAGGTTGTCATTAGGCATGTCAGCGGTCTATTCAAGAAAGGTTGTCATTAGGCATATCAGTGATATTTTCGAGGTGATGACATTAAATCAATCAACTATATTAAAGTCAAAATTAATATTTTTAGGTCAAAACGTATATTGTTTTACAAAATAAAAATTGTAATATTTATGTATATTTATTTACAGTCATTTTGAGTACTCATATGTATATGTTGCGGGAGAAATCCGCTTTGATGGGGCGGGCGAAACCCGTCGTTGTCGGTCGGGTTTCGCCCCCATCCATTTCCTGGATGCGGCCAAAGGCCGCCCGAGAGCATCGAGTCGGGAGGGCGAAGCCCGCCGTCGCCGGCCGGGTACTGTCGCGCCTGGCCGTAGGGGCGGAGCCCCGTGTCGGGCACTCGTGCGGGTGTGTGCGTGCGAGTGCGCGTGCGCGTGCGCGTGCGGTGCGCGTACGGGTGCGCGTGCGCGGGCGCGTGCGTGCGCGTGCGCGTGCGCGTGCGCGTGCGCGTGCGCGTGCGCGTGCGTGCGCGGGTGCGCGTGCGGGTGCGCGTGCGCGTGCGGGTGCGCGTGCGCGTGCGGGTGCGCGTGCGCGTGCGGGCGCGTGCGCGTGCAGGTGCGGGTGCGGGTGCGCCTGCGGGTGCGGGTGCGCCTGCGGGTGCGCGTGCGCGAGCGCTTGTGTGCGTGTCATCTGCCGGTTCAACACATCTCGAAACTTGAGCCCGCACCGTTCCTCTTCTCATTCGGCCCGAGAAAAGCAGAGCCGCAAGATTAGGACTGTCATGTTTCCGTCTTTGGCGCTGCACCAGGAGTGGAACCCGCATGAAGCTGCCCACGATCGGCGATTTCCATCCACGACGGCAGACCCGACGCAACAAACGATTGGTCCATCTTCGTTTTCTGGCCACGTCCTCCTCCTCCGACGGTTTCTGCATCTGCCATGGCCGTCCTTCACCGCAAGATTTTTTATTTTCTGTTTTTTTCCCTGTTCAAAACCCTATAAAGGGGAGATGTGTTTGTATTTTGTTTTTGGTGAAGATTTGATGAATGTATTGATGTTGTATGCAATCTCCTATGTGACTTGATTCTCTAGGAATGTTAATTAGAGTGTTTTGTTAGCCTTGGGGAAGACGATGAACAGTAAGTCGGTGTGTGCTTACTGTGATTTCAGTTAGTGATAATGAATAGTGATTAGGGTGTTGATGAAATTATTGATTGATGCGCTATGTGCTTCCTGTTAGAGTTAGGGGTTGCTGCTCCTGTGCGATTGTTGTAGGTAGTGGTAGAAGAAAAGCTTCAGGTTGCTGCAGATTCCATTGTTGTCGTATAGTTAGGAAGATGAACAGTAACTTTGATTTTTCTGTGCTTGGTATCGTGCTTGTTCTTTGATTCCCGATTGAGGGGAGAGGAGAGGTTGAGTGATCCTTTTAGATTATCGTAGTTGAATCTGAGAGAGAGAGAGAGTTGTTCTGAATCCGTGAACAGTGAAGTGAGTGACAATTAATTATTGTACTTGAGATTTTGTGGAGCCTTTAGTGTGAAGAGCGAGTGAATTTAGGTTGTTAGTTTGTGCCTTCCTTACACGACTGAGTGAGTGATTCCGTGGAACCACCTCGTGTGAGTGAGTGAATTTTCTCCTCGGTGCCCGTGTGCGATAACGGCCGACCTCGGAGTGGAGATCGAAGGTGACGAGGAGTTTCTCACGTGATCGCCATCGACTTCGGATACGGAAAGACGTCTCTTTCCATGGATAACTGTTTTTATCTCTTCTTTTGTGTGTGTCTCTATATTTTCACGTATGATCATAGACTCATAGCTGAGTTTTCGCCCGAGTTTTGTCAGCGAACGCTACGTCGAAAACTCCAAACGGAAACGTATTTGAAGTTCACGATTTTCGTTTTGCTACGACAAGGGGAACAGAATGAAAGTTGTGAATTTCCCTTCCCCGGATTTAGAATTGAGCCATTATTTAAGAAAATTCATTTTTGAAACGAAAAAGTAATTTTGTGCTTTCAAAAAAAATCCTAGTTGCGTAATTTCTTAAGTGTTGCGCCCTCTCTAAAAATTGACATAAATAATGTATCCATCGGTTGCATTTAGGGTTTCCTAGAAAAGCCGACAGACGCGCAAACCCTACACGTCGTCCTGCATCACTAAACCTATCCATTGCAGGCTATCGTGAGATCTCGTTGACTGATGTTGACATCGATGAGTTCTCGCCGCCTCCCTCTCCTGACATGATTGCAGCTTTCTTGGGCGACCCGAAGGACGTCGTAGTACTGAAGAGGCAAATGACTGAGCTGTTCTGGAAACACAACATCATGCTACGCGAGATCTACAATCGGGTTCAGGAGAACCAAGACTCCGTCGAGGAATGACTGCTCAGCCTGAAAAACAACTATTCGCAGCTGATGGGAGAGTTGGGGGCGGAGTTGGCAGTAGGACGGACTACCCTGGGATCCACATCGCGCGAGCCGAAGATCAGTTGTGTGTGGCGCAATAGGAGCTACAAGCCATTCGTGTGCATCAATGTTCGCACGGGCCACCTAGGGAAGGGAGGAGAGGCCGGGGACAGTGGTAACGACCCCCATGATGGGCCTACCGGCTCACTCCCCTACCCCTTCTTTTTTTAATTGTACCTGCTGTGATGTTTACATTTCTGTTGGTTGTGTCAAACATTGCTCCTGTCGTATAAATATTGTGAATGTATATGTGCACTTGATGCTTACTTACGATCTCGCCTCGTGATTGTTCTTTTCTCTCGTTGATCTGCTTTTAAACCCTTGAATAGGGTATTAGCTCAGACTCGGCGGTGAGTGGGGGATTGCGGGATCGGTCCAGGGACCGAGGCGGGGCGCGACAAATTGGCTATCCACACACCCCTCGCCCTGGATCCCTCCCGCCCAATATTTTCTATATATAGCCCTCCTCATCCACCGCATTTACTACTGCTTGATACCTTAACCTTTTTTTTTTCTTTCTTGCACTCGCGCTTCCCGCTTTCTTTTTGACACTTGCAAAATGACTGGTGATATTGGTGGTCGATCAAAATGCGTCGCGGCCTTTGTCGACTACCCCTTCTATCACTGCAACCTGACGGAGGACGAGTACCATTCGCTGGTGGGGCTCTACATCTCGTCGGGGTTCACCGCGTGCCGCCCGGGGAAGGAAGAATCACTGATCACTTCTCACCAAACGAGCTTGCGATACCCGCAGAACACTTTGAAGTAGGGCTCCGCCTCCCCATGTGGCCGGAGGTGCGCCAGGATCTGCGTTACTTTGGAGGTGTTCCCGCTTAGCTCAATCCCAACTTCATCTCCCTGCTGGTAGCATTCGCCTGCTACATGTGGGAGGAGCGGATAGAATTCAGTCTTCCTGTCTTCCACAAGCTTTTAACTTCAGGGTCAAGAAGGATGGGATCGTGTTCTTCTCCGGCAAGAAGGATGGGATAGAGTTCAGTCTATCCCGGGATAGGTAGCATTCGCCTGCTACATGCGGGAGGAGCGGATAGAGTTCAGTCTTCTTGTCTTCCACAAGCTTTTAACTTCAGGGTCAAGAAGGATGGAATCGCGTTTTTCTCCGGCAATAACCTCAAGGCCATCGGTCTCGCCAACAAGAACCAAATGGATCCGCAAATTCATCTTTGTGTCAGGCGATTTCGGCAACCTTCCTCTCTCGCCTATTCAACAGGAAGAATCGACCTATCGCCCTCCCAGCATTGGAGGTCACGAGGACAAACTCCAACAGTTCTTCTTCCATAAGGACTTCGACGTCCCTTACCTGAGGAGGAATGTCGACTCGCTCCTTCCTCTGCTCGCCGGCGAAGGTACCTTCCATCCCTCTGACTTCTAGAATGTTTTCTTTCCTTGAGAATTTTTTTACTAACAGCCACATGCACATGGGTGCAAGATCTACCCCTTCATCTGCCTTACGCGAGTGGCATGGCTCTCGCCTCGGAACACGCATGCGGGGAGGCCGTTGTCGCGGCTTGCAGGAGCGAACCAGGAACGTTGTTGAAGCCAAGTGGCCAGAAGCGAAAATCCGACACGTCCCCTGTCCTGTCGATCCCAAAGAAGCCAAAGGCCACAGTACTCGCCAAGGGTAAGGAGGTCAGCGCGGCTCCTCCCGCGAAAATCCTGGTTGCGAGCGAGACCGCGGGTAGGATCTCCAGCGAGACCGTCAGACCTCGGCAGCGCCAAAAGAGAAAGTGGTGTCGAGAGGTAACTGGAATTTTGGTCTGGGCGAGAAGTTTTTGGACGATGTCGGCGAACCCCTACTGCTCTGGGATAGGGAGGCCAACATGGCCTCTATCTCTACAATCCTTCCCTCCTGGCAAGAGGGTGAGACTGTCTCCGGTCAAGCATATGCCTTCTCCTTTGGGCTTTACGGACAGGGCAGTGCCGCCTATTATAATGGCGCAACTACGCAAGCACTCGCGTATGAGAGGGCGCGAGCCCAGCTCCGCGCCCTTGAGCATGCTCATATGACGGCGCGCCGCGACATTCGCCTATCACGGAACCTTGCTGATGTCAACGACTCATGAAATCTGCTGTCGGGAGAGGTCGTGACGCTGAAGCAGAGACTGGAAACTGCCGAGAGACTTCTCGTCGGGCACGTCAGTGAAGTGATAAGATCGCGCCTACTTTGCGTATTCACTACTTTGCGTTCTCCTCGCTTTAACCTTTTCTCTTCAAACTTCTTGCAGGATGTCGCGGCCGCCGCTCAACTACACGCAAGAATCACCCGTCTTGAGGAGGAGAACCGGGGGTTGAAGGCCCAGAACGCACAGTTGGTCAATACCCTCATACCACCAATTCCCAATGAGAGGAAAAAACTCGAACAATATTCCCAACACAAAATCGAAATGACGATGCAGGAGAACGCCATCGGGGCGACAAGGCACGCGCTTCAAGTGATGCAGAGATTCGGCCTTATGAGGGGCGAAGGTGTGAGTGTCACCGCCGAGGACCTGATCCCCAAGTTGTTCTTACCTATTGCTGAATCAAAGGACGACGCCGGCCCATCCTCCCGCAAGAGCGAGCAGTCGGGATGACCCTCCTGAAGCTCTCGCTATTACAACTTATGTATTTTCCTTTTCTTTTTGGGTGTGACCCTCTTTGTTTTCACAAGATGTAACACTCACTTTGAGAAATGAAAAATATGACTTTAGCTTTGACTTTTTTACTTACTTCCTGATTTTTAATCTTAGTAGTTCCATCACGCGCCGCCTATATTCCTCCCACGCTCTAACTACTCGCCGACCCTTAGCTTTAAGTCGCGAGTGAAGAGATTTTTGTGGAAGGAACGGCTTGTGAGACCCTAGCCCAGCCTTTCACCGCAGTCTTTTGCTAGGCCTTAGGTTGACTTCTTACACTCGTGTAGCGCTAGTGATATCTCGCACTCGCGCGTTAGAATTAGGTCGGCCCTTAGGACCCACATCTGTGATGCTCTCGCCCTTCTCGAGTTCATGTGTGACTATTCCATTCTTACCTTTATTTTTCGAGATTGGCCCCTGACAAGTGCCCGACTAGCGAGATCCACTCCTGGACACCCTCATTCGTTTGTACCTTCCATTATGCCTCTAATAAGCTTTGGTCTTTGTATTTATCCATCGAGCGCCTTCCAGCCCTGCCAGCTAGTGATAGTCTGACAGCGGGATCTACTCGTGGTCATCATGATCCAACTTTCTCATCCACTGAGCGCCTTCCAGCCCTGCCAGCTAGCGGGAGTCTGACAGCGGGATCTACTCGTGGTCATCATGTTTCAACTTTCTCATCCACTGAGCGCCTTCCAGCTTTGTCAGCTAGTGAGAGTCTGACAGCGGAATCTACTCGTGGTCATCATGTTTCAACTTTCTCATCCACCGAGCGTCTTCCAGCGCTGCCAGCTAGTGAGAGCCTAACAACGGGATGTACTCGTGGTCTCTCAACCAACATTCCATCCCGTCTCTCCGAGAGGTCAACCTGCCCTGCCGGCCAGTGGAAGCCCGGACAGCAGAACCATCTCGAGGGCTTTCAATCAATATCTCAACCTGCCTCTCTAAGAGGTCAACCTACCCTGCCGGCTAGTGGGAGCACTGTCAGCGAAAGCATCTCGGGGCTTTCAAATCAACATATCAACTTGCCTCTCCGAGAGGTCAACTTGTCATGCCGGCTAATGGGAGGCTGGTCAACGAAACCATCCCGAGGCTTTCAAATCAACATCTCAACCTGCCTATCTGAGAGGTCAACCTGCCCTGCCGGCTAGTGGGAGCCCGGTCAAGGAAACCATCTCGGGGCTTTCAAATCAACATCTCAACCTGCCTCTCTGAGAGGTCAACCTGTCATGTCGGCTAGTGGGAGCCCGGTCAGCGGAACCATCTCGAGGGCTTCTAATCAACATCTCAACATGTCTCTCCAAGAGGTCAACCTGCCCTGTCGGCTAGTGGGAGCCCGGACAGCAGAACCATCTCGAGTGCTTTCAAATCAACATCTCAACCTGCCTCTCCAAGAGGTCAACCTGCCATGCCGGCAAGTGGGAGCCCGGTCAGCGGAACCATCTCGAGGGATTTTAATCAACATCTCAACCTGCCTCTCTGAGAGGTCAACCTACCCAGCCAGCTAGTGGGAGCTCAATCAGCGGAATGATCTCGAGGGCTTCAAATCAACATTTCAACATGCCTCTCCGAGAGGTCAACCCGCCCTGCCGGCTAGTGAGAGCACGGTAAGCGAAACCATCTCAGGGCTTTCAAATCAACATCTCAACCTGCCTCTCCGAGAGGTCAACCTGCCCTGTCTGCTAGTGGGAGCCCAGTCAGCGGAAGCATCTTGGGGCTTTCAAATCAACATCTCAACCTGCCTCTCCGAGAGGTCAACCAACCTTGTCGGCTAGTGGGAGCCCGGTCTCGAGAGCTGCCTCTCCGAGAGGTCAACCAACCTTGTCGGCTAGTGGGAGCCCGGTCAGCGGAACCATCTCGAGAGCTTCAAATCAACATCTCAACATGCCTCTCCGAGAGGTCAACCTACCATGCCGGCTAGTGGGAGCCCGGTCAGCTGGAACCATCTCGAGAGCTTCAAATCAACATCTCAACCTGCCTCTCCAAGAGTTCAACCTGCTCTGCCGGCTAGTGGGAGCCCGGTCAGTAGAACCATCTCGAGGGCTTCAAATCAACGCCAAAATCTGCCTCTCCGAGAGGTCAACCTGCCCTGCCGGCTAGCGAGAGTCTGGTCAGCAGAACCATCTTGGGGCTTTCAATCAACATCTCAATAACATTTATCATCCACTTAGTGAAAAACTTTTTAGTATAATGCGCCCTGACCTCATCTATCAGGTACGAGGCTCATCACAAAAAAGAACTCACCAAGATAAGGCTCCTTCAGAGCGTTCGGTCCTCACAAAGGTCTTCTTCATCTGTTCCTCCCACTGCCACTTCTTCGATCCTCACCTTTGGTTGTTGTTCCATCAGGCCTCTCGCCCCTCTTATCTCTAGGAACTCCGGTTAGGCGGTTGTTGCATGACCTTCCTCCTGATGGAAGTTGCAGTAGGGCCACTCCACCCCGCCCCTTCCTCTCGTTTCTGGGTGATTCCTTCTTTCTCTCCTCCTTTCTTGGCCGATTGTCATAGTTTGTTCCGGAGGGGGTAGGAGTGGCATAGGGCCTTGTCTCCACCCTTGGGAGAATCTTCTTCCTTGACCCTGAGGGGGTCCTCCTTGCTCCTCCCAATCCAGCCGGTTGTTCGGCTCCTGACGACACCATCCTCGCTGATATCCTTGAAAACCATGTCCTCAAGGCTCGTCTCTCCTCCTTTCCTCCTGCATACTTCCTCCCCGCTCTTTTACTTCTTCCTCCGCCAACCTGGCTAACTTCTTGGCAAAAGTCGGATTCGCCGCCTCCCTTTCATTTCCTTTGTTGTCATCTCCATCAGTTCTTCGAAAGATAGTGGTGTCTCTCGCTTCAATTCCATCCTGAAGAACCCTTGACGTAGCTCCAGTGTGAAGGCTAACATCAAGATGTACCCTGGTACTTCTCGAACTTCCTCCTAGAACCTGTCAACGTAGCTGGCCAGTACCTCCTCTGCTCCCTGCTGGATCTTGGAGAGTGTCTCGGCACTTTTCTTTCTCTTCTTAGATTTTGAGAAACGCAATTGGAAACTTTGACGCAAGTCCTCGAACCCATATATTGATGTCACGGGAAGCTTGTGAAACTAGTCCCTCGCTTTTTCCTTTAGAGTGATGACGAAAAGACGACACTTGAATGCATCCGACATCGGCCTGATAGAAACCATGTCTTTGAACCATTGCAAGTATTGGACAGGATCATCCTTGTCAGAATAATACGTCATCTTTGGCTCCCTAAACCCTTTCGGAACTGGCGCGGAAACTATCAGTTCGCAGAATGGGCTCCCACCTCCTGAAGGTCTCGCATGCTCCACTCGCGCGACCAGCTTGCAGGCCGGGAACGCACTCGCCGGACTAGGGAAGAGTTCTCGCCCGTCTAGAACTCGCTCCTACCCTCCATTCGCCGCCTCCTTACCTGGCCTCTGTCCTGGGGCGTTCTCGCCTATCCCTGGCGGCGTTACTACTTGGACCGCGGGGGTCGAGCACTCGGCCCGCACCGCGAAAAATGCGGAGTGGATAGTCTCTAGGACCCCTCCCTCTTGAACTCTTCCAATATCTCGACCGTGACTGGTGTTGCGGGTGGTGGCGAGTTGTCTGGGTTGGTACCTTGTCCTTCATCTTCAGCCATGGAAATTGCTCATGGTTTTCTTGTGCTAGTTACTCTCCACGCTCACCGCACCAAAATATTGAAATCGAAACTTGACTTCTTGTGGAATTCGGACCCAAAAAGGGTAACCTCGCACCTAATTCTCATGAAGAACTGCACAAGACCAAAGACTTAGGACTAGAACAGATCCTGGGCTACAACACAGAGGTCTCGTCATACACCCGAAAGATCTTAAAGAGCTTCCCCTCCCTAGCCAATGCGGAGTTGGAGCGCCTTGGAGGGCACTTGAAAGCCAACCAGAAAACCAGAGGAGGAGGAAGCCAAAAAGGGATTTGATCCCCTCCAAAGGTGCCCCTACAAATCAATTTATAGTTTTTCAAGTCTGTTCTGCAAACAGCGTAACTCCGTTGTTCGAATCTACTATACGCAGCCCAACCGGGTCTGCCGACAGCGTAACTCCGCTGTTTGAAAAGGCTATTAGCAGGCTAAAACATAACACTCCGCGAAGGAGTGGTGAATGCCTAGACGAGATGGCGAGCATCCGCCTACTCCTGGCTGAGGGCGAGTGCCCGATGAAACTGACACTCGCCTACTACTTACTCGAGGCCAAGGGCGAGTGCGGACCGATTGTCACGCTCGCCAGGCTGCGCGTAAGCCTCAGGCCTTGGGCGAATGCAGGCCTGTTGACCTCATTCGTCTGGCCACGTGCAAGCCTACGGTCTTGGGCGAGTGCGGACCCAATTGCCCCACTCGCCTGCTCGACTTTCCTGAGTCATAGGGCCCTTTTGCCCCTGGGATTCTCTGAATGACTCACTCTGCGAACACGGAATTGTACAGGGTGTAACCTGTAATTATGCAAACTCCCAGGGAGGTCCCAGTAATTAACCCCACTTAGAAAATATGATTCTTAAGAAAATAGACCACTAGGAAGTGCAACAATTAAGTAGAGCAACCTATCAGGAGAAATACCTGGGGGAGAAGCATTGGGGGTTTATACCCAGCCGCTTAGCTTAAGAAAAGTAGACCCTAAGAAGGGTATAAAGCCAAATGAATTTAAGTTGGATCCCAGTTAGGATAGGACAATATTTTTTAACACAGCTTGCCGTCAACTTGAAACACTGTGTGACTTGCAACAACGGCGACACAGAATTTCAAAAGCAAGAAAGTGAAAGAATATAATGCATATTTACTCAAAACAGCAAATTATGGCCTTCCTCATTCACGAAGTGCTTTAACTAACTTACATTCGCATTCTGCTCCGCTATAGCGATCATCATCTCATATCACAGGGAGGAAATACCTTGAACTTCATGCTGAAATTTGCATTCGGCATTGGTTTTGACCCAAACACCTAGTCATATAAGAGCAATGCATGTGAATCTGTTATGTCTTGCGATTCACCTTGCCAAGACAGGGAACGAAGGTAAAGAGTCCCAATGGCCCAAAGATGCCCTAAAGACTCGAACTATGCCCTTATATTGGGGATACAGCACAATATATGTTAATAATACTAAAGAACCAAAATAGACATTAGGCTCAAACTGATGCTGAGCAGAGACGAGCACGAGCTTTGGGCCTGTTCGGGGCTAGTTTGGCGAGTTACCATATATGACGTGCCCGGATCGATGATCGGACTCCGCAGATGTATTTGGATCTGCGTCGCGAGTCAAAAACATATATTAGTTTATATTTTTTGATTTTATTTTCAAGTATTTTGTGGCCGACCCCACCGGCCAATTATAGCCGTTGATGGAGGATGCCCGAGTTGCTCTTTTCTTATAAATAGATGTGTAAGGGCTGAAAAGAGGCTATTGCAGAATTTGGAGACTTCTATTCCCGGATTCCAGCGACCACTCCCTGGTGCCGATGTCGTGGAACCCTAGGTGACGACTCCTAGACACTCAACCCCCCCCCCCCCCCCCCCCCCCCCCCCCAAGGTACTACCCATCCATAGTCTTTTTCTTCTCTCGCCGAAACCCTCATCCGCAGCCTCTACAACCCCCAAATCCCAACCCCCTACCGCTATCCAGGAAGCCGAACACTGGTCACCGATCACTGTTCACCGATCACTAATTACTTGTTCACGGGTTACTGTTCACGTTGGCACTGTTCATGTTGGTCACTGTTCACGCCGACCCTCCACTTCTTCCCTCCTGTGGATCCACCCCCCCCCCCCCCCCCCACCTAATTTCTTGGATCAATTCAGATCTAAGAATTTCAGCCCTGATCTGTTATTTCCACCATCCGTTCATCATCCCTCACCAGAATTCGATCCCAAAATATCGGATCTACCCCTTCCCGGCCCGGATCTACTTGTACGTGGACGGATCTACCCATTTCTCACCCGATCTCATAATTTACCGCTGAGGGCAGCCACCACCTTCATTTTCACGCCGCCGGTTTCGCCTCCGATCGCCGATCTACACATCCGGACCCTCATTCTTCAGTGTCTTGGTTCAGCCCGCTACTTTGCGAGTTTATTTTGTGGTATTAGATTATTTGATTTGACATTTTTATTTGGTGAATAAATGTATGTGTTGTGATTCTTGCTCGTAGAAATTGTTTCTGTCCGCTACTAATTTGCAGGAGGAGACATTCGCCGCGCGCTTTGTTTTGGCCCTCCAAGTGGATGAGGCCATTATAAATTGCCAAATTAATTAACTGTTTTCAATTTCAAATATTTGTGTGCAGTTAGAATTATCATTGCTCAAATTTATTTGTCGAGATATCGACGATTACATTGCATTTAGGCTCTGATTAGCGTGTCACCCTTGCACTATCACCTAGCGTTGTAGGTTTTGTACACCCGTACCCTACCTTACATTTTGGTATCAAAGGGCAATGTTAGGTCATTTGCATGCTTCGTAGTGTTAGGTTTTAAATAGTCTTTATGTTCATTTATGTCTAGTTATCGCTATCGTTCGTCTTCCCTATCTAGGTATCCTGAGTCTACCTATATCCAACCTCATAGAGCCCCTTTAGAAAAACTTTCATGTTATCATTATGATTATTATCGTTCCTCGCACACCACTCCTAGAGATCGTGTCGACCCCTCGACACAATTCCATTATGCTAGAGGCGATCACCATGACGAGAGATCCTCACGTCTTCATCATTACACCTCTCTGCGACTTCATGATGATAGAATTGAATATCGTTCAGGTCATCGCCGCTACACATCTTCTCTAGGAGAGGAACCTGAGTTTGGATACGAGCAACCTCCATTGCACGTTCACTGGCTCATACGCACCCATGAGCACAATCTTATTATGTTAGGAACTACCTTCTAGACGACCCTCACGAACCCTATAGAGGTCATCATCGGCAGGATCATAGCACATGTCAAGACCCTCCTAGTGTTCCACCAATAGAGTTACCTGAGGCTGAATTTCTGCGATTAGTTCTTGACCGTTTTGATCTCTTAGAAGCTCAATTTGATCACCTAAGATCTACATTACGAAGAAAGCATAGGGATTTGGGTCAAGCCATAGATGCAGCGAGTATTGCTCCCACCGAGATAAGAGACCCGACACTTTGTTTTGATCCTTCTCAATTTGATGAGATTCCGTGCTCATGTGATCTTGAGGTTGAATCTGATCATGACATTTTGATACAGGTGGAGAGTGATGCTAGCATGACTAGTGAGCATGGTCACGTGGGTGAGGACGAACAACCTAGTGACTCTGTGATGATATACTCATCATTTTCACCTCACCTATACCTACATCTAGACCTAGTGTCCCCTTTGAACAGAGACAAGGTTCTTAACGCTATATCGATTGACTCACACTTGAGTCTGGTCACCCCCTGCTCCTATTAATGATCTCATTGTTGAACCTCCAGATAAGTCTCCTGATGAGCCACTACTCCCTTGGGAGGTTCATGAGGCTAGCGTTTATTTTGTTGTGGGTGTCCTACTTGCTCCCACAGACACTATTGTTATTGGTGCCCACTTCGTGGTGGACTATCCTATCATTATCGACCTCCTCGGGATTAAGTCCCCGAGAGGCTCATTTGACAAGCCTTCCCTCCTACATTTTAGTGATGAATCGTGTATCAGCACTAGTGATCATCTCACACGTGATGACTTTTGATGTACACCCCTTGGTGAGCCACCTGATGGGCTATATCACTTGAGAGATACCCATCACACCAGAGCTCCGCACTATTTTGCCACCATCTACATCGTCCCCACGGACGATGACGTCGATCACCTCAGATTTTTTTATCGACCACCCGGTAAGCCTCCTGATAGGCCACCTCATGTTAGTAACATCCAAGTCATTGTCAAGCCTTCCCCTAGGAAGTGTGTCGAGTATGTTGTGCTCTATTTGCATCATTCGCTTCATTTGCATGAGTCGATTGTGTCACTTGTTCACCATTTGCATGAGTCGATTGCCTTCCCCTAGGGACTATTCTGAAGTACCGCGGGAACTGGCAGCACTCGGGCCACAACGGAAGTCACGGGCCGACTTCGAAGTGGCGGAGGGGCAGGACTATCTCACCTTTGAGAAAGGTGTTTAGTCGCTCGGTCCGAGCGGGCAGCCTGACCGAGTATTCCTCAGGTGGGTGCCTTTGGCGGAAGTCTTCAAGATCTCGCTCGGTCGTGACGGACTTCTTGAAAACGGCTTCTGTGAAGTTGAACGCATGGGCCTGTCGGCGGGCCTTGACGTCGTGGCTAACCATCTTGAGCGAGAAGAGTGAGAAGCGCGAACAGAGTTAGAGCGAGAAAGAAGGTGCGAGCAATGTCAAACTACTCGCGAGCAAAGTTCAGAAATCGCAACAGCGTTCTAAAGACTCACATACCCCTTCTATTTATAGGCAGAGGCCAGGGGGTATATCTACCTCGCGCGAGTATCGGCCTAAGTCGTGTGCTAACCAAGAAATCAACCCTAGCTACAGAACCTATCTCACACAATGTTGTCCAAAAGATCGCCAGATCGCCATAAACCTACAAATACAGCTCGAGACATCGCAGCATGAAGACGAGTATAAAAGCAGAGCGAAAGCATCAACATTAACAAGTCGACAGAATGAACATGATATACAAACTCGCCTTCTTAGAATCAGTTCATTACAATATCGCCATGGGCGAGTACAAATGGAAGAAAGAAGAAAAGAAATTTCCTAAGTCCTAGGAGGCCGCTGCTCGGGAAGAGGTGGATGTCGTCAGGCCGAGCCCATCTCGTGTGCACGTCAGAAGTGCTCACTGGCCATCGACATCGCATCGTCGCCCCGGTGCAGCTGCTCCTCCATCCTCGCAAGTTGCTCAGCGGATCACATGCTCGCCCTCATGCTGGACAACTCCTCATGATAGAGCTGGATGCGATGGTCGGTCATCGATTGACGCCGCTCCAGTTCGTGGATCATGTGCAAGCGGGCCTCGTAAGCCGCCAGTCGGTCCTGTTGCTCTTCAATCTTCGCCACCCTCACTTCCAATGTCGAGATCCGGCGATGAGGTTCGCAGATGGCGAGTTGGTCGAACTTGGCCTCCAGCTCGAGGAACGCGCGAGCAGCGGCTTGGTGATAGTCGTGAGCAGAAAGCCCAAGAGCATCGATGAAGGCCGCTCCGGGAGTTGCATGGCGACCTGTCAAAGGCAAGGAGTCATTGGGTCAGTTAAAAGCAGATATCAACAGCGAGCAGTTCAGCAGCAAGCGAGCTACTTTGCCGAGGGGATCGAGATCGGCGAGGGGGCGGGTTGCGGCGAGGTGGTTCTCGCGGGCCCGACGATGACCTTCCCGGGCGCTTGGCGGCCTGCCCCTGTCCACGACCTCCAAGGTCGCGACCTCCAGTCCTCGGCGGGAAGTAGCTAGGCCGCCTTCTTCCTGGATCTTGCGTCGAGCTCTCTGGCGGGATCTGAGGAATCGTGACTTCAGGGCAGACTTCGGGACGAGCTTCGTTGCCTGGCGGCAAAGGAGGAGGTGGAGGCAGTGGAATGCTCACCCTCGATTGTAGCGAGCTAGTCGGAGGCGGCGGTAGAGAGGTACTCGCCGTCGGCAGCGCCGAGGTGGTCGCGGGGTGAGGAGCTTTGCTCGCCCTGGGCTGCGAGGTCTTCAGCGCAGGAAGGTCTGGTCTTCTCGCCTCAGGGACTTGTGTTTATAGCCCCTTCTTGAGACCAACATTGATCCGGACGGTATGCCCGGATCGAGGTTGATGTCAAGCTTCGAGGCCGACCAGTGGAGTTGCTCGCAGAGGAACGACATCCAGAGGCTCGCCTGCAGTTGTCGGCGGAGGAGCTGCGAGTATAGAGAAAAAGTCAGCAAAGAAGAATACAGCTTGGTCAGCGACTTATTTAGTCTTCAACAAGATGGTAACCTTGGGAGGCAGCGAGATCTGCCTGCAGTTGTGCTTGGGACCCGACGAGGTCCGGGGCAGGAGTAGTCGGCGGAGAGAGGAGAGAGAGGTCGGGAATGGGTAACTCGGGAATGTTGCTCAGCCCAAGGTCGTCAAGGAGCTTCTGGGTGCTAGTTGAAGATTCAAGATGGACAGTCGAGGAGGTGATATTCTCAGCAGGCATAGGCGGGGTGTCGGCTTTGGAAGCGAGCGATTTCTTCAACCACTTCATTTTCTTCTTCTTGAGAGGAGGTAGATCGACAGCAACCTCGCCTTCTCGCGGTCTTTTTTGACTTGAAGGCTCGAGGAATTCGGACAAGGCGGCGAGGCTCGCTTGGTAGACTTCCTCGACAGACTTCGACATCGCGTGCGAGTTCAAACAGCGTGTCACAAAGACCAGCCACCCCCCCTATTTCTAGAGTTCAACAGGCATCCATCAGAAGCAACTCAGATACTCGTCCAAGCAGCTCGCCGAATAAGTGTTAGATGTTTTTTTTCAAGCTCCTACGTCGCTCGGAAAGAGCGGAGATTGCGTACAATCTATATTCGTCGAGGGTGGACCCCTCCAGAGCCAGGTCAGCAGGACTCAAAGTTAGTAAGTCAAGATAGAAGTCAAAGTCAACGCACAAGAAGGCAGAAGGTCTGGGTGAGTATAGCGAACTCCACTCTCATACTCGCCAGGTAGGCGACTAGACCTGTTAGTCGCCCAGCCGAGCGAGCTCCCCCCAAGAAGTCGCTTAGTCGCAAGGGGTGGGGCTATAAATAAGACCCCCCCCCCCCATTTCTTTGGATTTGTCTATAAATAGGACCTCAGGGGTACGAGGAGACGGACTTCGGAATCTCGCAAAAAATCTCAACCACCTTTTATCTAGACTGCGAGCTGAGCCTTTGGATCCCTTATTCGAAGAGACAGATCGCGAGTTTATGACTATCTATCTTAGTCGTCGCGGCTTTGCTATCAGCTAATCTACCTTGTACCCCGCTCGACCATTTTTGGTTGTAGAGGGGTTGCTTCTTCTAAGCTTTCGGGCACGTGGTGGGACCTCCCTGCCGCAGCGCCTGGGGTCCTTTTAGATGTCTGATAGTTTCTGCGTCTTAGCCCGTTAGTTGTCGAGTCTGACCGCTGAACCGATAACCATAGGCTGTATTGATCCGAATTTTTAGAGTAAGGAATTTTCTCGGCTTCAACAATAGTCATTGAACACCTTTCATCTAAGTGCTAGGTTCGTACCTATCATCTGCTTCCAAGAATCCATAGGTCAATTTGTTTTGTTCATATTCACAATATACATCGTGACAAATTAGATCTGTGCTCCCAAAAATGTGTATGTGTTGGCTACTACTCCATTATTAAGGGTTACCATTATTACCTCCCTCCATCTCATTGTTAATTTTGTACTATGAATGTTACTTTTTGTGAGGAATCATATTTTCAAACAAAATTAATGACTCTCATCAGAGGGAGAAGGGTGATGACAAGAAACAATTTATTGAAGAAGAAACCAATACTTGTGGCACTCTTCTTAAACTCCATATTATTCAATCTATACAAGCACCGCCTTAAATAGTGGCTACTTCACCATCCATGCCTATACCACCACATATGTCTGCTTCTTCTCCTATTATACCTATGCCATCTATAAGGTCATATAACCCCCTTTGCAAATCCTACCACCGCAAGCATACATGTAGAAAGAAGGTGGTGTTCCCTAGTATTCATACACCTCTGTTATCCGTTTCAAATCCAAATACTGAAGACGATCTTTACCTTCTTATTAACCCCTTCAAATGTTAAAAGTTGTGGTAATCACCATATGTCCAACTATGTTTCATATCATGACATCACCCCTGAACATTAAGCTTTTATATCTTTTCTATCATCGACTATTGTTCTTAAACTTCGGTAAGATGCAATTGATGTGCATTAATGGAAAAAAGGTCATGGAGGTTGGAATCCCAAAGCTTCCTCCTGGAAGAAAAAAATGTAGTCGGATCAAGGTGGGTCTTCTTTGTAAAGTAGAATAAAGATGGAGTTATAGAACGGTATAAGAAGAGCATGATGGCTTAGGGATATACCCAAACCCAGAGGGTTAATTATCAGCAAACCTTCACACATGTTGCGAAGATAAATTCCACTTAAGTGTTTCCATCTTGTGCAGCATGTCTAGGAATTACAACTATATATGAAGAAGGCATTTCTTTGCAGTGATTTTGAAAATGAGGTATACATGAAATTTCAACCATGTTTCTCTAAAAATGATTATAAGGAAAAATATTGTCACCTCAAAACCCCGTTTATGGTGTGAAACAACCTTTTTGACCGTGATTTGGAAGATTTCACATAATTATGACTTCTTTTAGATACAAACATAAAATTCTGACAATATTATGTTCATTAGGTCCACCAAAAGGAAAAATAAGAAGGTGCCGTTCTCACATATATGTAGATGATTTCATCATCACAGGAGCCAGCACTGAAGATATCTCCCGGTTGAAAGAAATCAAGATGAACTAGGATTGAAATAAAGCATTAGATCAAAATCTTCTTTGGCGTCAAGGTCATAGATATGAATCGTCATAGACTATTGGGAAAGAGTAGAAGGATGGGACTTATTATGGGAAATACAATGCATTACAAACGTATGAGATTTAGGATTTAGGCTTCATTTGGTTCGCCGGTGCCGGGTGGAAACGGAGAATTCGAACCGGAGGGGGGAGGTGGCTGCTCCAAACGGAGCTTTTTGGGGCGTTTCTCAAGGCGGGCGGGTGGAAACGTAGCAAACGCCGCCGGAGGTTCATTTGTTTACCCTCCTTCTGGCGGCGTTTGCCCAAAACGGAGAAGCAAAAAGCCCAAACAAATAGAGCCTTAGAGCTAAGGGTTTGTGCAAAAAAACTGAGGTCAAAGATATAGAAAAATTGAAGCATTTCTTAAAATTGGAATTGCACAAACCCTCAGCCCAATACACCCAAGAATGGATCCGTGGGTGCGGTGTCAAGAAATGAGTCTATAGTTGGGGTGCTAACTAACCCGGTGTATGGCAGAGGAAGAGGTGTGGGTGAGGGAAACAACACAACAGACTCAGTGAGGTCGATCAGACTCACTCTCAATCGGGGTTGCAGGAGACGGGTCAGAGATAAAAGATAGGTCACGCACTGAGCTAAGCCACCTCACTGGGGTGAGAGCAATCCGCCTTGTGTATCACTTCTGTCGTGGCTGACAGGATAGTGGTAGGTGTCATGGTGACCTCAGCATGAGATGGACTCGTACTGCGGAGGTCAGGGTGAGAATCACATCGACCAGCTCTTGCGGATTTCAATGACTATTCATAATGAAGGGCGAGCTGATATGTCTGCTCGAGGGACTCCGAGATATGATAAACTACCTTAGTATGAATGTCAGATCGAAGCCCAGACCGAAATCTGGTAGTGGCCATTGTTGGATCCTCTCGGAGATCGCTCCTCACAACTAACTCATCAAAGCGATCTATGTACTCAGTGACAGACATGGATCCTTCCTGGAGGGAAAATAATTGGTCGAGCAAGCGACTCCGCTATGACGAAGGCAGATATCTCTGACACAATATACGCTTCATGTTCGCCCAACTAGTGATGCGACGAAAACGGTCTCGCTCGCGGGTCCTCTCAATGCTAGCCCAATATGCCATCGCCTGATCTAAAAGTCTAAGTTTCGCAAATTTGACGTGACGCTCACCGAATAATTCAAAATGATCAAAATAGTACTCCATATTCACGAGACAATAGCTGAAAGACTCGGGACTCGATGAGTCGTCAAAGGAAGGTGAAGCAGTATGAAACTGACTCTCAAGATCTTTCTTGGAACGACTATCCTCATAATAATCATTACTAAGGTAACAGAGTCGTGTCGAAGGATCAACACGATCTGCTCACGTGTACGGATAAGAACGACGACAATCATCATATTGATCGTCTCTAGCATAGTGGGATCGTGTCGGTGGGTCAACACGATCTCTGAAAGTGGTGCACTGCGATCAAGAATGATCGTCGTAATAATGTGAGGATCTCCCTGACGGGGTTCTGTAAGAGCGGGTACAAGTGGGCTCGGGACCTCTAAATTGAGGGGGCGAATAATTGGGACGCCTAGACATGACAGACAAACATATAGACTCTATAACTACGTATCGAAAAGTGCACGCAACCTGCCTATGATACCAATTGACGCAGGACGGATCTATAGGCGGCGGGAAATATGTAACCTAACCCTACATGCTATGCAAATCTGACGGCTAGATCACAAATTAAATAATAAATTAAAATCATCTCACACAGATAGTTCAAGACAGGGTAAAATAATTTACTAGGGCAAAACAAGCTTACGCTTTCCTCCGCGTGGAGGGTCAAAGCGAGAGCGCTCTTCGAATAAATCCTGCAAATCACGATAATTTCTAACAAACCACCACAATACAAAATATCCAAACTAATATAGTGATCAAATCCAATATAAATATGCTAAAAATAATAATCATGTACAATGAATTCTCACCAAATAGTGGGCTGACCAAGGCACTGAAGAATCTAGAGCCGGAATTGCGTGGATGGCGATCCGAGGTGGAACCGCAGGCGAGGAAAATGATGTAGCTGGCTGTCCTCAATGGCGGAGGGTGGAATCGGACCGAAAATGGAAAGATCCGGCCACGTATGGATAGAGGGGTGGGGAAGGGTAGATACGACAATATGAGATCGGATCCGGGAAGAAAACTCCAGATTGGGACTGATCCGGGAGGAGGGATTTTGATGGTGGTTCTACTGAAGGAAAAGGGCAGTGGGGGGACTTCAAACAGGCGGCTGAAGGATTGTCCGGTTGTGAGGGGGATTTGGGAGGGTGCGGCGGTGGCCTGGGAGGGTAAAGCTGGGCGGCAGTGGCTTGCTGGGAGGGAAAATGGGCAGACAAGTTGATTGGGGAGGGGGTAAACTATAGGCTAGGAATAGTTAATTTCATTAAATAGTAGATACAAGAAGAATCAATAATCTGGACAGCAACATGATGCTGTGTTTGGAGGAATTGAGTGGCTGTGGAGAGGGTTTGGGAGGGGGAAAAGAGGGCTAGGGTTAGAGGTACCTTGGGGAGGGAGATACAAGACTAGGAGTCGTCACCTAAGGTTCCACGGAGTCGGCACCGTGGAGGGATTGCCGGATTTCGGGATTTCTTTCTCCAAAATCTGCAATGTCATAAATCAGCCCCTAAGAGGTCTATTTATAATAAATAAAATATTGGGGCATCCCCCATCAACGGCTATGATTGGCCGGAGGTGAGGCTACCCAAATACAACAAAAAAAATGCAAACATAGTGAAATAATATATCAAATCGATTCGCAATGCGAATCCAAACACATCTGCGGAGTCCGATCGTCGATCCGGGCACGCCATATATGGTAAGTCGTCAAATCAGCCCCAAACAGGCCCAAAACTTGTCCTCGTCTCTGCTCCGCATCACAAGGTATCTTCAAAACTTCAGCAAACAACCAAATTGTGATACTTTTACTGATGACATGCCTACTTTGAAAATGATTGATATCTTCTCCCGACCAGAGAGGGAGAACTAAATATTTCATGTTGGTAATATTTTCCTACTATATTTTCTAATTAACATTTCATTATATGGGACCATATATATACATCAAATCAATAGATAAAAACATTTATCCTTCCCCGTCAACTGGATGTGCATACTATTTTGTAAGACAAATGACATTTATGGTGAGTTGCATGAATCTCATGAGATAAACGAAATCATGCTACAATTAATACCAAAATCCTTAAACATGTGCTTGTGTTTTTCTTCAGAAATAACTAGGGAGGAAAAACAAAATATTGTGCCTAGATATAGTATAGAAGCTGAATATATATGGCTATATTACAAGGTCAATGTGAAATCCTATGGTTGAGATCTATCTTTTGAGATCTTATACCTCTGAAACATAAACAAAGTATCCTCTATTGTGATAATAAGGCTTCCAAGATGTAAAGATTACTAAAAAGTATCCTTCATGCCAGGATGAAAAGTAAATAAGAAATATGAAACAGAAAAACATCACAATTTGGCACTTAACCATTACTTTATTTCTCATAATCCTTGGCAAAATCAAGAGGCAACGACAATTTCACTTGCCTTTAGTGAAGAATCTTTTGTACTAGAATAACATATAAGCTTGTGATCCCATACAATATTCTCACGCACATGAGTAATCCATGAATCATCACACTTGTATCGCTGATTATCTTGTAGTAAGTATGTTGTGCAACGTCCAGAGTCTAGTTTACCAACATACGAAATCACTGCAAATATTTCAATTTCTGAAGCTAACTCCATATCAGCATCTGAATTTCTATCATCAATATTGAAAATACAGTTTCCAAAACCAACTCCTTAGGATGGAAGGCGGAAGAAAGGGAGTCATGTTTAGGTAAAATGCAAATATTTCACTTTCTGAAGCTAGCCCCATATCAGTATCTGAATCTCTATCATCAATATTAAAAATATGGTTTTCGAACTGACTCCATAGAATGGACGGAAGAAAAGGTGCCATCCCATGCCTAGGTAAAATGGAAACTGCATATAACGATCAATCTTCTTCGACATGTTTCTCTGCGACAAGTGCTCAAACCTTTTGATGTGAAAACAAGCAACTAGAGGAAGGTTTCTTGAAGATATTTGTTTTAGCGACTGTTGCTTACAATTTTGACAGATAGTATTTGAAAAGAACCCAATCTCTCCAATCTTGTAAAGTGCTTCAAACATCCCAAGAGGGTAGATGTTCCATCACTCTTTCCATTGCAGTTAAGAGAGCTTGTACGAGCACATTTTTATAGTCAATGCTATGATTTAAGTTAAATGACATGTCCACGCAAGGGTAAAATGTCGATGATGTGTAGCCATAGATGGTACTAGTGACGTCGGATCTCAAAGTACCTGAGAAAACATTGTGAACAATGCAGCAATCTCCAGTACCTAATGTCGCACAAAACATATATCTGACATTAAAGTAGTTAGATTTAAAAACTTAGAAAGTCGTGCACTTATTAAGGCTTGAAAAAAAATATGAAAAATCAACACAATATGATGAAAACAAACAATTAATAGGTAAATTTAACAGTCATATGAGACAGACCATGAAACTACCCACTCACAAAGCAGATCATTGATTGAACAAAGGAACTATAAAGATAGTGTGTGAAAGCTAATAACAGAGTTCAATTTGTAGCTAAATTTTCCATGAGGTTCAATAAAAGTTTATTCTATCTTGTTACAACTTCTAGTTATCAGATAACCTTGGTTGTGTCATTAAAAATTTCTTGTTAGAAAACAGTTTACCTCATCTAAAAGCTTCCCAAAGAACCACGGACAGTGATAATACAGCTTCCACTAGTATTGCACAAAATCTGACCCAACATGATAGAATCAAGCATGTAGAAGTTAATAAGAACTTTAGTAAGGATCACATGGACGAAGAAAATATGTCATCTTGTGTTCACCCAAAGACCAATTGACGGGTATCTTCATCAAAAGACTAAGTTGTGATACTTTTATTGACATGTCCAAGTTGGGGACAATTGATATCTTCCCCATACTTAAAAGAGAGTTGAATATATCAATTTTGTAATATGTAACTATTCTTATTTGCATTTTATTTTATGGGACCTATATATGTGTAGGCATGTTAAAATGTAATCCTAGATCAAATCAATATAAAAAAATTGTCTTATAATTTACATTTATCATTCATAATCATAGACTTTTGAAAAATAAACATATTGTCCTCTATAAGCTTCAATCAATATTTCAAACAATTCGGTTCAATACAATAGAATCAAGCACGTAGAATTTAATAGAAACTTTATTAAGTATCACATGGACAAAGAAAATATGTGCACCTTCCGTTCACACCAAAAACCAATTGATGGGTATTTCACCAAAGGACAAAGTTGTAATACTTTTAATGATGACATGTCCAAGATGAGAATGATAGATATCTTCTCCCGACTTGAGAGGGAGAGTTGAATATATCAAGTTTTAATATTTAGCTATTACATTTTCTTATTTACATTTTACTGTATGGGACCCTACGTTATGAAAGTCGCGCCCGAGGCGCACCTCAGGCGCCAGGCGCAGAGCCCCCCGCCTCTGCCAGATAGAGGTGGGCGAGGTGATGAGTCGCACCTGAGGCACACCTAGGCGCCCAATTCGTTGAATTCCAGCGAATTGGGCGCCCAATTCCCTGAATTCCAGCGAATTGGGCGCCCAATTCCCTGAATTCCAGCGAAATGGGCGCCCAATTCCCTGAATTCCAGCGAAATGGGCGCCCAATTCCCTGAATTCCAGCGAATTGTGCGCCAAATTCCATGAATTCCAGCAAATTGTGCGCCAAATTTCTTGAATTCCAGCGAATTGGGCGTCCAATTCCCTGAATTCGAGCGAGTTGGGCACCCAATTCACTGAATTCGAGCGAATTTGAAGCCCAATTCACTGAATTCGAGCGAATTGGAAGCCCAATTCACTGATTTTATTTTATTTTTCATTTGTGCGCCTCACGTGTCTCAAGCGTGCGCTTGCGCCTTTCTCCTTGCACCTAAGCTCCAGGACCCATTTTCGCATTGGTGCACCTTTAGTTACATAAATGGGACCTATACAGAGAGGCGGATTACAATGCAACCCTACATAAAATCAGTAGTAAAAAATTGTTCTTTCCCTTCAACTAGATGTACATACTATTTTGTTAGACAAATAGCATATATAAATAGGGAGTATCATGGATTTCATGAGATAAACAAAAAACCGGAAATTAATACAAATATCCGGGAAAAAAATTTATCCATCAGAAATAACTAGGGACTAAATTCATAATTCTTTTTTACTTTATTCAGGTGTCAAGCTTATAAGAAATTTGAACAATGCAAAGCAAGATGTTAAAAAAATTCCATATTTTTTTGCTTTCTACAAGGAGTCTAGTCTAAATTTGAAGTTGTTCTATCAGTTGAGTTTCGTTAAACTAGAGATATTAATAATTTGATATAAAAGATATAGAACTATTTAGGTTGTGCTTTTAAATGTGGCCGACAAACCAATATAACTTCTAATTTTGTAAAATTTCTCAGTCAAAATTCTATCATAGCAGAATGCTATCAATTTTTCCAAAAAAAAACTGATATTTTTCCACTATAGTATACTGCATCCCAATCAAAAAGCACGTACATGCTTCCAAATCAAAAAGTAGTGCGTTGTCAAATAAAATAGAAGAAAAACAATATATATATATATATATATATATAACTAAAAAATTCTTAAAGAAACAGTACCTGTGTTTCTATTACAGAGAGTTATGCACTGAAAGGAAGACCTCAAAAAACCTAGGCTTCCTTAGCTCTTAAACTAAGAGTTACAATTACCCTTCATTGAATGTAATAAATATCAATGAATTAGCATTCTTTCACTAATCATCAATATGTAATTCTAACGTTAATACATGTTGAAGCAAATACACTCTACTGCTTCCAATGTGTAAAGATTCCTAAAAAGTATCCTCCATGCCGATGAAAAGTAATTAAGAAGTATGGAACAAAACAAAATCACAATTTGCCACTTAACCATGATTTTATTTCCAAGATTCTTTGATAAAATCAAGAGGCAGCGACAATTTCACTTGCATTGTAGTGAAGAACCTTTTGTACATAGAATAGCATGTAAGCCTGTGATGCCCGCACAGTATTCTCACTCACACGAGTGATCCATGAATCATCACACTTGTACCATTGATTATTTTGTCGCAAGTACGTTGTGTAATGCCCAGAGTCTAGATTACCACTGTGTGTAATCACTGCAAATATTTCAAATTCTGAAGCTAGCTCCATATCAACATCTGAATCTCTATCATCAATACCACAAATACGGTTTCCAAACCGACTCCTTAGAATGGAAGATGAAAGAAATGGCACCATGTCTAGGTAAAATGGAAACTGCACATAACGATCAATCTTCTTCGACATATTTCTCTGTGGCGAGTGTTCAAATCTTTTGATGTGAAAACAAGCAACTAGAGGAAGGTTTCTTATAGACATTTGTTTTAGAGACTCTTGCTTCACTTGACAATTTTGACAAAATAGTTTTTGATCAGAACCCAATCTCTCTGACCTTGTAAAGCGCTCCAAACATCCCAAGAGGGTAGATGTTCCATCACTCTCTCCATTGCAGATATGAGAGCTTGTACGAGCACATCTTTTATAATCATTGCTATGATTTAAGTCCAATGATATGTCCACGCAAGGGTCATATGTCGTTGATGTGTAGCCACAAATAGTACAAGTGACGTCGGATCTCAAAGTACCTGAGAAAACTTTGTGAACAATGCAGCAATCTCCAGTCCCTACTGTAGCACAAAACATATACCCATCATTAAGTAGTTCAATTTTAAAATTTCAAAGGCTCTGCACTTATTAAGGCTTGAAAAAGCATATGGAAATCAATATAATATGATGGAAACAAGCAATTAATAGATAAATTCAATAGTCATATGAGGCAGTCCATGAAACTACCCGCTCACAAAGCAGATCATTGATTGAACAAAGCAGCCGTCAAGATAGTGCATTAGAGCTCCGGAATTTTCTTCAATAAGATAGTCCAATATGTGGCTAACCAAATTTTCCATGATGTTGAGTAAAAGTTTATTTGTCTTGTTACCGCTTTAGTTATTAGAAAGCCTTGGTTGTGTCATTAACAACTGCTTGTTAAAAAATATTGTTTACCTCATCTAAGAGCTTCCCAAAGAACTACCAACTAATAATAAGGCTTCTATCAGTATTGTAAAAAATTTGGTCCAACATAATAGAACTAAGCATGTAGAAGTTAATAAAAACTTTATTAGGGATCACATGGACAAAGAAAATGTGTATATTTCAAAAACAAATTGACGAGTATCCTCATAAAGGACTAAGTTATGACACGTTTACCGATGACATGTCCAAATTAGGAATGATTGATATCTTCTCCCAACTTTGAAGAGAGTTGAATGTATCAAGTTCGTAATATTTAGCTATTATTCTTATTTACATTTTATTGTAGCGGGCCCATATATATATATATATATATATATATATATATATATATATATAGAAATATTGTGGCATGCCAATAGTAATGAAATATAAAAGCATGAAATAATTTGGACCGTCCGATCTGAATAGGTCATAAATCTCATTCGCTCGATCAAATAAATTAATCAGGAACGGTCGTTTAAATTTTCATAGGGTTCTTAAACCTAGGATAGTAGGGGGTCCTAAACCTATAATTTTAATAGGGTCACTAACCTACAATGGGAAATTACCAATTTACCCTTCAGATTATGGAAAAAATCCAATTGGGCGAGACTAAACGCTGAAGAATGGAGGCGTCCTCCTAGACCGGTCGGGAAATGGCAGTCAGATTTGTCGTATGCGATTGGCGGGAGAGGGCGTCGACAGCCCAGTTGGACGATCCCCCTCGAAACTCGATGTCAAAGTCATACCCTAAGAGTTTGGCCACCCAAACCTGCTGCGTCGAGGTCGCAATCTTCTGGTGGAGGAGATAGCGCATGTTGTGATGATCTGACTGAACCGTGAAGTGGAGGCCAAGCAGGTAGCGCCTTCAATGATGTACTGCTAAAACCAGCGCCATCAACTCGGACTCATATGCGAAGCGACAGCACATGGTGGCTGCAAAAGTATGGATGAAATAAGTGACGGGTTGTCCGGTCTACATCAAAACCGCACCAACGCCAGAGCCGGAGGCGTCGCACTCCACTACAAATAGTTGCAAAAAATTTGTCATAGGTAAGACTGGGGTGGTGCTGAGAGCCTGCTGAAGGGTCTGGAATGTTGCAGTTGCAGCCAGTGGCCACTAAAAAATGTCAGTCTCTGACATCTTCAGGAGGCTGGAGAGCAATTTGGCGATCATGTTGAAGTCCCGGATGAACCGACGGTAGTATCCAGTGAGAACCAAGAATCCACAGACATCGCTGAGTAATCGGGGTGTGGGCCACTGAAGGATGGCCTGAACCATGTTCGGATCCATAGTTACGTCGTTTGAGGATATAGTGTGCCCCAAGCAACTAATTTTTGTCAGGCCAAAGACGCATTTCTTGGGGTTCACACAGAAAGAATGCTCTAGGAGAGTGGTGAGAGTGGCCCGAACATGGTCCAAGTGGTCCTGCCAAGATGAACTATAAACTAGAATGTCATCGAAGGAAACCAATATACACTTGCGCAAGACTGAAAGGAACAAATCATTCATGGTAGCCTGAAAAGTGGCGGGAGCATTGGTCAGGCCAAAAGGTATGACCAGGAACTCGTAAAGACCATCATGCGTGTGAAACGCCGTCATAGAAATGTCCTCCTCTCAAACCCGTATCTGGTGGTAGCTGTCGCGTAGGTCCAACTTATACAAATAGACTACTCCCTGTAACTCATCCAGGAGCTCCTGTTTGTCCGGAATAGGGTACTTATCCGGGATGGTGACTTTGTTGAGTTTACGGTAGTCCATGCAAAATGCCAGCTACCATCCTTCTTGCGGACCAGGAGGATCGGGCTCGAGAAGGGACTAGCGCTGGGGCAAATGATGCCTACCACGAGTATGTCGCCCACCGGTGTCTCGATCTCGCCTTTTTGTGCATGACCGTAGCAGTATGGTCGAACCGAGATGGATGACACACCCCTTGCAGGGGGATGCGGTAATCTATCGACATGGTCGGGGGAAAACGGGTCTTGTCGGCGAAGACGTCAAAGGTCCAAGAGAGCCTGCAGCGCCAGAGCGGTAGATGAGCATTGGGTGGACTGCCCATCCACGTGCCACAAGGAGGCTGCCCTACCCATGTCAGTGGATTTCTAGAGCGACCGTAAGGAGACAAACTGACGAAGTAAAGTTGAACCGCCCTCCAGCACGAAGGGCGTGCCCCCATGGAGGAAGCGCATAGTCATGCGGTCCCAGTTGATTTTGACGTCCCCAAGGGTGCGGAGCCAAGCCACCCCGAGAATAACATCTACCCAACCTAAAGAGAAGGCGTAGAAGTCTGCCTGAAAAGGGTTATTGTCGATAGTGAGAGTGAGGGACACACACAGGCCACACTTAGCCCGCCGCCTATCATCTCCTAAGCAGATTGAGAAACCCTCGGCGGCCTGCACTGGCAGAGCCAAACAATCCACCAGGTGCTGAGAGATGAAGTTGTGGTTCACCCAGCTATCGAACATCACCACAACAGAGGCCCCATGAAGTGTACCCCGAAGCTTCATCGTCTGTGGACCCGAGAATCCGCAGAAGGTAAAGAGTGGAAGGTCCAAGCAGGGAAAGGTGGTCGATCGGGGGTCCTTGGTCGTTGTATCTAATTCAATGGCCTTGAAGTCTGCGAGTGTCATCTCGGGTTCCTCCTCGCCAATGAGGAATTGGAGGTCTTTCAGCGGGAACTCGTGCGTAGGAGAGTAGGCTTGCTTGCAACGGAAGCACAACTTGGTACACAGATCATGGTATTCCCGATTAGAGAGTCAGAGTGGGTCATAGGCCTTGCAGGGCGGGGCAGCCCGGCTGGGGGTATCTCCAGATGTGGTGGGCGATAGGACGTTGTTGGTCGGTTGATCAGGCGCGCCAGAGGTATGAGGGGTGGTTTGCCCTGGTCCAGAGGCCGAGTCTGAAATTTTGCTTCCCCCAAGCAAGTGAGATCCATGACTTCCACAATCAATGGCGAATGGTGGGTGCGGATACGAGCACAGATGTGGGGGGAGAGCCCGTGCATGAAGAAGTTGAGGTAGTGCTCCGGTAGAAGTCCTGGCACATGCGTCACGAGGGCGATAAACTCATCGATGTACTCATCAAGGGAGCCCTTCTAGCAGACGCTGAAGTATGGCTCCACCGCGGAGCCTGCGTAGTGGGTGTCATAACGGCGAATGAGCTCCTGCTGAAGGTCTAACCAAGACATGGTCGGTTTGGATTGTCAGAGTCAGCGCACCAAGTAGAGGGCGGAGCCCTCCATGCCGATCAAGGTCGTGCTGAGCTTCTGTGGCTCTGAGATCTGCAGTATCTCAAAGAATTGTTCGGCCCGGGCAATCCATCCATGAGATCAGTGCCGTTGAAAGAGGAAACGTCAAAGAAACAAGGGCCCAGTGAGAGAGCCCCGGGCAGAGGGGTTGTTGCATGGAACTGCTCCGGGGGAGCTCCGAGGATGGACGGCGAATCCGCCGCGGACGCCGCGGATGTGGTAGGGCGGCCGACCAAGAGGGAGTCGATCTTAGCATCCATGCATAGCATGAGAGCCTGCAGCAACGCGATCGAGCCGTCTTGTTCATCCAAACGACGAAGGATGGTGGGATCTGTGGGTGGAGGTGGCGGTGTTGACCATTGATCCCAGTCGTGGGGAAATGCACTCGACCAGTTGGAGGGAAGGAAACTGAAAGCCGCTGGAAGCCTTAGGCCGGAGGGAGGATGCCCGCTGGAGCCGCAATAGGTGCGTCGAAGGCCGACGGAGTTGCGTCCAAGGCAGGCGAGAGGAACGCGGGAGTCAGACGATGCAACCATGGAAAGATCGGGACTGCGACGCGGTGCTATCTGCAGCTGGGAAGCGGATGAGCGGCGCGATCTATGACTGGGAAGCGAAATGAGCGACGATGCGGAGTCGCAATGCAGGATAAGGAGGTCGGACGGATGCGCGGTCGTGGGACTGCGTAGACGCGGTTACTTCGGGCGGCGGAGAGCACGGCTGGAAGGTGGCAGGTCGGACCAAACTGTTGGGGCTAGGGAAAGAGAGGGAGGAAGGGGGGATAAATTAGAGAGGGAGGAAGGGGGAGAAATTCCAGAAATCCCAAATAAATTCAAGTCTGCCCAAAATTACAATATACTCCAATTTATATAGTCGTCGGTCACAACATAACGTTACCGAAACATAAGAACAACAATAATATAAATGATACAATAACACCTCTCGACCATGTCGGCTAGGCCGGCAAGTTACACGCGCCGCACTCGCGGCGATGATACACCCGCTACACTAGCGGTCGCCCGTCGCCCTCGTCCGCTTCATCGAGATCTGTAACAGAATCATTGGACCTCGAGGAGCGGCAGTAATTTTTTCATTTAAAATTATTTGGATCCTTCTATTCTTCTAGTAGTAATCTAGGATCATGAAGGTGCTTTACTTGTTTAGGACTGCAGCGTACAGCCAAATCTGGCTTTACCATTCCTATCTTCGATAGTATGTCATAAATCCTAAGGATTCAAGAGTCCGTTAGAGATGTATATAACAGTCACCATACCACCTACTTTATGTCTCTAACATGCATCCTTTTTCTCTTCTTTCTATAGAATCATTTGTCAGATTGCCTTATACTCCATTTTATTTCAACTTAAAATGCACTATTATCTGAACAGAATACATTAACAAAGAAAGTTAGGTTCAATTGTTAAATCGCTGCATCACAACTCTCTCTCCCTCCCCGCCCCACTCCAATTAACATGGGGTATTTAATCCAACATGAATTAGGGATATTTTGCAGTTGACTACCATTGACACTTGGCAAAAAATGACTTACTTTTCATGACAACAATCTCAACAAGTAATTGCCTGGCTATTAAATCAATATATAACTGACATGCTACTTGGTATATTATATTTGTTAAACAAGCCATGTAAAGAGATTTTAATACGTAATAAATAGGAGAACTAAAAGAAGGGTATAAAGAAAGTTACTAATGTTAGAGTCATTATGCGGTTCGAACTGCTGATGCTCCTTTTCATGAATCCCATCAAGCATGGTAATGAAAAAATCATGAGCATCTTGTTGTTCATAACTTGCGAAATGTGACGCATGCTGCCACCAACTGCAACCAGAAAAAGATCAACTACCTCTGTTAGCAAAATTTCTAGTATTCAATCAAGATTTTGAAGATTCTATTAGGAGAAATAGTGATTTTTTTTCAAAACAGAAGTTACTGTAGATAAATAAATGTCAAATTGATTGGTAAATCCTAAAAGAACTAATGCCTAAATGTAAAACATCTAATAAGCATGCTATAGAATTGGAGAGGAAAAATCTTTCTTATTCGTTTTAGGGGCTCAATAGACAGCCATAAGTGAATCAAACCCATATACAATACATATGCAAAAAGAAACGGATAAGAAATGGAGTAATATTTTTTAGAGATAATAGCACATTTTTCGTTCCCCCACAAGCAGGAGAATGTGTCATATGAAACAAACTTTGATAAAAATTAAAGATACGGTAACGGAAGCATGCTGTAGTTGAATAGTTTTTGGTTTGACCTGACCCTGATGAAGCAACAATTAACTTCTATTGCTTGGTACCCTCATTAAACATAAAATTCTCAAGGATATGAATGGTCGTCTGACTATCACAATATAACATCGCAGGAGAGGAGAGAGACACATCAAAATCGACCATGCGCATCTTTAACCAAGTTAAAAATTCAGTAGGTGATCGTCCACAGATCTATAATAATTTGCAATTGAATAGGCTATAAGAGAAATAGTATACAATGGTCGATATATAAGACCCTGTCTAAGAGCACAAGTAACATACAAAAAATGCACTAAACTTCCTGAAGATGTAAAACTTGGAGTGTGCATAAATTGACTCACAACTATAACCCAGGTGAATGATCATTAAATAAATTAGTTTCCCAACTAGCTGTAGATAATACTCAGGATTGCGCAACAATTGAATAGAGCAGGAGGCACGGGAGAGTTTAAAATTTGCCTCAGCGGGCCTACATTTGAAGAACTTGGGATCTTAAAAAGATTTGTACAATATTTCCATTGAGAACGAATGAGGAAGTCACATCTAGATGTTACTTCGATGCCCAAGAAGTAGCAAAGGGAGCCAAAGTCTTTAATTTAAAAACGCTTAATCAACCGTAGATATCTCTGCAGCGATGGTAATGTCATCTATGTAAACTAAAAGGATCACGGTCCCCTGGCAAGGATGATAAAGAGAGAGAAATTAATGGAGATTTGTCAGAATCCAATGTCTAAGACAACTTGGGTAAACTTTTTCAATTAGGTGCGATGGAACTACTTGAGTCCATAAAGATATTTGCAAAATAAAATAGTCGGGTAAGCATCTCCGCCTACTCTGAAAGAATAATACAGGATATGTATGCAAGCAATGCATAATATACAGATAAAGTTACGCAAGGGAAGCAGTAACAAGATAAACACATCAACATATATTATAAGTTTTTTTCAAATATAATTTCTTTATTAAAAATTATGCATTTATTAGTTAGCATTTACAGCACGTTGCTAGGCCTAACCGTAAGGCTCTCTGTCTTTACAGGCCAGATCGAACCAAGCGTTCTGTGAAGAATGAGTCCGCCAGATACGAGTACTTTCATGATATCATATAGGATAGAGAAGAACGCTAATTAATCATGATATAAATCATGTATGGACAACATTAGTAAAAGACTCAAAAGCATGAAGAACCACTGATCAATCATGCACAAAATATAATCACGTCAATCGAAAATGATCATTAATAAACATGAAAAAATGTTAAAGTCAAAACATCCAAGTGTCTCTTAACCCAACAACAACTAAAATACCTTGATCACATCATCTCGACCAACTATGTCTAAGTTGCAAAGACACATTTCTTTAGTCACCTTATGTCAACTTCACTTTCAACTGCCTCAAAACAACCATAACCCATAAGCATGTCTTCCACATTCCTAAATTGGCATCGGTACGATCCTCTCTTAGTATACCCAACCCCTAAAATTCCACAGTTCCAAGCTATCCTACAGATTACAAACCACCTCTACCTATGCCCTTGAAATGTACGGCACCATTGAGGTCGGCTCGTTACTTAACAAGAAATTCATCGTCTGCACAGAACACCAAAGCCTACAATACATACTTTAACAACCCACACAGACACATTAATAACATTATTAGCTTTACAACCTCAGCTTCAGTTATTGCATTATCTATTATTAAAACGAAGTTGTAAGCACCCTATCTCACCCACATAATTCAGACTACGAACAAACCTTCATAAATCATAGCAACGCATGAAGACTCGTGATGACCTTCACTGCACTGACTAACAAATTGTCATAGATGATTAGGTCTTCATCGACATTCAAAAATATCGTCAGTACTCTTTTATTTGTAGCTTACCAAAACTTAATTGTAGCACTACTAAGGCACATTCGAAGTTCTTCCTTGCAAAGACTTTTTCATCTACAAAATGCTACTTCTTGAAGACTCTCATATCCACTGATTTTTCACACCCTGTTCCTCAAACCACATGTCTGTCATCTTCTGGCGGCTGTGTTGGCGGACTTCTTATTGGGGATGATCTCCTCGATCGACGTTGTCAACCACATCCTTAATGACAAGATTGTTCGTGACGAAGTGACTCCTCTACCAACGGTCCAACACTCTTAGTTATTACAGGCTCAAGGCCAAAGGAGACTTGGAGACTAGAGGAAGGCGCAAGACTAATGAGAGCAAGGCGCAATCACATCCATTTTAAATAATCAGCATCAAATATCAGTTCATATTCTTAATCAGATTCTTCATTTATATTACTCATTAATTATTTATTAATATCATTTATATCTCCTTAAAAATAGAATTAATGTGGTCACTTGCGTTATATCGAAGTCTCAACGCTCAATTATGTTTCACAAACACTAAATCATGCAAAAAATTATTGAGTTCTTACATTATTTCTTTCGTTATTCTGAAAAAAATTACAACAGAAATTTCACTAAGGCGCGCATTTTATGCTCCAGAAGCGTAAACCTCTGAGTCTGGAGAGCCTTGAGCCTTAAACGCGTCTTTAACAACATAGCCAACACTTTGTTGGTCCATGCACCTTTAGCACCCTCCTTAAGCAACCATGTAAGAAGTATGTCAAAAAGTATGTCAAGTTCTCTCTACCGACATAGTTGAGTAGTCATTGTCGATTAAACTTTGTCAAATGTCAACAACTTACTCTGGACATAAATGAAATTCATGTTTTGTCAAATTTAACTATATAAGCACTTTTGTAAATCACATACTATATGGTGGAAGATTTGTTGTCCGCAAAACAAAGATTGAGGACACTTTTACAACTTCCTTTTTCATATTGTTTCATCCTTGTGCTAGGGATCGAGATCCTCTCCATTTGGCGATCAAGATCCTCTACTTACTTATCTAAGATGTTGAAGCCGGGAAAAATCCTACTCCAAAATTCGGATCAAGACAGCCTAAGGTTACTGATTCTGCGGTCCGACGCCACAATTCAAATGGCTATCGCAGGAGAGCGAGAACTATTTATAAGCACACCCCAAGTGCTCCAGCAGAGAGGTCCCATCATGTACCCAGAAGTTTGGGAGAAACTTCCCCTCCGCAACCAAAAGGCTGGGCGAGGTACTAGGCAGACATGGACTTGGTGAGTATCCACTTAGGGGACCTCAATCTCTTCCAAAAGTGCCATTTCTAGTACCCCTGGGGGTCTATTTATAGAGAAAACCTGGGGGATATAGGCGAGTATCCAGCCTCTTCTAGCGAGTAGTATGGGTCTACTCGCCTATATTTGCGAGGTACTCACCCATACTCGCCGAAACTCGCACATACTCGCCCAAATTTGCCTCTGCTCGGCCAAGCTCGCCTCTACTCGCCTTTGCTCGCCCAATGGTCTGTGAATTGCCGTCTTCTTGGGTACTTTTGATCTCGACGAATTACGGGTTATACGTAAGGGTGTAAATTTTTTTGTATGTATAAAAAATATAAAAGGATGAGAGTGGTTAACTCATTGGATCTCCTGAAAAAGAATCTTGACCACCAAATGGATATTACTCATTTGATCCCAATTGGAGAGGATCATGGTACCAGTGCTACAAGCAAGCATGCTTCTCAAAATGGATCATAGCATTTATAAAGCAACAAACAACCACAACACTCAAGCCTTTATCTCGCTATAGTGTATATTGATCCTTTGTCGCCATTGTGCCCTATTTTGTGTCATAATCTCACTAATGCCTAAGTAGATCATAGCATTTATCTTTCAAAAAAAATTAGATATGAAAAATAGCTGCATCTTATATTTCTTTTCCTTAGTTTAGACAAGCTGAACCCAGAATAGAATATTAGAGACATCTTGTATTAATGTAGATGGGAAAATATGTGCACTTAAGCACCCCTTAATGCGATTAACAGCATAATGAATGTAAATAGCTCTTTGGATCAACACGGGCTTAACTTGAGCTGGCATTTGAACTAAATGAAGATAACCCAAGATTATGATTCCAAAGCAAAACCGTAACCCCATCACATTAACATCACAAGGAAGGAATGTACACGAGTCACTGAAATGATTCACATATATTGGAACAAAACCAAAAAAAAAATAGCCTTGTATCAACAAAAAGAGCTATATTCACTTGGCCTCATACTCTATTAGAGGCGGAATTTTTGCATCCAGAGTCCGGACTCCGGGTTCCTTCTTTCCGGGGTAAGGAAACGGTCACCAATTCTCAAGTTCTTTTAGTTTTTGATCACCACTGTCATCTCTTCCACGTGGCAAACTGGTACGGCTCCCGGACGGAGATTTAGGGACGGACTCCGGATCTAAAAATCTCTCCTATTAGAGACGCCTATAATAGATAAGCCCACCTTCCTTCCCATTGACACTGAGTTTTCCATATAGAACGCCCTACAGTTTCTTTACCTAAATATCTGGAATTTAACACCGGAAAGGAACTGTAAACCGCTTGCGGCCACAATTATATATGAAGGAAGAGAACGGAGGGATGGAGTTCGAGAAAGGGAGCCTGTGGGTACCTGTATAGAAATTTGGCGGGGCTATAAGGTTTACGATCACCGGAGAACAACGCAGAGTACATCGCATCAAGATCACAGGAAAGGCACAGTGTAGCAGTCTGCTGCTCGCCGGCGTTTATGTCTTTCTTCCTCCTGCTTTTATGTTCGCAAATGAAGCGGTTGTGCCGATCGCTCAAGAAGAAGTTCCTCGGAAGAGGAATATGAAGCAGCGCTTGGAGAACAGAGTTCAAGAAGCAGGTGTTTCCAAGATTGTTCAGCCCTCTGAGTCCCAATGGCAACCGTGGATCAGCCGTGTGCGAGAAGTTTTCGTCCTGGACATAGACCGGGCTAGATCCCCTCCAGATTGCAGCTCTTTCCATCGGATCCGGGTTCCACGGCCGGGATTCCATCCTCCGCCGCTTTCTGAACCCCTCTTCGGCCTCCGGAAGCCTCGGTCTCTCCGGCAAGGGCGCAGAAGCGGCCTGAGCAAGCACGACCGCGGCGTCGAAGTCGAGATCGTAGATCTGATCTCCACAGGCGCAACAAAAGAGCTCCGCGCGGTCCACGTCGACGGCGATCTCGTGGCCGGCATCGGCATGGGCAATAGCGTGAGCAGGACAGTGGACTGCGGCACACGCAAGACAGGCGTAGAGGCGAGGGCCGTTTGCCGAGGAGCACGCAGCGCAGTGGGGAACCTCGCCGGGATCACGTCGCACCTCGGCTCGGCCAAGGGGCCGCACGCTGAGGCAACGATGCAGGGAACGAAGAGAACGGGAACCATCGGCGGAATGGTAGCTGGCAAGGTGGGAGCAGGGAGGCGGTAGACGTATGGTAGCAGCGGCGGCACGGCGGCCACCGTAAGGCGCCGCTGAGGGGACCGGCGGGAAAGACATGGGCGGATCTGGGCCGTCAATGGGATCGAGGGAGGGAAAAGCCTTCATAGATCGGCTGGCAGCGCAGCGCTTGCGGATCGGTCGGAACTCGGCGACATTTCTGTTGCCTGTTGGCGCGGTATAATAAATGCCAGGTCTCGAGAAATGCGGAAGAAAATCATTGCCAGAAGTGAAGCAGCTCGAGAGACATCGCCGGAATTTGAAAGAGATAAGAATATTTTTTTTTCCTGAACGAGTGGGAGGCGGCCGGTGGTGGCAGTCTACTCCGGTTTAAGTTGGACGCCGGAGCAAGCCGGTCGGGTGAGATCAGAAATAACGCAGAAACAGAGAACGCGGCGATTGGTTGTATGGGGCGAGAAAATGAGCACATGAATGAAAACGTAAATATTCATAAAATAAAATAAAATATGGATAGTATATATATAGGGCGGTGTTAAAAGCACACCATGAATGTCTATTGCCACACCCAAAAACCACATAAAAAAAGTTAAAATCCTAAATCTCCAAACAACCCAAAGCTTTAGCAGCACTCCAACCCGACGACGCTCTCTCCTCCCGGTTTCGCGATTTTTGCCGTCGCTCCCGCCTCTTCGTGCTCGCCCCACCTCTTCTCCCGCGAGTTTGCTGTCGCTCCTTCCAGATCGATGACGCCATCGACGACACCCTTTCCTTGCGACGACATGTACTTCCATCGTATAAAAAAATTAAACGAAATGAAAATATATAACCAATCAATATCCAAAACCATTGCATTAAAAACAAAATTTTGAAGTATCAATCACCTAGCTTAGTGTGAAAAATTTATTGAAATGCACTCAATTATGCACGAGAAGAAAAAACTCAATCCAAAAAACTACAAATATAATGAAATGCATACATTTACACCACATTTGTACAATCAAACAAGTAAATGAGTAAGTTTCAATCAGCTGCAATTGACACAATAGGATAAATTATGCAATTGGCAACATTTTATTTCTTAAAGACAAGTAAATGAGTAATAAGATGGAAGTACATGTCGTCGCAAGGAAAGAGCATCGTCGATCTGGAAGGGGTGACAACGAATTCGCCGGAGAAGCGAGGTGAGGGCGAGCACGAACAGGCGGGAGCGACAACGAAAATCGCAAAACAAGGAAGAGAGAGTGCCGTCGGGTTGAAGTGCGGCTAAAACTTTGAGCTGTTTGAAGATTTAAAATTTTAACTTTTTTTATGTAATTTTTGGGGATGACAATAATCATTTATGATGTGATTTTAACACCACCGTCCTAAAAATTTTCCGGTTTAATTAAATACGGGAGTTGTTAAGGGCACCACAGTTTTGGCTAAGTGCACCGCAGTTTCTCCTAATTTTTTGCGTATTTTGAAAATACGTCTTGTACATGTTTCAACACGAAAGTTGTAGATCTTGTCAAGATCTACAACTTTCGTGTTGAACATTTTTCCTGAAAATGCATGCACAAACGTATTTCAAGAAAGACGCGAAACTTGTACGCATTTTCAAAGTACGCATTGTACATGCATTTTTAGGAAAAGTGTTCACCACAAAAGTTGTAGATCTCGCCGAGATCTACAACTTTCGTGTTGAACACTTTTCCTAAAAATGCATGTGCAAGACATATTTTTAAAAGACGAAAAAAATATGGAGAAAATGCGGTGCACCTATCCAAAACTGCGGTGCCGTGAACAACTCGCTTAAATAATCAGGTCTGGCCGGCTACTCATATTTTCTCAGCGGGCGATGGGGTTTTGAGTCTTTTCACGTTTTGTTTCCTCGGAAATAGCAGTCGAAATTCTACGGTGCTTTCACAGTGAGCGATGGGCAAGATACGAAGCCATCTTCTTCCAGCGATGCGGGCCACCGGGTTTTCCTCTATCTTGCTTTGGCTGTACGTTATTTCTCCCGCTTCGGCTGATGAGGTCTTTGTATCTTCTCCCGGTAGCTCCCGACTCTTTCTTCATCTGATTATTGAATTATTGATGTGATTCATGCTCATCCACGCCTTCATTTTTCATGGGATGCTGTGAGTTTTGAGTTAGTTCAGAGTAGATCTGGAGGAAGATCTGGAGGCAGATATGTTTTGAGTTAGTTCAGGATTATTATCATAAATGGTAGGAGGTAGTGTGATAATTTGTGTAGTTGGATCACCCTGATAAGGTTCAAGTAAGGATACATGAAAAACTGTATGTATTTTGGACTCTGGTGGAAGGTCCAAACAATGGGCTGTGTCATTGATCACTTCAGAAATCTGGAAAGGTCCATAATACTTTGGGTTGTGCTTGCGGTTGGAGGTCCTTGCAAGTGTTAGCTGGCTGTAGGGGTGCAATTTTAGTAACACCCAATCTCCTTCCTTGAATTTGATGTCAGTTCGTTCGTTGTTAGCTAAGTTCTTCATTCGATTTTGGGCTTTAGTGAGATTGTGCTGTAACTGGCGTAGGATTGTGTCTCTGTCTCTTAATGTCGCCTCAATTGCTTCATTGTTGGTTCTCCCCATACAATGTGAGAGTAAACAAGGGGGTTTCGACCAAACATGATCTCGAATGGGGTCATGCCGTTCGAAGAATTAAATGATGTATTATGATGATATTTAGCAAGACTTACATAAGTAGACCACTTCACGTTGTATTATGAGCAAGGTTGTAGATGTCGGATATTTGGTACATGTCGGTTTAAGTTTTTCATGTCGGTTTTAATATGTCGGGAGATATATTGAGGATATTTAATATATCGGATTTTAATATTTAATTATTTATATGAGTTATTATTTATAAAATTAATCATTCTCTAATTTATATATATTAATATATTGATTATTTGATATTTATTAAACTCCTAAATTTATGAAACTAATATAAACATTTTGTGTTGCACTAGTAATAGCGGTATAACACGTGAAATAAAACAAGAGCAAGCAAACTATTGAGAAGTTGTCGATGATAATGAAAGATAAGAAACATTTAGTGCATAACTTAAAGATTATGCATAATTAAAGTCGATGATGGACTTGAGAAAGGAAGAAAGTCAAAGGAAGGGAAAAAACAACCTAAATAATGAAATAAGTTTGGTTTATTGTCTATTAGACCATAGACACTAATTAAAATAAATTGAAAAAAAAATCAGTCAATAAAATGTCGGGATATATCGGCCGATATATCGACGAATATATTGGTTAATAGCAGAGATATCAGAGGATATATTTCAAAAAGATATTTTGCAAAAAAAATCAGAAACTTGTCGTTTTGTCCATGAAACCTTTATGTCGGCCGATATATCAGCCATGTCGGAGGATATCCACAACCGTGATTATGAGCATATATCCTTAAGTATTGACTCAAATAACGATTATTTCTTTCTGTTAATCCATCAGTTTCTGGATGATAAGAAGAGCTATATTTTAATTTAGTATCCTGTTTTTGAAACAATTCCTTCCAGAAGTCACTTAGAAATATGGAATCTCTATCTGAGATTATTGATTCTGGTGTTTCATGAAGTTTCCTTACATTTTCCTAGAATTCTTTTGCTATAATAGGTGCGCTAATTGGTTCTTTTAAGGAAGAGAAATGTGTTGCCTTAGATAGTCGATCTACTACTACAAATATTATAGTGAATGAATTGAATGCTCGAAGATGGGTAATGGAGTCCATAGTTAAATCAACCCACAATTTATGTGGAATTGGTAGTGGCTGCAGTAAACCATATGGGATATGGTTAACTGGTTTGGATTTTTGACAAATTGCACAATTATTTACATAAGTTGCGATGTCCTTTTTCATACCATGTCAATTGAATTGTTCTTGTAGCTTATGCATTGTCCTTTTAATTCTGAAATGACCTCCATAGTGACTGTCATGAGCCTCCTGCAATATAAGTTTCTTTATGTTTGATTTATTCGGGATATACCAAGGTTTTGAGAACCGGACCGGAGAACGAATCAGTGAGATTAATGGTTCAAGGTTTGACCGGTTGGACCGGGGTTGAACCGTGATGTTAAATAATATAATAAATATTTAAATTTTCTATTATAATTTAACTTGGTCTATATATTTTTAGTAAAAATGATAGGAATAAACACAGTCAAAATTATATAAAATATTTTCATAAACAGTAATGTATTTTGCTATTGTTGGAACTTGAGGAGATCGGGCGGTTTTATATCTAGCCGCAGCGGTCTACTACTCTCCTCGGTCTGACGGTTTGGCTCAGCGGTCTGGTGGTGAACCTCAGCTAGCGGTCAGCAGGATAGCAACAACGACGGTCTGAGGGATAGCCGCAACAGCGGTCTGGGACTTAGTCGTAACAGCGGTCTTGAGGATTGCCGCAACAGCGGGCCGGTGGTTATCCACAACAACGGTCTGGAGGTTAGCCGCAACTGCGGTTTGGAGGTTAACCGCATCAGCGGTCTGGTGGTTAGCCACAATAGCGGGCTGGTGGTTAGCCGCATCAGCGGTCTGGAGGTTACCGCATCAGTGGTCTGGAGGTTAGCCGCAGCAGCGGTCTGGCGATTAACCGCAATAGCGGTCTAGATGTTAGCCGCAGCTGGAGTTCAGAGGTTTCCTGGTTTTGTATTCTGTATAGCAATTAAGCGAGAGCAAAGGAAAATTATTATTCATCCACTAAGGGGAATAAGTATATATATATATATATATATATATATATGAGATACAAGAGGCACAAAAACTAAAAATAAATAACACGTCAATACTCCCCCTCAAGCTGACGCGAAAAGGTCAAGCAAGCCCAGCTTGCCACATGTAGAGAGAAGTCTGGAAGGCCCAACCACCTTGGTGAAGGCATCAACAATCTGCTCTGCGAAGGGAACATAGGACGCTTTAAGTGTCCCTGAACGAATGTGCTCCCTGAGAAAGTGAATATCAACCTCAATGTGCTTAGTCCGCTCGTGCAGAACTGAGTCGGAGCAAGCATGAGAGCGGACTGGTTGTCGCACACAAGAGTCGAAGAACCAGGGGGAGGAGAGCCAAGCTCGGTCAAGAGGGTACGCAGCCAAAGGAGCTCAGTAACGTCGTGGGCCATAGCCTGGTATTCAGCCTCAGCAAACGAGCGGGAGACAACATTCTGCTTCGGGCTCTTCCAGGAAATAAGATTGTCACCATAGAAAGTGCACATCCCCGAGGTAGTACGTCGATCAGTAAAGGAACCGGCATAGTCAGAATCCGTGCAACAAGTGAGATCAAGGGCCGGAGATGACCGGTAGAAGAGCCCTAAGCCAGGAGAACCCTTCAAGTAGTGGAGGAACCGAAATGCTGCATCTAGGTCAGAAGTTCGAGGAGCATGCATGAACTGACTTACCGCACTCACAACAAAGCTAATGTCAGTACGAGTGTTGGTCAAGTAGATAAGTCTGCCAACAAGACGCTGATATCTGCCCGGTTCAGGGAGAGGATCTCCAGTCTCTGCATGAAGGCGGTGGTTCGGATCCATGGGGGTAGACACAGGAGAGCACCCAAGAAGGCCAATATCACTTAAGAGGTCAAGTGTATACTTGCGCTGAGACAAAGAGATCCCCTGCTGAGATCTGACAACCTCAATCCCGAGAAAGTACTTTAGATGCCCCAAATCTTTCACTTCAAAGGCCTTCTGAAGAACCCCATTGATCTGAAGTATCCCCGAGCTATCGTCACCGGTAAGAATGATATCATCCACATAGCAAAGAATAATGATCCTACGTCTATCCACAGCAGACCGAACAAAGCATGTGTGGTCGACATGACATCTGGTGAACCCACATTAAAGCACAACAGTACCAAAACGTTCAAACCACGCACGAGGAGACTGCTTCAGCCCGTACAAGGATTTCTGTAAAAGGCAAACACAACCCAAATACTCCCCCTGAAGCTTGTAATCGGGGGGCGGATCCATATAAACTTCCTCATCAAAGTCGTCATTGAGAAAAACATTTTTCACGTCCATCTGATGAAGAGGCCAACCATGACAGACAGCGAGAGAGACAAGCAGACGGACAGTAGATAGCTTGGCCACCGGGGCAAAGGTCAAGCCGTAATCACCAGGAGTCTGAGTGAAGCCCTTCGCGACAAGACGGGCCTTGTAGCGGTCAAGAGAACTATCAACATTATACTTGACAGTGTAAACCCAACGACATCCAACAGTTTTCCGACCTGCAGGAAGAGGGACCAAACACCAGGTGCCCGTCTTCAGTAGTGCGGACATCTCATCCTCCATGGCCGCCACCCACTAAGGGTGCTGGAATGCCTCAGTCATCGAACTCGGAACTCTGATCTGGTCGGTAGCAGTCAGGAAAGCACGACAACCCTGAGAAAGACGCTGGTAGGACACATAACTTGCCACGGGATGGTCAGTAACACAAGAACGCTTACCCTTGCGAAGTGCAATGGATAAGTCAGAGGAGGGAAGAATATCACCTGCCAGAGGATGCGGCACAAGGTCCTGTGAGCTAGGCGTAACCAGTGGATCCCGAAGGATGAAGTGGATATGGAAGGGCCCGTGTGGGCTACGAGTGTAGGTCTGCAACGGAAGAGAGTCATGCAACGGAGCAAGGGCAACCGGAGCCGGCTGTGGCGGAGCAGAAGGAGCAACAAGGACATAGGAGGTACCATAGAAGGGGACATCCTCAAAGAACGTAACATCCAAGGAGTGAAAAGTCCCGCGAGAAGAGGGGTCAAAACACCTATAACCCTTGGAAGATGAGGAATACCCCAAAAATAAGCACCAGATAGCTTTGTCATCAATCTTTGTCCGAGTCGGACGACGGTCCTTGACAAAACACACACACCCAAACACCCGGAGAGGGACAGGAAACAGAGGGCGTTGGGGAGATAAAAGACTAAGGGGTACCCGACCTGCTAAAGGCTGACAAGGCAGACAGTTGACCAAGAAGGTACCCATAAGAAGGGTGGCACTCCAAAACGACTCGGGGACATGAGACCCACGAAGAAGAGACCGAGTCACATTCAAAAGATGACGATTCTTGCGTTCCGCCACGCCGTTCTGTTCTGGTGTATAGGGACAGGAGAACCGATGAAGAGTTCCTTGGGTAGCAAGAAAAGCAGTGAAAGAGGAAGACATATACTCCCCCCGTTATCGGAGCGAAGGACCCAAATACGAGAGGAAAACTGAGTCGTAACCATATTAGTAAATTGACTATATAAATCAAAGACATCAGATTTGACACGCATAAGATAGACCCAACAACGAGTAAAATCATCTATAAAAGTAACAAAATACCAAAAACCATCATAAGAAACAACCGGGGCAGGTCCCCAACCATCTGAATGAATAATATCAAACGGTGCAGAACTACAAGAAACAAAAACAGGATAGGTAGTGCGTGTATGTTTACTAACCTGACACACATCACACTGAAAAAAGTTCTCAAACTAGACACTCGGAAAAATCGACGATACGATCTGAGTACTCGCATGCCCCAGTCTAGCATGCCAAAGAGCAGGTGAAGTAGTAGCAACAATGATGGATGGGGGTGAGAGACAGGGCAAAGGAGGTGGAAGATCTAGCTGGTATAGCCCGTCGCGCTCACGGTCGTAGCCAAAAGTCCTCCTCGTGGTCAGGTCCTGAAAAACACAGCCAGAAGGAAAAAAAATGTCACCGAGCAGTGTAACGAATGAGTCAATTGACTAACAGAAAAAAGATTTAAAGTAAGTTTGGGAACATGAAGAACTGAACCCAAGGAGAAGGAGGGAGTGAGAGGAACTCTGCCCCGGTGAAGGATGAGGGTCACAGAGCCATCGACAAGGCGAACCTGCCGATGGACGCTCAGAGTTTCAAGAGAAGAGAACAAGCGTGTCTCACCAGTCATGTGATCAGTGGCTCCAGAGTCAATCACCCAGGGAGAAGAGGACCCCTCTTGAGTGACATGAAAGGCCAACAGGGTACCTGACGCAGACACTGAAGTCGACGAGAACAGCGAAGAGGCAGGTAACAGCTGAGTAGGAAGAGGCTGGTGCGGAGTCTGAAACGGAGAGTACAGCTGAAGCTGAGACTGGTAATGCGCCGAGCAAATCCATCATTCGAATCAAAGAGGGAGGAATTCATGGGATGAGAAGAAGAGAAACCCTTAAACAGAAGAGAAAAAACCCATCCCCCAAAAAAGGAAGGAAGACCGTAGATCACAGATGTAGGTCATGAGAAGAAAAGAAGTGAGGGAAGGGGTGGTAAACACCAACCAAATCGGCGGTGGAAGAAACAATCGAAGGAAAAAAAAGAAAGAGGAAGTCGGCTGCAACAGAGGAGAACAGATGCAGTAGAGGATCGACGTCAACAAAAGATAATGGCAGAGCAACAAAAGAGGAGAACGACGACCCAAAAGAATCCGGCTGCAACAGAGGAGAACGACGGGAGAAGGTGGAGGACGGCGGCAGCAGCGGGCGGACGACGACAGCAGTTGGATCCGCGAGGCCCTCACATCGCGCGGAGACGGCGCGATGCAGGAAGAAATCGCGGCAGCAGGCGAACGAAGCGGGGTCGGGGTTAGGGTGAAGCGGGCCGGGGGTCGTTTTTCCTCTGATACCAAATTAAGCGAGAGCAAAGGAAAATTATTATTCATCCACTAAGGGGAATATATATATATATATCTTTACCATATATAAAGAAATACTGTGGTCTGCGAATATCATGAGTTCAAAATTCTATAAGCCGTCAGATCATGAGTTCATAATTCAACAACCGTCTGATCGAGCACAATAAAATCATTGCATCTCTCCAAATTTTAGTAGGTCTCCTAAACCTACTACTAGGGTGTCCTAAACCTATGTGAAATTACGATTTTGCCCCTATAACTCTTAAAAAATTGGGCAGTTGGCTATTAAAATTATATTTTAATTTAAACGCGGCTATCAAGTTTCGAACCCAGGACCTCAAGGACAAGAGAAACAACTCAATCCAATGAGGCAAGAAGACAACTATGATAACAATTCAAATAATTTATTTATATATTGTTTTATTTTATGTTTTTTTATAAAAAATTATATAAATATAGGTATAATATAATTCATTATTACATATAAATATACTATAGACGGGTACAGTTGCGCGAGGTCATAGTGGCGGACCGGGTACAGTCGTGCGTGGTCGTAGGGGGGAGCCGTGGACAGTTGCGCGGGGCCGTAGCAGCGGGCCGAGTACTGTCGCGATTGGCAGTAGGGGCGGAGCCCAGTGTCGGGCACTCGTATATATATATATATAGGAGATACAAGAGGCACAAAAACTAAAAATAATTAACATGTCAATAATAGCATGGCGGTTTGACTGTGTCAAACCGCCTAGCCGCGCGGCTTGTATTTAGTCCCACATTGCTTGTTGTATTCTCTCATCTCTCTCATTTTCTATAAATAAGAGGGCATACCTATGTATTGTTTATCTTTTTAGAGCAATAAAATTTGTTTTTATTTTGTTTTTTTTCACATGGTATCAGAGCGGACCGATCTTTGCTCCAATTAGATAGCGGTTTGTTTGTCTAACCGCTTTGGTCTGTTTCTTCCGGACTTCTTCCGGTTTTCAGAGGGAGGTTCAAACTCTTGGTGCTGAACTTTTTTAGCATAGATCTTTTTCTGCTGATCTGGATGAGCAACACAAGCATTTTCAGAAGCTTCTTGTTGTTTGTTATTTACTTCGCCTACCGGACTCTTATGATATGATCCACCAACAAATTCTTGGAGAGGCGGATACTCCGACTCTGGATGCTACTGCTGCTCGAATTTCCGCTGTTACTACTCTTCTTCAGCGTCCTTTGCTTCCCTCTCCATTTCCTGATATTGTTGCTCATCCTGCTCGTCATGACACCTCTGGTGGCCGCGGTGGCCGCGGGGGCCGTTCTGGTGGCCGTGGTGGGGGCCGTTCTGGTGGTCGTGGTGGTGTCCGTGGTTACTCTAAGCATCTTTGTTCTCATTGTTGCCGATTTGGTCACTTGGTTGATCGTTGCTGGATCAAACATCCTCATCTTCATCCAACATCGGCTGATTCCTCCAAGCAGTCTACTTCTTTTCTAGCTACTTCTGGTGCTGCTCAGTTGGCTATAACGGGTAGGTGTCCCATTGATTCTGGTGCTACTAATCATATGACGGACAATTCTCGCATTTTCTCTTATCTTGACAAGCGCAACCGGTTACCTCTGGTTCTTATTGCGGATGGTTCTCCATCTCTGGTTTGTGGGTCTGGCACAGTGCATGTTACTCATTCTCTTCAGCTGCAGGACACTCTTTATGTCCTGAATTTTCTGTGCAACCTTTTTTCTGTTACTGCTCTTTGCAAACAGTTGAATTGTGAAGCTATTTTTACTGCCTCTACTTGTGCTTTTCAGATTCCTCATTCCAATGAGATGTTTGCTACTGGGACTTAGAGTGGCGGCTTGTTCTATCTTGATACTGCTTCTGCGTTTTCTGCCTCTTCTTCTCTACTTCAGTGACATTTTCGCCTTGGACATCCTTCTCCTTGGATTCTTTATCAGCTTCTGTCTGATTTGCCTCGCGACGATTCTTCTCTTGATTGTGAAACTTGTCAATTGGGCAAAGCATCACCGATGTACTTTTCTTGCTAAGCATGATCACAGTTCTTCTCGTCCCTTTGACCTCGTTCATTTAGATGTTTGAGGTCTTGCTCCCCTTCAGACTATTGGTAGGGGTAGTTTGTATTTTGTTACATTTGTAGATGATTTTTCTCGATGTACGTGGTTATATTTGTTACATGCATGCTCTGAGATTTTCTCAATTTTTACTGCATTTTATAATGAAATTCGTGCACAATTTGATACTCATATTAAAACATTTCGCACTGATAATGCTAAGGAGTATCTTGTCATCAGTTTAAATCGTTTTGTTTGGATCATGACATTGTCCATCAAAATACTTGTCCTTACACTTCACAACAGAATGATGTTGCTGAACGTAAAAATCGTCATCTTCTGGATGTGACTCGTAGTCTTCTCACTCATATGCATGTTCCCTGGTCTTATTGGGGTCATGCGATTCTTCTTTCCTGTTTTCTCATTTATCGAGTTCCGTCTTCGGTTCTCAATGACAAAACCCCTTTTTCTATCCTATATCCTAACGCGACACCGTTTTCGTCACCTCCTCGTGTCTTTGAATGCACAACATTTGTCCACTCTCCTGCTTCTGGTCACGACAAATTCTCTCCTCGTTCTATTAAGTGCATCGTTTTGGACTATTGTCCGATACAGTAAGGATATAAGTGTTTTGATCATATACTTTGGAGACAGTATGTCTTGACGGATGTTACTTTCTTTGAGGATGTTCCATTCTTTTTTTCTTCCTCTATTCTTCCTTCTTTTGATGAATCTTCTTCTTTATCAAATGTGTCGACACCCCTTCCAGAGCCTGCACTTGTTTCTTCTCCTTCTGTTTCTAATTCTTCTACTGTCTCTGATTCTTCTCCTGAGCCGCTGCCACCTGCTCCTGGGCCAGCAGTCTCTCCTTTGGATGAGACTGATACAGTTGACAAGACAGATCTTGATCTTCCGATTGCTCTTCGGAAAGGTGTTCACTCCTGCACTCAACATTCTCTTCAGGTTGTGGTTTCTTATGTTCAGCTCTCTCCTTCGTCTAAGAGCTTTGCTCTTGCCCTCTCGGCCAATGTTGCCAATGTTGTTTCAGCCTCGTATCATGTTGTTTTTGTTGTTCCTCAATGGAAGGTTGCTATGGATGAAGAGATGCACACTCTCATTGAACGAGATACTTGGACTCTTGTTCCTACTCCTCCAGGAGCTGATGTGATTGGTTATCGTTGGATCTTTGTTATCAAATTTCTCCCTGATGGTACTATCGATCGTTGCAAGACAAAACTTGTTGCCAAAGAGTTTACGTAAACCTATAGTGTGAATTTCTTTCATACTTTCTTATGTTGCTCGGATTACTACAATCCGTGTTCTCTTTTCGGTGGATGTCAACAAGGACTGAGAAATGTCTCAGTTGAATGTGAAAAATGTCTTTCTTTATGATTATTTGCAGGAAACTATCTATATGGAGCAACCTCCTAGGTATGTTGCTCAAGGGGAGTCTCAAGTTTGTAAACTGCGAAAGACGATCTATGATCTTAATCAAAGTCCCAAGGCCTGGTTTGACAGTTCAACGAAGTTATTTCTGTGGTTGGGTTTGCTCGAAGTGCTGCAGATCACTTTTATCATTCACAAAACTTCGGCTGGTGTTGTTATCCTTGTGGTTTATGTGGATGACATTTTTCTTACTGAAGATGATAAAGAAGGTGTGAATATGACAAAGAAGCATCTTCTTCAGCATTTTGTTACCAAAGATATGAGATCTCCGAAATATTTTTTGGGGATTGAGATATCCAGGAAACCAGGTTCTATTGTTCTTTCACGAGATGACAAGTGTTGGAGTAAAGACTCACCTCTTCTTGAAGATGTCACCAGGTACAGACGACTTGTGGGGAAACTTATTTATCTGACAGTCACAAGATCAGATATTTGTTATGCAGTAGGAAGAGTTAGCTAGTTTATGCAAGCTCTTAAGGAGTGTCATCTTCAGTCGGCAATGAATATTCTAGAGTATGTGAAAGATGCTCCATGGAAAAGACTTCTGTTTCAGAAAAGGGGACATTTGATGGTTGATGCATACTCTGATGTTAGTTATGCAGATGATAAGGAAGATAAGAAGTCTACGTCAGTGTTCTGTATTTTTGTTGGAGGGAATTTGGTCTGCTGGAAGAGTAAGAAACAAGCTGTAGTTTCCAGGTCAAGTGCAGAAGCCGAGTATAAGAGCATGAATCTAACTACTTGCGGGCTGAAGTGGTTACAGACACTTATGTTTGATTTTGAAGAGGTTTATGATCATCCTCTGTCAATGTTCTGTGATAATAAGAAAGCCATATATATTTCGAGGAATCCCGTCTTTCATGAGAGGATGAAGCATATCGAGGTTGATTGCCAATTCATCAGAGAGGAGATTTTGAAGAATCAGATTTGCACTCCGTTTGTTTCTCATTCTAGAGAACTAGTTGATTTCTTCACCAAGCCAGTTACTCCTTTTGGGGAGGTTTGTAGCAAGCTGAGCATGGTATATATATATGCTCTAGCTTGAGGGGGAGTGTTGGAACTTGAGGAGACCAGACGGTTTTATATCTAGCCGCATCGGTCTACTACTCTCCTCGGTCTGGCGGTTTGGCTCAGCGGTCTGGTGGTGAATCTCAGCTAGCGGTCAGGAGGATAACAGCAACGACGGTCTGAGGGATAGTCGCAGCAGCTGTCTGGGAGTTAGCCGCAACAGCGGTCTGGAGGATTGCCGCAACAGCGGGCTAGTGGTTAGCCGCAGCAGCGGTCTGGAGGTTAGCCGCAACTACGGTCTGGAGGTTAGCCGCAGCAGCAGTCTGGTGGTTAGCCGCAACAGCGGGTTGGTGGTTAGCCGCAGCAGCGGTCTGGAGGTTAGCCGCAGCAGCGGTCTGGAGGTTAGCCGCAATAACGGTCTGGTGGTTAGCCGCAGCAACGGTCTGGCAATTAACCGCACCAGCGGTCTGGGTGTTAGCCGCAGCTGGAGTTCAGAAGCTTCCTGGTTTTGTATTTTGTATAGCATGACGGTTTGACTGTGTCAAACCGCCTAGCCGCGCGGCTTGTATTTAGTCCCACATCGCTTGTTGTATTCTCTCATCTCCCCCATTTTCTATAAATAAGAGGGCATACCAATGTGTTGTTTATTTTTTTGGAGTAATAAAATTTGCCTTTATTTAACTTTTTTTCACATCCATCATCTAAAATTTCATATTAATATATTATCACATATATAATAAGTTATCAAATCTATTATGAAAATTAAATTTTAAACTTTTAATTAAGTAGACGCACACATCTCCACTATATAAAGAAAACTTTTGCTAAATATGATATATATTAATTAAAAGTAAAAATTGCATATTAATTATAAATAATTTCTGTATATCATATATATATATATATATAAGTATATATATATATATATATATATATATATATATATAAGTTAAAAGACTAAAATGATTACATTAACAAATATGTGTAATAATAATATTATATGTTAATTAATATGAATGTTATTTATATATATATTATATAATTCAAAGAAAACCAATGAAATGCGGCGATTTCTTTTTATAAATCTAGTCCTTATTTAATCCCACATTGCAGGATTGAATGTGGGCGGCCTCCACATCCCTATAAATGACAGAGAGGCGCAACACCATTCAAATAAAAAAAAACCTCTATTAATTTTAGAGTTTTTTTTTTAAATTATTCATTGTTCCGACTATCTCGTTGCCTCCTCTACCGGCCCTTGTTCAGCCGGCCCCTGTTCTGTCAACCCCGACGGACCCGTTCCTGCCTCCGGCCACCTCATCGCCTTCAGATCCGTTCCTTCTTCCGGTCGTCGCTTCTTCGACCTACTTGCTGCTGCTGCTCATCATCGTTCCACCGACCTTGCCGAAGCCATTACTTGAGCCGCTCGTCTTTCCAACGACGTCGTCACTACTTACTGACACCGCCATCTTCGCCATGTGATATCATGTATTGTTCTGGCGGGAGATCAAGCTGCCAGATGATCCGGTCACCACGCGGAGTTCGAGCTTGAGGGCAAGCTCTATTTCGAGGGTGGATGAGATGTTACAGATCAGTTTTGGATCCGTCACCGTTTATCATTTTACATGTTATATGGAGTTCGTATTAGGAATCAAGTCTTATTATAGTACTATTTAGGTATTTTTTAATATTTTATGCATCAACATGTAATTACGGGTTTGCCACCCGCGGGTTTTATAAATAGACCCTTAGAGTCTTGTATCAATTATGAATGAATGAGGTATAGTTCATGTCCCCTTGTTGTGAGATCTTGACGTCTCTCTCCTCTAAAGAGCAACCTCTCTTAGGCAGCCACGATTAAGGGCTCCGTAGTATTCTCCACCACCGCCATCTTCTCCACCTCCGGCATCTCCTCCGGCAACATTCCAAGACTCATAACGGAATATTCTTTACGAAGTTGTACATATTGTTACTAATTCTTTTGCAAGTCTAATTACACGGAGCACCATTCTAATAGTTGTGTATAAATAATTAAATGTAACATGTTCCTTGGCCCTAAGTTTCATAAGGTTGACTTTTTAGGCTCTAATTTCTTCCTTAGATTCCAAATCTCCGGAGTTCCTTCTAACTCAAATAGAGTCCCTGATCTATCACACACTTAGATATTATTTTATCGTATAGCTTTATTTACAAATAATTGTTAATATTATACTAAATGAATTTGCAAAGCATATTTTTTAATTCTTTTAGCTCTAAGCTCTTTATCTTTCAACATTTCTCCATTGTTCTTCTCATTTATTTTAGCTGTCCCTCATTATTTAAAATTGTCATTTTTGAAAGGTAACACCAAGACACCATATTTTGTCTTTCTTAAGCATCTCTATAATCAATACCAAAAAGATATGGACCTGCGGTTTGTTTTAGATGTAATCCTAGTGTAATTGGAAACTCATTGACCGTTCCATCTGCAACTTTCAACACTAGTTAGGACTTCTTCTTGTCTTTCTTTTCCTTACTATTGCACACCATATTAATTATCATGGCACTCAATCATATATACCTTCACAAATATCAATAAAACCGTGTAAAGATTCCTTTTTACTCTATACATTTTTTGTAACATTTTTAGGACAAACGCCACTTCCATAGTTCCATTATGGCATGATGCAGGACATGCCCACCTTGGAATCCACTAGAGGGCTGTTAGCTTCACGCCTAGCCTTCCTGCCATTATGCCATTATCTGGGCTGCAGTTCATACAACCCAACCAACTCTTCACACCTGCAACAGTGCTGCAACAGTGTTGTAGGTTGTTGAGGCCGGGGATCGAACACCCGACCTCCTAGATAAAAAGTCTTAATTAAACTTCCATCACCAGCTGAGCTTTAAACAAGATATGCAAGACTAGAAAGATAAAGACGGAGGTAGATACGAAGAAGCACATCAACAAAGACTAGCTGCGAAGCTAACAACCCCCTGGTGGATTCCAGGGTGGGCCCGTCCTGTATCATGAATTTTCTTGACACGAAGCCAAATTGATTCCTAGAAACCTATGTAATTTTTCCGTGGCTATATTTTGTTAATCTATGCATAACTTCATTGCACAATTCATATGTTTGATTCCTCTTATAACAACCTTGAAAATTCTTTATTTTTAAATACTGAATTGAATTTTCCTCATATTATTCACATCCTCTTAGACCTCAAAAGTTCTACTTAAATTTGTTTATTTTTGCACATTAGCTACCATAATTCTTTACATTTTGATGGCAATGTTCAAAATTGGAAGTAACTGTTACATTGGTGTACGTGAAAAGTATATTGTATCTAATAGTTTATCAATAGATGTGTTTCTTTGATCTTGATGTTTTATAACCGAGAGCTGCTTGCTTTAGTGCTAATGATGTTCGTGAGAGTTGGCAGGCAACTTCAGTGGGGTTTCTGAAGGCTTATACACTTGGAGTATCAATTAACATCTCTTTTACTTCTTTCCCACAGGTGTGAACTTTGGTCGTAGCTCTCGTGAGCCCAAATATAAGATAACCTTTCATTCAGCAAATTCTCCTTTTCATCCTGTAAGTAAATTCTATTTTACCATTGTCTGCTGTTCTTTCTGTTAAGACAATTTTTGTACCTCAAAAATTATCCAAGGATGTTTTTTTTGGATTGCTGCAACTTTGATCCTTAAATTCTTTCCTGCTCGCTGAATACTCTAGCAGAAGAATTTCAGTGATTTTCCTAGTTTTTCATTGAATGCGACTGCAATGGTCATCAGACTCTTAAAATTCTTTGATTAGTTTTATGAAGAAATAATTAAACATTCTAATTCTGTGCCAGTGCTGTAGGTTCACGGAATTTGTGTCAAACATAAATTCTGGGCTTACATATTATATTATGGAAGATCTGTTATTAAAATTAAGTAGTCGCCGCAGGAATTTTATTATCGAATGACAATAATCACTGAATATAGCAACAATGTAGGATCGTCTTAATCAAAACTATCAATCTATATTGGAGTATAAAATCCAGGATTAGTATTTTATAATTAACTAGTTAAATCAAAAACACACAATTGAATGAAACTTGAGTGGACGATAGATCTACTGAAATGCGGAAGTTAATTTATACTGTTTTTTGCTTCAAGATCATACTTCATTATGATAGATATCCTTAAGAGTCTTGGCGTATTGTTTCTTATGAAATTCATGGCGTCAAAAGATCCAGCTAATAATACAGCGAACCTAAACAAGTACTCTATAACAAAAGGAGAGTTAGCTTAAATGCATGTCTGCTGATCAATTATAAAAGCCGAAACTGAAATCAAGGACACACATTTGTATACATATAACGCACAAATTTAGTTATGTATTAATCTAGCAAAGCATAATCAAAGGGAAAAGATTTATGTATATCTTGATCAGTCGAACTCTGCATATAAAGGTTGTGATTATATGGGATCTCCTGAAATAAAAGGAATGAAAAATACCTTGATAATTTCAGAGAACAATACCTGAACCAAATGCAGTTATTAGACTTTATAAAGAGATCGGCTTAATGAGAAAAGGCTAGCCAAAAAAGAAAACTGTTGTAGAGACCCAACTCCTGGGCTCTTCAAATGATTCAAGGATCGGACAACAGTTTCGAATAAAAAGGATCGCAACATTTAATACCACAGTACAAAGAACATAAACACCGGTATTATTTATTTATTTATTATTACATCATTCGATAAAAAGAAAACTAACATAATTACTACTTATATTCTATACAAAAGTCACAATACGGATCTCTACACGAGTCTTTATGCTTTTGATGAACCTCTCCAATGCCTACGAAAATCTTTAGTCATACCTTCGCTAGTTCTTCTGGAGGGATCCTCTTAGGAGCACTGAGAGACGCTCCTGTTGCCTAAAAAAATAGGTCCGCAATGAATTAGTCATAAAAATTATGACTATGCGAGATAAGTATTTCATGAAGCGTTTTACATGCAAACAATGAAGATGATAACAATATGCATACAATACAATAAAATAAAATTTCGATAGTATATCCTAATGCTAACCCTTAAGCCTTTTTTATTTTAATTACATAAAATAGGAAATGCTCTGGTTATGCATCGTTTTGGCCACACCCATTTAAGTGCTTTCCGTAGGCTCACCCATACTGGTGAATCCATCCGTAGATTTCTGCTACATCATAGGATTCTCAACCTTTGCATTTCCTCATGCCGAATTTTATTATTCTGTTCTTGACGTACTTTTATATATAAAAGAAAGTGTTTTTAAATAAAACATCCCCTCAGATAGTTATATCGCTTCATGTTTTTCCCTCGCCCACATTTTGTTCCATAGCGATATTTTAATGAGTTAAACTCATATGCACAGGTATTGTTTATTTCAGAAAGTAAAGCCGTAATAAAATTACTTGAATAAAACTACTTCAGGAAATAAGAAACTCACCACAGTTTTATTTGTACTGTCACCACGATTATCTTGTGACACCATCCTCAGTTTCTTCCAATTCGGTCTTGGTTGCGGAAACCACTGTAATAACACTCATTTTACTGGGTTGCGTCTCATTCTAATCGTATAAAGGATTTATAGTCGCTAAAAACATCGAAAATCGGAAAATGTTCAAAATGTTAAATCACTTATAAACTTTGCCGGACAGCTATAAATAAGCCTCAAAATGGACTAAACCAGCCCCCAAATAGACATCCGTCCCCTCAAAAATTCTGTTCAGCAAAGCCTAAAAAAATTGGGTAAACCTCCTCTTGAAAACTCAACGAAATGTAGCTTAGAAATAATAAAACCTGCCTCCACATATTCATAAAAAATGTAAACTATTTTATGCCCAAAAATAGTGAAGTAATAGCTACCGTTTAATCTGGAAGGAAAGGAAGAGGCGACATCAGCAAGCTCACAGCACAAGCTGTAGCAGAGGAAAGGAAACCCCAAAATCAGCGGCACCTAGCTGTTCACGGTGTAACAACAAACAGAGAACAAGAGCGGTGACAGAGAAGCAGTCGACGGCGGCAGAGCAGAAGCTCGACAGCAGTAGAGTAATTTCTCAGCAACCTAACTCTAAGAAGAAGAGAAAGAAGAAGAAGATAGGAGCGAGGAAGTAGTCGGACAGAGAAAGAAGAAGAAGAAACCGTGGAGGAGGAAGCAGCAGTAGCAGGAGCCCTAGTTGACTGCGGCAAAGCAAAGGTGAAATCGACACAATAGCAGCGGCGGTATTGTTAGCACAAAAGCACGACAGCGACAGCACGGGAAGCTTGATCTAGCTCCATCAATTAGAGACACAGAGAAAGAAGGAGATGGAGTAGGAGGAGGAGAATCGTTCACTGCCAACACAGAGCAGCCCGAGGAAGAAGAAGATGGGAAATCGCAGAAGCAGAACAGCGTCGAAGTCGAAGTGCGGGAGAGACATCGGCTCAGGCTCGATTTATAGAATAAAGTAAGCGGCCAGCGGCAAGGTCATGCCAAGCACCGTTCCAGGTGTTTTTAACCAAGCCAAACATGCTATCCAGCCAACACCTACACATCCAGCACATAAATCCTCCAGCACAGCACAAATACAGCCAGCCAACAAACCAAGCAGCCCATTTTCCTTTGTTGCCAGCCCAAAATCAGCCCACAAAACAAAAACAACCAGCCTTATTGTTCAAAGCCAGCCCACATCAAAGGCAGCAAGCCCAAATAAATAAAAGGGCAACCCAACCTTCATTGCTAAAGAAAATAAAACATGCCCTTTTCATCATCGAGGATATAAATAAAAAAAAATTTACACGTATTTTCATTTTCGGTTGTTACAACTGTTAGGCCCCGTTCATTTGGGCAAAATTGGAGAAAAGAATTGGAATTAAAATTTACAATTCCAATTCTACTGTTTGGCACTCCTAAATTTTGATAAGAATTAGAATTTTAATCAATTCTGTGAGAATTCAACCTAGTTCGTTTTCCTCCCCTCAATTCTTACCTTGCGACGTCGGACTTGGAGATTCCGCCCGCGACCATGACCGCGACCCCGACTCTTCCGCTCGCAGGAACGATGACGAGTCATGTGCCTCTCCATTCTCTGGCGAGATCTCTCCTCCCTCCAGGCATTCTTCTCCGACGACGTTAGGATTCCTTCTTCTTCTTTGACAGTTGGAAGGTGAGGTTTTCTGCTTATCGCTTTCTGCATATAACTTTCTGCGTATTTTCTCTCTTTCTGCAGTTTTGTTGCTAAGTCGCTGATAACATATTCACGTTATGCTCAAAGCCCTGCATTTTGGATTTTTCTTTTCGTTGTGTCCTTAGTTCATGCAATATGATTTTCTCGAATTCTTAGAAGCTCTTTTTTCCTCTAGTTCACAGTGTTCCTCAACTAAAGTTTTCAAACAATGATTTATTCAAAATTGTTGAAAGTCGGGAGAGAAAAAAATGTATTAATTGAGAGTCACCTCCTTTATATATAGAAGTGACTAAATACAGGAAAAATAAAACCAAGATAACTGGACAAACTAACATTCCCCCTCAGGTTGGGCTTGTGATGTCTGCCAAACCCAACTTGGACATAATATTTCCAAATGCTTTAAGACTCAACCCCTTAGTGAGGACGTCAACTAACTGTTGATCAGATGGGACAAATGGAGTGCTCACAACTCCACTCACTATGTTCTCCTTGATGAAATGTCGATCGACTTCTACATGTTTAGTGCGATCATGTTGAACTAGATTGTGCGTTATGCTAATGGCCGTCTTGTTATCACAATATAGACGGATGAGACTCTTGCCTTGAATCTCAAGTTCAGACATAAGAGACCGAATCCACATTCCTTCACATATTCCATGGGTCATAGCTCTGAATTCAGCTTTGGTACTGTATCTGACAACACCCTATTGTTTTTTTACTTCTCCAGGTTACCATATTTCCCCCAACCAGAGTACAATATCCGAAAGTAGATCTACAGTCATCAACAGACCCCATCTAGTCAGCATCTGTGAATACTTCAATGGTTAATTCTTTGTTTTGAGTAAACAAGATTCCAAGCCTAGAAGACGTTTTAAGATACCGACGAATCCGGTGGGCAATATCCAAATGGTGAGATTTAGGAGAATGTATGTATTGACTGATAACTCCAACAACATAAGAGATATCTGAGCGAGTATGAGATAAGTAGATGAGCCTCCCTACAAGTCGTTGAAAACCATTGATATCTGCAACAACTTATCCACCATCCCTCCCCAAGCTATGGTTGGCTTCAATAGGGGTGTATGCAGGTCTACACCCACTCATTCCCATTGTCTTTAGCAGGTCTAGGATGTACTTCATCTAGAAGATAAAGATGCCGTGCCTGGATCTTGCAACTTTAATGCCAAGGAGGTACTTGAGGTTTCCGAGATCCTTTACCTCAAATTCACTTGTCAATCTTGTCTTCAGATTTTTTATCTCCTCGATGTCATCCCCAACTATGACAATGTCATCTATATAGACAATCAACGTAGTCAGTTTTCCTTGCCCCTGTTTTACAAACTAGGTATGATTGTCATCGCTTCGAGTATACCCAAATGTCATCATGGCTCTTTGGAACGTTCCAAACAAAGCCCTTGAGATTGTTTAAGGCTGTATAAAGCCTTCTTCAGTCTGCGTACCTTTCCCCCAGATCCCTCAGAGGCAAGACCCGGAGGTAGAGACATATACACTTCCTTTTCCAAATCAGCATGGAGGAAGACATTCTTCACGTTCAGCTGGCTGATACTCCACCTCTTGCAGGTCACACAAAAGAGCAAAATTCTGATGGAATTCATCATTGCTACAGGAGCAAAGGTTTCTTGATAGTCAATCCCAACTATTTGAGTGTATCCTCTGGCCACCAAACTAGCCTTATAATGGTCCACAAGACCTTGGGAGTTTTGTTTCACTGAAAAAATCTATTTGCATCCAACCACGGTCTTGCCTTGAGGAAGATAAACAAGACCCCACGTGCAATTCTTCTCAAGAGCCATCATCTCTTCAAGCATAGCTTCTTTCCACTTTTGGTGCCCCAGAGCTTCCTGCTAAGAGGAAGGGATGTATATGGAAGATGACGAAGTGACGAAGTGATGACGTCAACGGCCGACTCAGATGTATTCCCGCAGGAGGCGATGATCTGCTACACAGTTGGACGATCCGAGTTTGTGGTTGCGTCCGAATGGTCGATCCGAGTCAAGTTCATATATTATTTTTATTTTTTGAGTTGTGTTTGACGCCCGATCGGCCCAAACAGTACGAGTCGTCCGATTCAGGTGCTGATGTGTTTATCAGCTATGTAGTTATTTTGAATTTAGGGTTATAAAAAGTTGCGGCAGGCAGTTCATACGGGGTATCGAGGGTTTTGCGGATGCAGGAACCGCCGGTCCTTCTCCAGGTGCGACTCCTGGTGTTCTCCTCTTGGTGCGACGCCAAGTCGCCCCTCCTTCCCCCTCCTCCTCCACTGCCATCCCACAGTAAGTCCTCCCTCCTTCCTGACGCACCCCCTAGCCTCTCCACCATCTCATGACCATATTTCCCTAGCCTATCCTTCGGATCCACGCAAAGAGCCGCCCAACTCGTGGACCCTAACTCTTTCTTCCCACTTCCAGACGACCAAGGTTGCTCCTTACTCACCACCGATCCTCCTCCCCTTCCACGACCTTCAAGCCCAACTCCTTTCCTACCTTATCTACTTTAGCCGAGCCCCACCCTTCTTCCCCAACCCAACAGTCGGCCCCCCTACTATGTCCACTACTACCACCAACCCCAAAATTCCCCACCGCGAGCCCCTCCTACAACCACTATCTCCTCCACAACAACCACTATCTCCTCCACAACATCCACTATCTACTCCACCTAAGTCACCATAAGCCCAGAACTCCACTTCCGATGCATTCCCCATCTGCTTCGACCTTGGATGCCCTCCATAAACCATCAATTGACACCACCTGCACGCCTAAGTTGTTATTTGGAGTTATTATTTTATATTGTTGTGTATTTGACACTATTCCTGTAGTGGATGTTTATTTTATTTGTTTTTAGTTCGATCGTTGCATGATTTGCAAGGTTTATTCTGCGCGTGCTAAATATTAATTGCGTCTCTGTCGTTTGAAGAATTGATATATGTTTTCTCATAATTAATATTTGTGACTGTTCGTGTCTCGGTTAATTTTTATATTAATTAATTACTACTGTAATTGTTAGTGCAGACCAACTCTTGCATATTTATCATTTTCATCACATATTGGGTTGCATTTAGATTGTCCATCCCAAATCGTTCCTCTACTGCATCAAATTGGTATCAGAGCCCTAGGTTAGGGTCATTTTTATGTTACACAGTGGTAGAGATTATCATTAGTTCATGTCGAATCACAGTCACACCGACGATAAAACCGCCAGTTCACAGTCGGACATAACGTCCGCTGAGTTTCAAAGACTGGTGCTCGGTCGATTTGATCAGATGAGAGCCCAATTCGAAACCCTTGGGGCGATATCGCTAGGGTTAGCACAAGGTTCGATCAGTTAGAGATCCCTAGAGGTCAAGCGACTCCTTCGGACGAGGAGCCTCTCGCGGACCCCCGAGGTGCTACACCTCCTGAGAGTTGTGGTAGAGACATCCCTCGCCAAGACCCCCTCCTCCCGCGAGAGGGAAATTTCATCGTGGTTACGAGTATCAGCAAAATCTAGGGAGGAATCACCATCCGCTTGATGTACCACGTCCACCAACCCCACCTGCTCGTAGAGATCGAGCACGATATGGCTATTACTATGATGTTGAGTATAGTGACTATCGTGAGCCACGCCGTGGGATGACTCCTGAGGAGAATGACATCACCCGACGTATCTGCATTGACGCACCCTCCTTCGATAGTCACCTGGACCCGAAGACATTTAGTGATTGGCTCATGAACATTGATCATTATTTTGACTGGTTTGAGATGAGCGACGAGAGGTGTATACGGTTCGAGTTGATCGTCTAAAAAAAAAATGTATTGGTCTACCCCTCCCTCGTTTAACATGCCTAGTGACTAGACTCTCACAACGCCTAACAGGTGCCTCTAATGGTCTCCTTTGTACGTGTCCAAACCATCTTAGTCGAGTTTCTCGCATCTTCTCTGCAATTGGTGCTACTCGTGTCTTATCCCTGATACATTCATTCCTAATTTTATCCAGTCTCGTGTGTCCACACATCCAACTAAGCATTCTCATCTCCGCAACTCCCATTTTTTGCTCATGTACACAATTCACTGCCCAATACTCAAAACCATATTGCATCGCGGGTCTAATTGCAGTATGGTAAAACTTGCCCTTAAGTTTTAGTGGTACTTTGCGATCACATAAGATCCCTGACGCGAATCTCCACTTCAACCAACACGCTTGGATTCTGTGTCACATCTTTATCAATACCTCTGTTTTTTTGAACTATCGATCCCAAATATTTAAAACACTCATTACGAGAAATATCTTGATCACCCTACTTAATAACGAAGTCATCCGTCCTTCTTGGACTGCTAAATTTAAGCTCCATATACTCCGTCTTTGCCCTGCTCAACCTAAAACACTTCTTTTCTAAAGTATCTCGACAAGATTCAAGTTTTGTGTTTACACCCTCGCGCAACCAAAACGATATCATCCGTAAACAATAAACATCAAGCTATTGCTTGTTGGATATGTTTGGTGAGCTCATCTAAGATAAGGGTAAAGAGATAAGGGCTTAAAGCTGAACCTTGATGTAAAGCAACAATGATAGAGAATTCCTGTGTTAATCCTCCAGATGTTTTTCACCCTTGTCAGTTGTCACTGAATTTGTATGCATATATTTGATTATGTCAATATACGATACATTTACACCTTTCTTTTCTAAAATATCCAAAATGAAAGAAAATGTGAAACTCCTTGAAATCAAGTACATTTTATGAACATACCAAATTTCGTGCTAAAGATGAGACCGAGTTTGCGGCATGAATTTACGAGACAATCCAACTTACCTATCACAGATTTCGATCGTCCGCTCGACTGAATTAACACACGCTCGTAGAAGTCAAATCGACTCAAATATTCGCGTCCGACTTTATCAGGACGTCTTGATGAATCGAGTCCACTCAACGGAAAATTTTCAACAAGATCGTCATGGAATAAGGCTTTGGTTTGATCTCTGTTTTCCACCTTTTTGATTGGAGAAGCACCCAGAATAAAGTGGAAACTGTTTGGATTAGAAATCTAGATAATATCTCCCCATTTATCTCATGAGTTGTATCAGAAAACTGCTTTTTGAGGAGTATAAAATTTGTGACATAAAAAATAGCTTTTTCTATAAGTCTTATAGCAAAAACAGAAATCATATGCTTTACCAAAAAAATTTTTCCTCAGTCATAATTCTTTTAGTGTCATTCTTATTCATGCTTATCTCACGGTCCTAGCCTGTCTTTATGTTATTATATCTTTTTAAGGACTGTCACTTGTAAATATAGATTCAAGCATCACAATTCTGGGCCTTAATTATTATTAAGAACTGGATCTCTCTGTTCCTCTTCTTGCCCTGGCTGGACCTTCCTTTTTTTTTGACCCCCTCTCTCTCTCTATCCTCTTTCGCCTCATTCTCTAGGTTATCTCCACTCTGTTTTCCGTTCTATTCTCAATTCAGGGACTTCTTCCTCAAGTGCTCAAAAATAAACTTCACAAGTTATCCATTGCATTTCTTTGTCACGGTGGCATTTTACTTGATTAGATAATGTTTTTTTACCCATTGTATCCTTGATCTGTTACTATGCCATTCTAATAAAACTCATTGTTTTCTTTGTGCTTTGTAAATAATTCAGAACACTCAATCTAGATATTTTGAAAGTACTACGAATACAATGATGGAGTTCTATTTAAAATTTCTATTGCAGGACAATGAACAGGAATCTCTGGTGATGACTAATAAGGAGGGGCATAATTTTATCTGTTTCTTGCCTCTGGTCGAGGAAACCAAATCTATCAAGCCAATTACCCCACAAAATTCAACCAGCATTATATTAGAAACTGACAGGAGAATTAAGCCAAAGACACCTGATGAGCTGATTGAAGTGATAAAAGACAAATGTTTCTACAGAGTAAGTGTATATGAATACTATTAAGGGCAGGACTGATGAATATTTTAGTATTTTATTGTATTAGTTGTTCTGCAGCACGAAGGGTGGTGGTCTTATGAATTCTGCCATCAGAAACATGTGAGGCAGCTCCATTTGGAAGACGATAAGGTTAGCCTCATGCTCTATTGTGAAGTAGATTCCATTATAGGACTCATTGAGCTACATAAGATTTTTCATTATCACATGTAAATCCAAGAATAGAAACTTATAGAACATTGCAGTGTAAACATATCCATTCCTAAGGAAAGGAGCTGCATAGCAGATTTAGGTAAAGATAACTAAAAGAAATTTATCAAAAGTTCATTAGCAGCAAATCTTAACTGTATGTAGTACTTGAATCATTTGTCACTTGATTATCCTATGATTGTTTTATGAATTTATGTTGATATTTGTTGAGACTATATTTGCTAGCAGGACACGTGTGTGTGGGACCGCATGTTTGGGCTTTCCCCATCGCGTTCCAGGTCTGGGTGTTGACCCCGGTGGGCCCCCTTGTGTGGCGGAATATCCCCGCGGTCCTGTGGTTGGGGTTAGTCCCACATCGCCTGCAGACTTCTCCACTTTGTGTTCATGTACCCCGCCACCCTTCATCTCAACACCTGGGTTTTGAGATGAACTAATGGGTTGGCGGGTTCTAACATGGTATCAGAGCCAGGTTGTCCTGCTGCGGGGGTGTGTTGAGACTATATTTGCCAGCAGGACACGTGTGTGTGGGACCGCATGTTTGGGCTTTCCCCATCGCGTTCCAGGTCTGGGTGTTGACCCCGGTGGGCCCCCTTGTGTGGCGGAATATCCCCGCGGTCCTGTGGTTGGGGTTAGTCCCACATCGCCTGCAGACTTCTCCACTTTGTGTTCATGTACCCCGCCACCCTTCATCTCAACACCTGGGTTTTGAGATGAACTAATGGGTTGGCGGGTTCTAACATGTTGGGAGCCGGGATAGAACCCGGGACCTCCCCTTTATCAGGCTACTATCTCAAGACCTGATACCCAACTGCACTGCAGTGCAGTTGGGTATCAGGTCTTGAGATAGTAGCCTGATAAAGGGGAGGTCCCGGGTTCTATCCCGGCTCCCAACAACCTACCTGGGAATTTATTCCGCGTGATCTGGGTTCATGTACCCGACGAGGGTCCCACACGCGCCCAGGAGATTTGGTTGGGGATGCTCTGCCACGACTGCAGTCGGCCACGGATCTGGATGTCATGTGCCCCCCTCAACTGAGCCCCACCGTGGTTTCTAACAATATTAATATATAGCAGCATAGATTGCACAAACAAAAAGGCTGCATTAATGTTTCTCTTTGTGGTACCTATGTAATTTAGAAATCCTCGTACCTCCTAGCAATGTCATAGACAATTCTAGGAAAATTATCTTAACCTTTACAATTAGATGTCAGAGCATCGTTGCTGTTAATAAATCAATGTGTTATGCCCCCACATCCGCTTGGGTTCTCGGGGCATAAATACTCGCGGCGGGTCAAGGAGCGCGCGCAAGACAACGGGGCTGAACCATCCGGTTCAGCCCCCATTCATTAAATCGGCCAGAAGGGGGCTGAACCACTCCGGTTCAGCCCCACTTGGGGGGGGGGGGGGGGGGGGGCAGCCGGCCCCCTCCTTTCCCCGGGTATTTATAACCCGGGGCTGCTTTGGGAAGGATTATCAAAGATCTCTCAGGTTTTTCTCTTCTCTTTCCCTCAACCCTAACCCTAGTTCTCTCTTTCTCTCTAGAATCTCCATCTCTCCTCTTTTTCTCTTGCTAGTTCATATCATTTGGTATCAGAGCATCCTTCCTGCGACCATGGTGACACGTTCGGAGGCGGAGACCGCACGATTGGCTACCCTAGAGGAGAACTACGTGGGGTTGGCGGATTCGGTGACGGCCATGGAAGGCCGCTTGGACACGTCCACAAAAAACATGGAGGAACGCATGGATGAGATCAATGCGCTGTTGATGCAATCGTTGAAGGGCAAGGCGGTTCAAAGAAGCGATTCTGAAGCCGAAGCACCACAAAATGCCCGATTTACGGGCAACGGAGGAAGCACGGGGTCGGGACACTACGGTCCCGACGGAATCGGGACCGATCCAGGCCGCACGGAACCAGCGGGCACCGGATCGGCCCCCGCCTGGATGGGAGCATTTGCTTTGGGTTATCTGATTATCCGGTTTCGGAATTTGAACTTGTTGCTGAAGAACTTCTTATAAGTAATTCTATAATAAAGGTTTATGGTGCTTTCAGAATGTATGTCAAAATGTTGCTCATGTGGGATTCTAAGATTCAGATTGATGGTGGAGATAATCATGATGTTGGTGCATCCATGCTTGAGGCTAGAAACCTTGTTGTTCTAACGCAAAATTCTATCATTTCTTCAAATGGAGACTTGGGGGTTTATGGTCAAGGTCTTCTCAAATTGACTGGCTCGGGTGATGCAATTAAAGCTAAGAGGCTAATTTTGTCACTATTTTATAATATAGAGGTTGGGCCAGGTTCCTTGCTGCAAGCTCCAGTAGATAATGACATTGGAAGCAGTTCGGCTGCTGAAGCACACTGTGAGAGTCAAACATGTCCAAAAGAGCTTCTTATGCCTCCTGATGACTGCCATGTCAACAACTCCTTGGCTTTGACATTGCAAATTTGTCGTGTTGAAGACCTTACAGTCCATGGTTTAGTCAGAGGAAGCATCATTCACATCCACAGGGCTAGGACTGTGGTCATTCATACTGATGGAGAAATAAGTGGAACAGGATTAGGTTGCAAAGAGGGCATTGGTAAAGGTAAGTTTTTGAAATACGGAGCAGGAGGAGGGGCTGGGCATGGAGGCAAAGGTGAATCTGGTTACTATAACGGAACAAGAATTGAAGGTGGTCAGACATATGGAGATGCTGATCTTCCATGTGAGTTGGGAAGTGGAAGCGGAGGAACCAATGGATTACATGAGAACATTGCAGCTGGTGGTGGTCGACAAGCTTTCCAAGTATGGTCATTTCCTTCCGTTGAGCCATCCGTACACGGGGGAGACAGTCGCAGAGTTATTTGCGCGAGAGATTGTGCGCCTCCATGGTCTCCCACGCTCCATCATTTCCGACAGGGACCCGGTCTTTATCAGCAGTTTTTGGCGGGAGCTTTTTCGACTCCAGGGCACGACACTGCGCATGAGCACCGCCCACCATCCCCAGACGGACGGACAGACTGAGGTCCTCAACAGGGGGGTGGAGACCTATTTACGGTGTTTTGTGATGGACGAGCCGCGCACGTGGACGCGTTGGTTGCATTGGGCGGAGTACTGTTACAATACGTCCTTCCACACAGCCAGCAAGCTCACCCCCTTCGAGGTGGTCTACGGCCGCCCTCCTCCTACTTTGAGTTCGTATGAACCCTCCAGCACCGCTCTTCCAGCTGTAGAACGGACACTTCAGGACAGAGATCGCACTCTAGCTTTGCTCCGGGACAACCTGCGGGTCGCGCAGGACCGCATGAAAGCACAGGCCGACAAGCACCGGACAGAGCGCGAGTTTGCCGTGGGCGATGAAGTTTTCCTCAAGCTCCAACCTTACCGCCAGCTGTCAGTCTCTCGGCGGACGAATCAGAAACTAGCCCCACGTTACTACGGGCCATTCCGCATTCTTCGCCGCGTGGGCCCCGTGGCCTACACCTTGGATCTCCCCGCGGGGTCTCGCATCCACCCGACATTCCATGTATCTGTTTTGAAGAAGAAGCTTGGGGCTTCCGTTCAGGCCAGCCCTTCACTTCCCGAGGCGACCAGCATGGGTGAGTTGCGTCCGTCACCGGAGGCCATTTTGCTCACCAAATGGAAGAAGTCCGGCACGAAATATCGGCCGGCAGTGCTCGTCAAATGGAAGCAGATGGACACAGTGCATAACTCCTGGGTTGACTTGTTGGACTTCCGCGAGCGGTTTCCGGACTTCCACCTTGAGGACAAGCTGGTGCTTGATGGGGAGGGGAATGTTATGCCCCCACATCCGCTTGGGTTCTCGGGGCATAAATACTCGCGGCGGGTCAAGGAGCGCGCGCAAGACAACGGGGCTGAACCATCCGGTTCAGCCCCCATTCATTAAATCGGCCAGAAGGGGGCTGAACCACTCCGGTTCAGCCCCACTTGGGGGGGGGGGGGGGGCAGCCGGCCCCCTCCTTTCCCCGGGTATTTATAACCCGGGGCTGCTTTGGGAAGGATTATCAAAGATCTCTCAGGTTTTTCTCTTCTCTTTCCCTCAACCCTAACCCTAGTTCTCTCTTTCTCTCTAGAATCTCCATCTCTCCTCTTTTTCTTTTGCTAGTTCATATCACAATGTTTCTTCTTCCTCTGTCCCATTGAATTTTCTCAATTGTCATTTGTCTTTTGGTTATTGAAGTTCTTCCTCATATTGGAGATACAATATTCTTTGAAATCTCCGTAGGTTCAAATTTTTTGCTTACGCGCCACAAGTACGATTAAGTGAAGCTATTAACGTGCAATTTTGAGAATATTTAGATAATTTAGTAAGAGAAATCTCACAAAAGAGAAGATTTTCATAATAGGAGACTTAAATAAACATATAGAGAAGGAAAATGTAGATTACACAGCTGTTCATGGATGATATGAATATGAAGAAAAGAATGAAGAATGACGAACCATTTTAGACTTTGCCGTAGCACATGAGCTAATTGTATCAAATACACTTTTCATAAAGAGATAAGAACATTTAGTTACATTTAAAAGCGGACCAAATAAGTCACAAATTGATTGTTTATGATACGCAAAATGGATAAAATGATTTGTAAGAATTGCAAAGTCATACCAGGAGAAAGTTTGACAACACAACATTGGTTAGTTGTGTTATATGTACAAATTAAATATAATAAATTTAATACAAACAAAAATGTTGTAAAAAATTTGATGGTGGAACTTGAAGATGAAAAAGCAGGTTGCTTTCAAGACGACAGTTATGAAATAACTAGTTGATGACCCTTATATTGATCCTAATGTCTCACGGGAAGTTATGTTTTCACATTTAAGGATAAGTGAAAAGAACATACTTGGAGTATCAAAAAGGTCATGCACCTCCAAATAAAGAATTTTGGTGGTGGAAAAAGAAAGTGCAAGACAAAGTTCGGGCAAAAAGGGTCAGCTATAAATCACTCTACACTTGTAGGAATGATGAAAACTTAGTCAGGTATAAAGTCGCCAAAAAAGAAGCTAAACAGACAGTAAGTTAAGCAAAAAGTTAAGCTTATGAATAATTTTATAAGCGACTAGATATCAAAGATGGAGAGCGTGACATATGTAAAATTGCCCGAGCTAGAGAAAGGAAGACAAAAGATTTAAGTCAAGTAAAATGCATAAAAATGAGACAAATATAATTTTGACGGATGATGTGGATATTAAAAAGCGATGAAAAAGATATTTTTATCAACTTTATAATGAAACAAAGGACAATGAATTGAACTTGAAAAAGTTAAGTAAATCAGAGAAGTATAAGAACAAAATATTTTATCATAAAATTCAAGTATCAGAGGTAAATGATGCTCTAAATAAGATGAAAACTGGAAAGACGGTTGAGTCAGACGATATACCCATCGAAGTATGAAAATGTCTAGGAAATGAAGGAATTTTGTGGCTTACATGTTTTTTCAATAAGATATTGAAGTCAAAGAGGATTTCAGACCAATGAAGAGAAAATATCTTGGTATCTTTGTATAAAAATAAAAGAGATATACAAAATTGTGTTAATTACAAAGAAATTAAATTGATGAGTCATACCATGAAACTACGAGAACTAGTAATAGAAAGAAAAGTAAGACGGGAGACTAACATCTTGGAGAATCAATTTGGATTCATGCCAGGGAGGTCGACCATTGAAGCTATACATCTCTTGAGGAGACTCATTGACAACTATCGAAAAAAAAAACAAGATTTGTATATGTTGTTTATTGATCTTGAGATGGCTTATGATAGAGTTCTAAGAGAGATCTTATGGGAAGTCTTAGAAAAGAAAAGTGTAAATGTTTCATATATTGACATAATCAAAGATATGTATACAAATTCAGTGACAAGGGTGAGGGCATCTGGAGGATTAACACAGGAATTCCCTATCACTGTTGGCTTACATCAATGTTCAGCTGTAAACCCTTCTCTCTTTACCATTATCTTAGATGAGCTTACCAAATATCCAACAAGCAATGTCTTGGTGTTTAGGGCTGATATCGAGTCGAGTTCGAACGATTTTGGCTCGGCTCGAAATCGAAATTTTCGACTCAAACTTGGCTTGAAATCGAAATTGATTTCGAGTCGACTTGACTCGACTTGAAATGACTCGATTTTGAGTCGGCTCAAAATCGAATCGGGTCGGCTCGAAATCGAATCGGGTCGGCTCGAAATTGAGCAATTTTTCGTTTTATTCCTAGTTTGCTCAAAATTAAATTGGACAACCTATAAATTTAGCAAATGAAACACTTAAAGTCTTCATTCTTTTTATTTAGGTTTATATTTTGTTATTTTTAATCTTAAAATAAAAATATATTAATAAATACATAATTTTTTTAATTAATCTGAGTTGATTCGAATCATATTTCGAGCGATTCAGGGCTGACTCGAAATCAGATTCAAGTCAAATTGAATCGACTCAAATAAAGTCGAATCAATTTTAACCGATTCCGATTCGGCTCAATTTTCGAACGACTTTCGAGTTTCGAATAATATGCTCAGCCTTATTGGTGTTTATTGTTTGCAGATGATATCGTTTTGGTTGATGAGACGCGCGGGGGTGTAAACGCAAAACTTGAGTCTTGGCGAGTTACTTTAGAAAAGAAGGGTTTTAGGTTGAGCAGACAAAGTCAGAGTATATGGAGCTTAAATTTAACAGTACACGAAGGACGGATGACTTCGTTATTAAGTTGGGTGATCAAGATATTTCCCGCAGTGAGTGTTTTAAATATCTTGGATCGATAGTTCAAAACGACGGAGGTATTGATAAAGATGTAACACATAAAATCCAAGCAGGTTGGTTGAAGTGGAGAGGCGGGTCAAGGATCCTATATGGTTGTAAAGTACCACTAAAACTTAAGGGCAAGTTTTACCGTACTGCAATTAGACCCGCGATGCTCTATTGTTCTAAGTGTTGGGCAGTGAATGGTGTACATGAGCAAAAAATGGGATTGTGGAGATGAGAATGCTTAGGTGGATGTGTGGACACACGTGACTGAATAAAATTAGGAATGAATGTATCAGGGATAAGACAGGTGTAGCACCAATTACAGAGAAGATGCGAGAAGCTCGACTAAGATGGTTTGGACACGTACAAAGGAGACCATTAGAGGCACTTGTTAGGCGTTGTGAGAGTCTAGTCACTAGACATGTTAAACGAGGGAGGGGTATACCAATAAATACTTGAAATGAAACTATAAGGAAAGACATGATGTACTTAGGCATTAGTGAGATTATGACAAAATATAGGGCACAATGGAGACAAAGGATCCATATAGTCGACCACCCCACTAAAGTGGGATAAAGGCTTGAATGTTGTTGTTGTTGTATGATTACAAGTCTTATCTTTTATATAATAATTAAGGGCATTCCTCTATTCACAAACCAAATATCTACCATTTTATTTGAGCTTAAAATCCTATTTTAATTTCGAACTCTTCTATTTGTAGACAAATAAAATCTACCCTAAAACCCCAAATTTGTCGTCGGTCCTTTTCCTCATCGAATACTCATGTCACAGGTTTCGCTTGATCCTGTAGGCAATGTACCTCATCGATCTCGCCGACAAGCTTTCTGCCTCCTTGGGCCCAACGGCGTTAGTTCCCCCTCTTTCTTTGTCGAACCTAGTTAACAGAGGGGTTTTGGAGAGGGGAAGGGGGCTGATTTGGAGTTATACGAGGAGGGGAATGTAGGGTGGCCGGTTGGTGTTCTAACAGAGGTGGCCGGGGAATGTTGTCCGGTGATCACCAGAAACTTAAGTTGGAGGAGATTTGGAGTGGGGATGGGGGATGATTTGGATATATATGAGGAGGGGAATATAGGGTGCCCGGTCGGTGGTTTGGGGTGATGATTTGGGCCACCAGTTGGTGGTGGTGGTGGTGGTGTGTGTGTGTGTGTGTGTGGGGGGGGGGGGGGGGCTAAATGTAGGAGGTAGGGGATGTATTAGGGGCCGGTTGGAGGTTAAGGTAAGGCTCTATTTTGGAGGGGAATGGAGGGAGATGTTGGGCGGCAGCAAGGGGGGCTGTGTGTGGTCCAAGCTTCACACCTGGGGATTCCGAGACTTCTTTGCTTCAACTTTCAATACCATCTATAGTGCCCTCTACTCCTATATATAGACTAGAGAGGGGTAACAAACGGTCATGAAAAAGGCTATAGGAGGACGGGGTAAAGCTGCAGGCCGCAACTTTAAGGGTTGGATTACTGTGCCCGACAGCTGGAAAGGGAAATAAAGAAAGGAGCTCGTGCGGTTGCTGCAAAAACTCAGGATATAATATAGTTTCGTCGAGTTCTAGGATAGAAAAAAACAACGGGATGGTGGTAAAACAAGATGCATACGGAAATTGCGGAAGAGCGTCGATGGCGCCTACTGTGGGGTTGCCCAAAAAAAGGAGAATGGATGGGATTTGGCGCAGGGGCTGTGTGAAAGGCATGCGCAGGGTGGTCGTCGAAAAGAGAGGGGGGTGGGGTACGAGAGCTTCGTTGAAGAGGTGCGTTGTTTCCTCCTGATAGCGGGGCCAAGGAAGAACTCATTATGGTTGTATATCATGGACCGACAATGGTTTATCCAACTCTGGAGGTGCTGCTGTGAGAACCGCTGGTTCGGGTGGTGCTTCTGCGAGAATCACCGGCTCTGGTTGCATATCCTAGCCGACATCTGAAGGTGCGACGTAGACCTCGCAGTCGAGGAGGATGTCCTCATCCAAGGCCTGGTGTGGAGACGCTCTTTCCCTGTCTGCCACTGTGAAAGAAGGGCTTGATAACGAAATCTGGAGGGATGACACATTTTGCAGCCATTGAAACTAGCGATGCATGGGGGAATGATCTCATGTGAATTCCTCAGCCATTTGGGCTAGCCGACCAAGTGGGATGGATGAATCAGAAAACCGATCCAATTTGGCCTTGAGATGATGCGTCAAGACGTGGATGTTGGTGAGCAGACTGTTGTGCTAACTGAGGCTCTTGTGGACGGATGCATTGGTGGGGGGCATGACCGGAGAGTTCCAACCGACAGCCAATGTGAGTGTTGATGGAATTCCGGCGATGGAAACCACAGCCGAAAAACGACTGGTTGGACCAAATGTTGCGAACCTGAATCTTGATTAACGATCCACTCAATGCGATGCGCGTGCATGAGAGAGAGTGAGCGACTCAAAATCACGAACATTGCATTACATTCATAAAAGATACATACGCGAGAGGTGGAGAGGAGAGTCCCAAGAAGAAAGAGAGAGCGGGAGGAGAGAGAGCTCATACACTTGTGATCCACCTGGATCCCTAAGCCTCAAGCCTCTCCCTCTTATATATATGAGGGAGGACATACATAATACAACAACAACACTCAAGCCTTTATCCCACTATAGTGGGGTCGGCTATATAGATCCTTTGTTGTCATTGTGCTCTATCTTTTGACATACATAATACTACTAATAAATATGAATTAATACTCATTTCCGATGAGGGGGGGGGGGGGGGGGTCCGCATGAGCGAATGTGTGAGCGAACAGAGTGGGTGTGTGGGTGTGGGGGGTGAATTATGGCTCCAAGGTTTCACCAAATAAGATATATGATTGCCCTTGGTCACTTTGTCAGATATAAACGTAACGCTCTGGTCTACTATGGACACGCTACAGGTCTGCGAATCAGTGACCCCAACCCGTCTCCACAGATCTGATTGGCCGCAACCGCTAATTCCAATGGCGGGTTGTTGAGGTTGGGTCTCGAACCGCATACCTCCTTTTGATGGGGAAAACTCAAGTTAAGCGGACTGTACAGGGACTTTCCAGGAGGTCACCCATCCCGCTACTACTCCCATCCAAACACACTTAAATATGGAGAAGTAGCGGGATGGGTGACCTCCTGGGAAGTCCATGCGCTGTCCGCTTAACTTGAGTTTCTCTCATCAAAACGAGGTCTGCGGTTCTATACCCAATCTCAACAACCCGCCATTGGAATTAGCGGTTGCGGTCAATCAGATTCGTGGAGATGGGTTGTAGTCACAAGTCTGCAACAAGGATTGTAAATAATATATTTATGGGACAATATATTATAATATATTGGAAGCAATATACTGTATTGTTATTTTGACAATAACAATATATCGATAATAATATTGTAAATTTAAAAATTTTAAAATATATATAACAAAAATACAAAAAAAGATTTATGAGCTAGAGCCTAGAGGTGCAGTCGCACCTCTCGATCTTTTTTTCAATTCATTTACAACTGTTTGATTTGATTACAGCCGCACCTCTCAATCTTTCGTATTAGAATCATTAGATGAATCTCAGCCACATGATCATTGGAGATCGGACGTAGCTCGATATTTTTGATCCGTAAAACCTTATTCTCCCTCTTCTTTGCTCGCATTGCTTCACATCGAAGGAGCCTCTTCTGTGGTTCTGCCCTAGCAACGAAATCTACTCTTCTCGCGGTGACTTAAAAAGGAGTTTGCATGGGTTCCACCTTCTTTGAAGGTCATATGTCGCAAGTTATTTGGCAATGCTCCCATATGTCTAGAATCAAAAATCTGGAAATGGACTTGTGGTTTGGAGCGCGCAAATGCGATGTCGTCAAAAATGGCTACAACAATTTGATGACACACATCAAGACTAAACATCCAAACTTCTTGGATATATTCGAGGCCCACATTGATACTAGGTTTCTGATGCCCACATCGAATCGTGTAGAACGGTTGTTCTCCATGAGCAATCGAATATTTTTGAAGACAAGCCAAAGGCTACTACCGCGTACTTTGGATGCTCTAGTTTTCCTCAAACGAAATCGAGATTTATGGAATTTGGTTTTGGTGTCTGTTGTCGTGAATGAAGAAACAATTGATGATGAAAGCCAAAGTGACAAGAATGAAGAGTTGAACTTTTGAAATGCTATATTATATCATATGTTTGTAACTTTGAATATTGAATTTTGAAACTTTTGAAATGCTATATTATCTCATCTGTTTGAAACTTTTGAAAAAATTACAATGTATTATATTTGCATTTCTAGCATTTACAATACAATATATTGTATTGTTATTATTGCAATAACAATATATTGTATTGTTAGCATTAAAATATCAATATATTATATTGTTTATTCTCAAAATTACAATACAATATTAGATAGTCTTGTTCCAATTCCTGATCTGCAGACTTATAGCACACCCACAGTAGACCGGGGTGTTACATGTGTTACAATAAATAGGAGTGACATGAATAAAATTCTAGCAGCCATATAAACCAAAGCTTCCTCCACGTTTTCGTTGTCCTAAGAGTCTGTTTTGACCCTAAATATTTATCTGGGTCAACCCCGACCCATCGTGATCCACCAACGTCAATTTGGTCAAAATCTACATGACCACCTTATGCTGCTCTTGGACGAGCCACCTTTGTCTGTAGCAAATTATGCATGTATAGAACATAAGATCCGGGCATGATCGCTTTTACCTTAATTTTCTGCTCAATATTTGAAATTATTTCTTGCTATTTCTGCAGCCAACACAGGAGTTTGTTATGGGCGTCTTCGACCCAGAGGCAACACACGACTTCAATCAAAACCAGCCAGATTCTACTCTGCTGAAAGATCCTCGCTCGAAGGATTCTTCTCAGAGGTAAACCCGTATCTCACAGCTCCACATCCTCTTCTGAATTATCAATTGACCGAAGAAAGAAACTTTTTACTCCCCTCCTCCTCCTCCTCGGCGGCGAATTCTAGATATCACGCCCACGTGTACACGAACGGAACTGTGTGCGACCTGACGAATCAGCCCCGAGAGACGACGATCAGGTTCGTGTGCTCGGAACCTTCCGTGGTGATCAGCTCCGTGAAGGAGATCTCCACGTGCAAGTACGTCGTCACGGTGCAATGCCCGATTCTCTGCAAGCATCCGTGAGCCCCCGCAACCTCAATGATATTCTTTTTTAAAATTGTTTAGGGTTTCTGCATGCTGCTGATGGTCTTGTGTGCCTGTTGATTGAGATGTTGCAGAATGTTCCAGCCAGAAAGACCAATGTGGCAGACCATTCACTGTAACGAGGATCGCAATGAACATTCTGAGGGCGGCAACATTAGGCTGAATGATGATGATTTGGATCAGTATGCAACTTGATTCCAATATATCAGGAATTTTGAGAGGGAAAAATACTCCTTTTTTAATTTTATTTAGATTTTTGTTATTAGGGAGGCCTAAATGTGTGTAATCCAGGGCAAATGAATAATTAAATTTTACTACCTTTTTTACTTGAATGATGCCGATTTGATGCCTCAAAACTTGAAAATGCATTGGAATTTTTGAACCCCTACTTACTAGGAACAAATATACCCTAAGTGCATGTAATGTTTTGTATTATTGTATATGAAACATCATAGTGTATACAGTGCAACGCTAGGCTCCGTTTGGCACGGTGGTGGTGGTCGTAAACTCATGGGTTAAATTGCCATTTGTTAAGGATCGCCTAACAAATATCATCCGTTTGAACATAAAAGTGGATGAAGTTCCTTAGGTGGGTGTTAATGAATGACAATTTAATTCTCATGTTCATGACCGGAGCCTTAGTGTACACTGTGTGCATATATGTCCTCAACATTATGTTACTCCCCATATGCGTATCGTCTGCGTCATAATGTATATGCTGTGTGCACACAGAAAATTTGTGTATACTACTGTTAGCAGTATAGATTAATGTCTACATGGAGCACCCTTCAATAATTTTTTATTTATTAAGTAGGGCATTCTAATTAGAAAAGTGTCTTATCTTCTGGCACATGTAATGCAAATATGCAATCCTGTTAGAAAGCGTTTTCGTGAAATTAATTATAGGGAAGAGGGCACTTATGATCTGTTTGACATGAGAAATATTTTGGTGCGTTATTCACACCTTTCTCTACGTCCAGTCGTGAACGCGGTGGTTGCGAACCGTTGTCTGTTTGACAGTGTTTTTTTGGTTTGAGTTTGGACAAAAATGCAACCATGATGAAATGTGTTTGACATGATAACAGTCATGACTAACACCAAGAAAAAAAACTATTTTTGAACATAAAAATGGATTAAGTTCCTTAGGTGTAGAGGTGTCACTTGAAACTGAAAATTGAATTGGAACTGTAAAGAATAAGATTGAATTGTTCACAAATTATTCGGGTTTCGGTTTGAAATTTGGAACCGTGAACAACAATGGTATTATTGTGGTTCTTTCATTTTATTATTCGGACTAGAGCCGAACTGAAACCGCAATATACATGTTTCGAGCACATGATTTCAGGATTTGAAGAATTGGACTGAAGCAAAACCGAATTGCAACCCATTTGTTTTTATTATCTTTTATAATATATATTTATTGTTATAAACACCTACACAGGCTCATCTAATTGAGTCCCTTCTCATAGAACTCTTTGCTGGATATCTCGCTAGAGAGCCCTATCCAAGGACACGCCCTTCTGAAAGTCTATTGCAAGTCACAGCAATCCCTCTTTAGGAGGGTGTTCACCACCAAGATGCATCCCCTAAACCTTTCCAAAAAGAGTGGGACAATGTCAGACGCCTAAACACATCGATCCCATGTGGCCTAAGATACACACATACATTTAAGGCAAATACGGTAAGATTCATTATTGACGCGCCCCACGCGACCCCTTGAAAAGATGATCGCTAAGACCACATCTTCTAAGTGGAGTCCAAACCTAAAATCTTCAAGCGGGCCTTACATATCTCTGTCATTTGAGTGGAAAAAGAATGCAGACTATACACATGATTCTCCTCTCCTCAAAATCCTAGCTTGTAAACTTTGATTATCGGAGAGGAGCTCACTATCTTTCATTTTGTTTGACTCATGACCTCTTCAATCTTACTCATGCCACTTCAATCTTAGGCTCTGTTTGGGGGACTTATTTTCATCGGTCAAGCGGTTACGACCGCATGAACCAGACCATAATTAAGGTCCGGTTCATGCGGTCGTAACCGTTTGACCGGTGAAAATAAGTCCCCCCAAACGGAGCCTTAATTTCTTGCAGGGGCGGATTCAGGATATAACTAAGGGGTGGGTGCCACAACGTCTTTAATTTCTCCACCCAAAATTTTTTTTGAATGTCTTCATCTTAACCGAGCTCTCCCTCATCCGACCCTATTTTGACGTGCAAAAAGTCGAAATTAATTATCTCGACGAGAGGAAACCAAATCCACCATCCATGCTCCCCTTAGATCCGCCCTTGATTCCTTAATTGGGTATAGTCATATAGACATTCCTTAATTGTATTCATATCATTAATGCAAAAAAAAACACATTGGAAGTTGCTATAAATGCAGTAGCCACTATGACTTGTTCTCTTCTCTTCCAAAATTCAGGGGCTTAGAAGTTAGAAATACAACAAAAAGATGGAGGGAGAAGAAGTACAAACTTCAACCCTAGACATGTGTACATCTATATTAATAGTATATATCTCTCTCTATATATACTATGAATTATTCAAAATTCTTATGAGAACAAAGTTACCTGCTGCACCCCTCTAACTTACGAAATTATAAAAACCTTTTTTTTGAAAGTTTATATTTTATAACATATGAACAAAATATCTCTCCAATTAAGGCTTCTCCTCTAAGAGGATATTTACAAAACATACTAAATTTACAAATGAGGTTTTTTATAATTGTAAAGGCCAGTTATTTATTGGGATCTCCCCTCCAAGTTTATGTAATTACAACTTGCACCCATCTAACTTTTGAAATTACAGTTACCCTCGCCCCTAATGTTTGCATTTCGTAATAACCCCTCCAAGGGGGCGCTTTTGTGCAGGGATATTACGAAATGTAAACAATGAGAGGAGATTTTTGTTATTTCGAGGAGATTTTTGTAATTTCAAAAGTTAGAGAAATGCAAGCTATAATAATGAAAATTTGAAGGGTGGTCCCAATAAATAACTATAATTTTAAAATATAGAAGAGCGCTACTTTTATTGTGAAAATCTAGTTATACATATAAAAAACTCTCTCTCTCTCTGTATGTCTTAGCCTTTGGAAGGAGTCCTTATTCTATAGGGAACATATATATGACCCACGCAGAGCTAAAGCCAAGGGCGCCAGCCTCTCTGAGGAGAGGCACCAGTTTGCCACTGAGATGCAGAGACATAATAATATCCGTCGACCCAATGAGTTTTCCGCCGATGAAGACCGCTGGCACGGGCGGGCTCCGGTCGAGAAGCTTCGCCAGCGCCTTCTCCATCTCCTTCCCCCGCGGCTCCTCGTCCAACTCGTACACAGACGGGCTGACGCCAATATCATAAAGAAGGCTCTTCACCGCATGGCACATGCAACACGAGCTCGTGCTGAAGATCACCACCGCCCGAAGGGAACCCAATTTCCTCACCCTGTCCATTAATTAATTGCAATTCTTCACTATATGCCTAAAAATAGAGAATATGTGAAGAAGAGTGTGAGAAGTAGGAGCGAGTGATGAGCCCTTTATAGGTGCATTTGATGAGAGGATAATATTTTATACTTTAATTCCTTTGTGATATGGAATATATGCTTTGAGAGAACGTATGGCACCAATATATTTGTATTATAGTCTTTAATTTGGATGCAGCTTTGATGGAGTACACAGATTTATAACTCTCTTGAAGAACACAAAAGTTTCGAAGAATATTGACTTCATTTTTAAGGGAGAAGAGCCCAAGGGATGGGTAATATATTTGTACTCCCGGGTTAGGGTTTAGGACCGAAGGATGATCAAAAGTTATTTGCCTTAAAGTCCCTTATACATCGGTTTCTTTGGTCAATGATCAATCTTCTGTCATTGTACTCGCGACGAATACAGATTGTACAAGACACGTATTCAATGAGATCGGAAGGAAAACATATGAGGATCGAGCATCGTGGCATCGGAGGTGTACGTGAAAGTATAGAAGGACCTCACCTATTCCCCCGTGGTCCTTCTAAATGCACATTGACCTCACCTATGCCCTATAAAATTGTAAAGTGTATCGTGCAAATGATCTAAAAATACCACGTAGTTATACTTCTCTTTAGTAGACAGGATCACACAAATTAAAAATCAAATTAATGATACATGATCCACCAAACAATACTTCGCCCCCTATTACCCCCTAATAATTTTTTTATGAACATTGTGTGTGCGAAACACTTTGGTAGCTGCACTATTTTATGATACATTATAATTAGTGAAAAAAAATTTTCTTTGCATTTTGAAGATATTATGCACATTACATTTTGATTTGCATGCGTCTTGATTATTGTCTATGCATACTTTATCAAATCATATATTGTTCACATTATTATCTTTCATAATTTTTTTACTCATGAGAATTGAACATACACACACATACATGCACATACACGTATACAACCACACATACAACCACACATACACAATCACACATACAATCACACAAACATAAACAGACTTACATACAAACACTCAAACACAAAAATAAATGCACACATACAACAACACATACACACACACACACCACACAAACACATACAACCACACCCAAACATAAGCACATACTTACACACATAAGAGCACACTTGCACTTTCATACATATATCACCACACATGCATACACAACCACACCACACATACAACCACATGTACACACCCACATATACAAATACAACCACATTTTCATCCACATAAAACACTGTGAATATCTATAACCACACTTTCTTCCACACCTACTCACAAATTGCACATGTAATATCGATAATAAGAACATACACAATACATGAAAATCACTATGAAAATACACACAAAATATACAAACATAATCCCTAAACCCTAGAAAAAAAACTAAAACTCAAATCCTACTCAAATGCTTTAAAAATCACATAGAAATCATATTACTGTAAGAAACTATACTGGATCTAGGGCAAAGCCTAGGGCGCAGCGAAGAGCAGAGATCGGTATAGGAGTTTATACCTCCAGCCATTAGGGATTTCTTTTGGACAAACGACTTCAGTCCTCGAGGAAGAAGAACAGTGCCATCACCTTCTGATCCAATCGGAAATGGTTAGAGAACCTTGTCGGAATCAGAGATGGTCGGAGATGGTCGGCAGTAGACAGCGACAAAGGTGCCGGGGCGGAAGCACGAAATCGCGGAAATCGCGATTCACGGGAGAACCCTAGCTCGCGACTTCTTGATTTTTAGGGAGAGAGTGAACCGAATAGATTTTTAAGATGGGTTAAAATCCTTATATACCCCAAATCCAGGGCCTCAAGAAATCCTGAACGATCGGGTCCGTCCATCCTCCCATCTAGAGGATCGTGACTAGAACCCCGATCTAGCTAAAACCGTACCACTTGTCACACTTGGGCCTAGAGAGTCACCTCTATATACTAATCATCCTACCGGACTCCTACGAGTTGAATCATATAGGTAATCTAACATTCTCCCACTTGATTCAATAGGTGAGAGTTTCTATTATCATTTAAATAATAATTAATATGATATATAAGAGTAAAATAACTAGACTCATAAAGTGATAATGAACAACAAGAAATTATCATATGACCAAACAAACTAACATAAAATAACAGTGACTCTTGACCCAAATCTTATGTGATGTCTTTATACTTGTATAGGAGGACGTTACAACTACATGAACTGTGACGGTTGTATCTAAATTGTGAATATTATCCTTCCACAATTACAGTGTAATCATTAAACCTTACCAAGTGCTTTATGTGGTGTTAATCCTTATGAGTGGATGCTCTCACTCTTTAACACAATATAACATCTCTATCATTACTTTAGTGCGCACAAGAGATTAAAACAGCTGAAAATACTACATTAATCAAAAGGAGAGCTACAATGAAGAGTCATGATCACTTAACCATCAAATGAATCCACAAGTCCCATTCTGTCAACAAACAAATTAGGTGTGAGCCCCTTAGTCATGGGATCTACTACCATGAGCAGTGTGCCTATATGCTCAATGACAATTTTACTCTCCCTCACGTTCTCTCTAACCACCAAAAAACTTTATATCAATGTGCTTACTGTGACTCCCACTTTTATTGTTCTAAGCAAAGAACACTACTCCAATATTGTCACATAGAAGCTTCATTGGCTTAGGAACTGTATCAATCACCCTAAGCCCTGAAGAAAAATTCTTCGGTCATAACGCTTGCTTAGTTGCTTCATATCATGCAATAAAATTCTACCTCCATAGTCGAGGATGCAATAAGTGTTTGCTGGTACTCTTCCAAGACACTACACCACTAGCCAACATAAAAATGTAGCCAGAAGTGGATTTCCTCGAATCTAGCAGCCTGCAAAGTCTGCATCTATGTATCCGACCAGGTCCAGATGGTCGGACTCTCTATATGTAAGTATATAATCTTTTGTCCCCTGGAGAATCACATAAATTTCTTGGCAGTTGTCCAGTGTTCTATCCTAGGATTACTTTGATATCTTCCCAACATCCCCACGTGAAAACAATGTCTGGTCTAGTGCAAACCTTTAAATAGACCAAATTGTCGACTATAGACGCATATGGAATGTTTTTCATGGATTCCAATTCCAGAGAGTTTTGAGACATTGTGAAAAACTGAATTGGTCACCCTTCAGAATATGAGCTATTGAGTCAGAACAATTCTCATATTGAACCTTTTCAGAATTTTGTTGATATGCCTTCTGAGATAACCCCAAGATCTTTATAGATTATTTATATGTATCCCAATTCCTATAACATAGCAAGCCTCCCCTAAATTTTTCATATCAAAATTCTGAGAGAGAAATTATTTAGTCTCCCATATCATTCCCAAATTATTACTTGCTAGCAAAATGTGATCAACATATAGGACTAAAAACATAAACCTGCTCCCACTAACCTTAATGTATATGGATTGATCCACAATATTTTCCTCGAATGCAAATGAGGTAATAACGTTGTGGAACCTTATATACCATTACAGTGAGGCTTGTTTAAGCGAATATATTGATTTCTTTAGTTTGCATACAAGGTTAAGACCATTCTCTAAAACGAAACCTTCAGGCTGACTCATGTATACTTCCTCTTCAAGTTCCCTATTTATGAATGCCATTTTGACATCCATCGGATGTAGATCCAGGTCAAAATGAGCTATGAGGGCCATGATAATTCTTAGTGAGTCCTTCTTAGATACCAGAGAGAAGGTGTCATGATAATCTATGCCCTCCTTTTGAAGGAAACCTTTGGCAACAAGTCTTGCCTTATATCATTCGATGTTAACAGAGGTATCAACTTTTATCTTGTATACCCATTTGGAACCTACAACCCGAAAACCTTCTGGTAATTCTACTAGATCCCATACTTGATTGTTTGCCATTGAGTTTAATTCATCATTCATGACTTCATACCATTTTTCAGAATCTATAAGGCTTACAGCCTCTGAAAAGGTGATGGGGTCTTGATTGAGTCCAGACATGTAGTCGGTCTCTTGCAAATATACAACATAATCAGCTGGAATAGCCGACCTTTTGACTCTTGAAAATCTCCATAGAACTGATTGATCTAGTGGTTGTGATACAGTCTCCACTGGTGGTGGCTCTTGAATGACTGATTCACAAGCCACATCTTCATGAGAGCTCTGGATAGGAGGATCATTGATCACTTCTTCATAAGTTGGGATCTGAATAGGTAGGTGTTGAGCCACAACAGGTATGAGCCCACCAGGTTCAACACTACTACTTGAAGGTGCAATCTCCTATACCTCTTCTATCACAACTTTATGAGTACGACTCTCATTAGTGTTAAATTTCTCAAAAAATCTGTCATTACTTGCTTCTACAACTTTAAGCGTGTGAGAGGGACAATAAAATCTATAACCCTTAGATTTTTCTGCATAGTCAATTAAAAAACCACTGACTGTCCTTGAGTCTAATTTCTTTTCATGTGGTTTGTACACCCTAACCTCCACTTGACAGCCCCATATGTGCACATGATTCAAACTGAGCTTCCATTTATTCCATAACTCAAGAGGTATTTTAGGAACCGATCGACTTGGATGAAACCCTGTTTAAGACGCACACGACCGTTTTCAAGGCTTCACTACACATGCGAGGAGAGAGAGATGAGACACTTGTCATACTCCTTACCATATCCATCAAAGTACGATTTCTTCTTTCGGCTACATCATTTTGTTGTGGCGTGCCAGACGTCTTATATTGAGCTATGATTTCGTGTTCCTGAAGGAATCTAGTGAATGAACCAAGTCTTTGGCTTCCTTCTATGAACTTACCATAATATTCACCACCCCTGTCAGATCTCACGATTTTGATACTCAAGCCAGACTGTTTCTCTACCTCTACCTTATAGACCTTGAAAGCATCGAGTACTTCAGATTTGTCAGTCAGAAGGTATATATACATGTATCTTGTGAAATCGTCAATAAAAGTAATGAAATACTCTTGACTATTCATACAAGGGGTGGTAAATGGTCCACAAATATCAGTGTGAATTAATATTAGTTTTGAATCGCTTATTCTAGCTCATTTACTGGACTTGCTAATATGCTTTCCCTTTATGCATGCTATACAAGTTCCAAAATCAGTGAAGTCAAGTGTCTGAATGACACCTTCCTTCAATAATCTTTTAAGACGCTCTATGCAGACGTGTCCTAATCTCCTGTGCTATAAGCTAGATGAATTATTATTTTTCACATTGATATAACTACGACTATCATGCATTGTAGTAAATGATTGTAAATAGCTTAAATCTAAATCTAGACTATATAATCCATCTGTCAATATACCAGAGCCAACAGTTACTGAATCTTTAATAATTAGAAAAGAAATATCTTTAACTGAAAATCAAATTCCGTAAGCGCTAGTCTGGATATAGATAATAAGTTTATAAAAAAACTTGGAATGTAAAAATGTCATCTCTAGATCCAAAATGTATCCGGTCTTTAGAACGAGCATGTATGTCCCAACACCTTCAACAGAAGATGACATCTTGTTTCCCGAATAGACGCAAAGTTCTCCTTCACTGGGTTTCCTTAGGCTTTGAAACCCCTACATGACAGTAGAGACATGGATTGTAGAACCCGAATCAATCCACCACGTGTTATGAAAATTATGAGAATTCACAAAATTTGATTCACAACATACTAAAGATGTCATACCTCCAGTTTTAGTGAGTCATGCTTTGTACTTATGACAGTCCTTCTTCATGTGACCCTTTTTCTTGCAGAAAAAATAAGTTGATAGCTTTGAGTTGTCCAATTCTTTATGGAACCTGCTATCTCTTTGCCTTTATCCCTTGAGTAACCCTTAGGTTTTAAGGACTGCCCTTTCTTGTGTGACACACAATTCCAATTTCTCTAGCTTTAGCCTGCCTTGCTTTTGAACACACATGTTCAAAAGCTCATCCACCGACCATTTTTTTTTATGTGTCATATAAGACACCTTAAATGCAGTGTACAATGAAGTCAGAATAAAGTGAATCAAAAAAAGAATCTGAAAAGTCGACATCTAAAGCCTTCAGCTGAGCAGCTATGTCTCTCATCTCCATAGTGTCTCGTTATGCTTTATGTTCCTTTAAACTTCATGGAAACGAGCTTTGCCATTAGGGTGCTGTCCCGAGCTTTATCCGAGCTGACGAACTGTTCATCAATGGCCCCCATCAGTTCTTTAGTAGTTCTGCATTCGGGGATAGATCCTCTTATGCTCTGACTGATGTGGGTCTTGATTAGCATTATACTGAGACGATTGGATCCTTCCCATCGCTCGTACAAGGTACGGTCAACTGATGTGCTCTCCGTCGTGTGGAGAGCTGGCTCCTCCGTACGAAGAGCCAGATCTAAATCCATGCACCCCAAGTCTATAAGCATCTTATCTTTTGATATTTTATAGTTATCCCCGGAGAGAGTGAGAATAAATTGAGTTGGGTCGATTACATTGTTAAAAACCAAAAAAAAACATAAAACACATGCTTACGATTAATTTTAAAAGCAACAAAAAATTAAAGAGTAATAAGCATTATGAAAGACTTTATTTAAAAATTAACTCATGTTAATTGTTAATGATAAGAACCCAGTCTTCGTTTGGGCAAAGACTGCTATCACATTGAATTTTATCTCACTTTATTTATATAGTTAGGAAGGAATATATCATGACTAATGAAATCTCGTACCTGTGGACATAGAGACGTATAGTTAAATTCCAATTTCTAAGCTCCAATTCCAGCCCAAAGGAACAAACAGACCCAAGAGTCCACCCAGAGTAACCAACGGCTACCTGTAAAACTAAAGAACTTAATTAATTAGCAATGATTAAGCAATCTAGAATATACTACAAAATTAAGTATTAATTAATATATAAACGCTTGTATAATCCTTCCGTTTATGAATCAATGAGAATATATATGACTGCATTCCTCTCCCTCTGCTTCTATCCCCTGTTTTGTCCTCTTTTTTTTTGATTCTTTCATCACCAATACCAGCAACGTATACAAAGCGAAATCAAAATTAGGCAGGCAGAATATTTGGCGTAGCTGGAAATACTCGGACTAATGGCCGCGGCGATCTGAAAGGAATAATTTTTAAGGCCAACGGACCCCCAAAAGGGCAGCTTTTTACGTCATTCTTATCCTCTGTTCTCAGGGTATCGGAAAAAGCTACCCCCCAAAACCATACATCCTGCATGTGATGTGCTGCGTGCCGTCATCGTGCTCTGCTTCTTCATCATCTTCTTCAATTCCTTTGGCCCCCAAACTTTCTTATCCGAATCTTCAATTCAGAACCCGAGTTTATCACCGATTAATAGCAGTTGACATTCGTCGCACCACTCAGAAATTATCTGACTTTATTATACAGCATTAATTCGGACTCCAAAAAAACCTGCAGCAAATTATATGTTGTATTTTTAAAGCAGAAGCAGACGGGGTTGTAAAGCGTAAGGTTCCATTTGGAAGGGCTTTTTTTCTCTCTTTGTTTCTGAAAAAAGTTTAGTCCATAATTATATTGTGTTTGTCCTCCATGCGCACCAACGATTCTCTCGCAGAAGTGAGATGTTTGGGTCCACAACTCCACAGTGATAAAATATTAGAATATTGATTACTTTTATGATGCAGAAAATATTGCAGGTCGTAGGAACACTCAATCATGATCAAGTCAAGTAGAAATCAGCAACAATAGAAGCACACAAGTCTCAAACTTGAAATTATCAACAATTTCTTTACAAGACGAGGTATACATTGCGAGACATGATTCACAATGTATCTGATGAAAATAAAAAATACAAGCAATAGAAACCGCACGGTCTGCAAACTGTAATCGCACAAGCCGCTAACTGCAGGCCATATCGGCCGAAACCGCCAAGTCGCCAACTGCAAACAAGCCGTGTGGACTGCCTTTATTGAATGCTAATGATCAACTAGACAGAACTTGCTGATAGACCGGGCGAGCTGCTCGAACTAACCGCAACTCCGAGTAAGAGGCTTCAAGCCGCTAAGACCGCGACCTATTGTATAACACTGACTGTAAACGCGAACTTTTCCACACTGAGCTTTCCAACTAATTGTGTAGTCGCTCAGTGCTAGCCGCACAGCTTGCGCAGACAAGTCAACTTCACTTAGTCGCGCCGGTTAGAAAATCCTAACCGCAAGATCAAAACACGAGCTAAGTTCTCAATATTCTCTTTATATATGACGAGTTGGGGTCCCCATTTTATAGGCGACAGAGGGAGTGTGATCACCGCCCATAGCGATAGGATAATCACTCGTCCTCCTGTAGCTAACACCTCGTATCCGATCCGCACAAGTGCGGATACCAACATCAGTCCGCCACTGATAATCATCTATCCGCATAGAATTGCGAACACACGAGTCAATCCACGTGCGATAAACCAAATAACTGAAAGGGTTAGAGCGCTCAAAGTATTCTACCATACCCTATCTAAGTATGGAATAGGGTATATATAGTACTTCCAGCTTAGGGCCAAACCCTAGAATGACACGAAACCCGTTAACCTATTCGAGTCGGCCTCGACACGTGCGGACATATAATAAATAACCTAACAATCTCCTCCTATGTCCGCCGTGAACCCAGACTACGAATAGAGAGTGGTTTGTGCAAAGTTCAATCAACTGTGAATCATACACAACCGTGTCCAGCACCTGTTTCAAACAAAATTAGACTTAAGCACAGAATAGTATGTACGCATAAGTAAAACGAAACTCAGCTGCAACACAAAATAGTCTCAGGTACAACAAGACACAGACCCAAAAACGCCTGGTGTCCCAAACAAACAGAGAGCTAATAGTCCAATCAAACATTGCATAAAATAAGAGCTAAACAATGCTCTGAACAGAAGTAGCAAAAGATAAACTACAAATACTCTAAAACTCATCATCCAGAAGATCATCCTGATCTGGATCCCAATCAACCAGTGCTCCTCCTATCCCAGCAACCCCTGCAATTTCAACAGAGAATTTCATTTCAGAATGAATTCTATCTTTTGCAAATTTGCAAATATCTAGTTCTTACAAAAAAAGAACTTAGTATTTAAATATTTTTTTTTAATTTGACTGGGAGGACACGTTCACAGAGTATTATAGTTTTACCTCAGAACCTGATATCTGTTTCAACTGAAACGATTTCAGACTTCTAGACATCGCAGCTATATCTGTGATCCTATATGGAATGTCACGGTTACTGCCCTTCTAAAGTTAATTGGAACTCATCAAGTTTGGAATGAAACCAATCTCAAGAAGAGGAGACAAGACCAAGTCAGATTGTGTTATCAAGTTTGGAATAACACTCTCCTCCAAGGCAAAAGCCGAATCCAGGTGAAGTTGTTAGCATCAAGTTTGGAATGAAACAACTTACCAGATCCGAGCTCAGCAACCAAGAGCATTAACGGAACACAACATGCTTGCTTGACAAAGGAAATCGGAATAATCAAAACTTCCGGACAAAGGCTGAACTGAATCACATATCGCTGAACTAAGGCCGAACTAAATCGCCTTTAGTCCCATTTCCCCCACAGTTTTGATTAAACGGTCTTTTGGCATTCCTTTCGTCAATGGATCAGCCAGGTTATCCTTTGAACGTACATCGATCAAAGTGATAATTCCTTGTTCTTTCAGATAATTCAACAAGGCATGTCTCAGTCGTACATGTCTCCTCTTAGTATTATAGAGGGTATTCTTAACGACTTGAACTGCTGCTTGATTATCACAATACAAGCTCAATGAGTTGACTTGTAACTTAGACAAGGGAATGTCTAGAATCAAGTTCCTGATCCAATCTGCCTCTTCACCGGCCAAGGCTAAGGCAAACAACTCTGCTTCCATAGACGACAATGCTATACAGGTCTGTCTTTTGGATTTCCAAGTAATAGCAGCTCCACCCAAAGTGAATATATATCCACTGGTGGACTTGCTGTTCCCGACTTCTAAACACCATGACGCATCAGAATGTCCCTCCACAGAAGGTGGGTAACCAGTGTAGCACATAGCATGATCTTTAGTACCTTTCAGGTACCTCAGCAGCCTATCTAGGGCTTCCCAATGCTCTTTGCCTGGATTACTGGTAAAACGACTCAGCATGCTAACCGAAAAAGCAATGTCTGGTCTAGTACAGCTTGTGGCATATATGAGACTACCAATTATTTTGGAATATTTGACTTGATCAATGCTGGTCTCTACGTTAGGACTCAACTTCACATTATGATCAAATGACGTCTCAATCGGCCTACAGTTACCATATCCCCAGGTAGAAAGAAGTTGCTCAATATAATGAGCCTGACTAAGAGTAACTCGACCCTTGTCAACTCTAACCTTCATACCTAATAGGGTATCCACAGGACCAAGGTCCTTCATGTCAAAAACTTCTGCCAGAGTGGATTTAATATCCCTAACTACAGCAAGATTAGACCCCAAAATCAATATGTCATCTACATATAAGCATATGATGACTGTCAGATTCGACAATGAGCGGTGATAAAGGCATTTATCTGAGAGACTGGACTGAAATCCGAGGCTCTTTACCACCTGGTCAAACTTCATGTGCCACATCTTAGGCACTTGTTTAAGCCCATAGATTGATTTATCTAATTTGCACACTTTATCTTTTAGATCTTTCTACACATACCCTTCAGATTGTGTCATGTAGATCTCTTCATCAAGCTCTCCATTTAAGAAGGCTGTTTTCACATCCATCTGAAGAACTATAAAGTTTTTGATAGACGCTAAGGCCAGAAGAATCCTGATAGTCGACAGGTGACACACAGGTGAATAAACATCAAAGTAGTCTATTCCCCCCTGTTGTTTATAACCTTTAGCTACGAGACGCGCTTTATACTTGGCTATAAACCCATCACTATGTAGTTTCTTCTTCAACACCCACTTGCATCCTAGGACTTTAGCACCTCTCGGCAAGTCAACTAGATGCCAAGTATTGTTATGCAACAACGAGTCCATCTCATCATTAATGGTTTCTGCCCACATCAACGAATCTCTAGATCTCATTGCCTCATGGTAGGAGAATGGATCATCCTCTAAGTGGTAGGTGATGAAATTCTCACCAAAGTTCTTAGGGATTCTCTCTCTTGTAGATGCTCTAAGTGGAACAGTTTCCACCTCTATTGGTTGGGGAGCAGTGCCAGAAGGGCCAGCTACAGGTTCTACGATAGATTCTGAAATCATATCATTAGACCCGGAAACAGACAAACCATGATCCTTGACAAATTTATCTTCAAAGAATATGACATCTCTAGACTCTATCACGATATTCGTGGATAGATCGAAAAATCTGTCGGCTGCACTATCTTCTGCACTACCTAAATAGACGCATGTGGTCGTCCTAGGTCCCACCTTAGGCCTCTTAAGGTCTTGCATACGCACATAAGCAATACATCCCCAAGTCTTTAGAGTATCGTATCTACAAGGATGACCGTGCCACAGCTCATACGGGTTAGCAGTGAGCTAAGAATGAGGCACTCTATTCAGAATGTGATTTGCAGCACGAACTGCTTCTCCCCAAAAGGAATTAGGCATGCCAGCTGTTAGGAGCATAGAGTTCAACATTTCTGTCAAAGTTCTATTCTTACGCTCGACAACACCATTTGACTGGGGTGAGTAAGGAGCTGTGGTTTCAAGAATTATTCCCTCAGAGGCACAGAATTCCTTGAACCCAGAATCAGTATATTCTCCTCCTCGATCACTTCTAAATCTCTTAATTTTCAGGTTCAACTGATTTTCTACACAAGATTTAAAGGTCTTAAACGTCTCAAAGGCTTCGTCTTTCGATTTTAACAGATACACATGACAATATCTTGAAAAATCGTCTATAAATGTAATCAGATACTTCCTTCCCCCTCTAGTGACGTGGCTACGAAAATCACAGAGGTCTGAATGTATCAACTCAAGAAGTTTCGTGCTCCTAGAAACCGATTTGGATGGTTTTCTAGTGATTTTGGTTTGAGCACACACCTCGCACTTGTCAAATCGAATCGATAGATCTAAGGGAATATTATGACTCTTCGCTAGATCTAGCATTTTCCTATAGTTCACGTGTCCAAGTCTGTTATGTAACAACTTAGGATCAATAAGGTTCGAACTTATTTGGTTAATGCTATCGTTGTTTAAGCTAAGTCTATACATTCCGTTGATCAGGTACGCACACCCAAAATAATGTGAATTTACCGTTAAGGTCATTCTACCATTTTGAGTTGTGAAGGACATCCCAGCCTTATCTAACAGACTCATAGAAATCAAGTTTTTAGTTAAAGATGGAACTACTTTAACATTATGCAGAAAAAGAGTTTTACCTGATGAGAGGACCAGCTCGGCTGTCCCAGCATGGGTCACCTCGGTTTCTCCTCCATTGCAGTTCTCCACCTTCTCCTGGACCGCCTTGACCTCAACAAGTAAACCTCTGTCATTTGTCACATGACAGGTAGCACCGCTATCAAGCCACCACTCAGAGTAAGAACTGCGGTGACTGCTCCCGATCATAGCCACGAAGGACTTGAGATCTGAGGCATCAGCCAGCATGTTCGCCACATTTTGCGGGGCATCCTCCTTTTCCTTCTTAGGAGCCTTGCACTCAGCCGCCCAGTGTCCCCACTTGCCGCAGTTATGGCACTTGCCCCTCTTCCTTTTGAAAGAGGGCTTTTTAGGCGCCAACTGTGTAGAGGGTTCACCTTTGGGTGGTGGTGGCTTCCTTCGAGGCTTGCTGGGTCGAGAAACGAAGTTAACAGCCTGCGAGGACTGACTAACTTGTTCCAGGCTCTTACCAGCTATGTTTTGATCCTCGATATGAATGAACCTTTTGAGTTCATCCAATGCGATCTTTTCCTTTAGTCTGTGCATTTCAGTCTTAAAGGTCAACCACTCAGGAGGTAGCTTGCTAAGTATCAGACATACAAAGAGATTATCCGAGATATCGGACTTATCGTCCGCCAACTTGAGACGCAGACTCTCCAGTTCAATTATTTGAGAGGTGATTGACGAGTTTAAATTAAACTTAGAAGTGAAGAGTCTCTCGCCAAGGAGAGTCCTCGACAACCCCTCTTCCTTCTGGAAGTGCGCATTCAAGCGATCCCAAATCTCCTTTGCTGTCTTATGACTGCTGTAGGTCAGGGCGAGTCTAGGGTTCAGTGAATTTAGGAGGTAGTCCCTGCAGAAGTCTTCGTCTTTTCTCCACTGAAGTTCGCTCACGTCCTCTTCGGTAGTGGCAAAATCACTCAGGACCGTGTAGAAAATCTCACGTTCCTTCATACTAAGTTGGACGTGCAGCTTCCAAGCGTGGAAGTCGGAGAGATCGAACGACTGAAGCTTGACGATGTCGTAGGAGGTAATCTTCGACATCTCGCTAAAGCTATAACAGAAAATACCAGAAAGAAGTCACCTGATCCGCGCGGAGACGAGAACGGGTCTTCGGATCCAATCCAAGAAGTAAGAGATTTTGCTCTTCTCCGGCTAAGCTGTATCCAAACAACACGATATCCACAGAAGCACAGCAGAGAAACTCCAACTGAAGCACCTTCCCCTTATAGATAGGAGAACTAGATTGATCCAGTACAGTAGTAATCCGGGAAGAAGATCACTGTAGCACCTTCCCCTTTTGGGGAGAAGATCACTGTAGCAGCCCCTTCACTTCCTCCAATCAGCCATCAGCCAGTCAACAAAAAATGGAGAAGTAATCCAAGCAAAGATCAGATCTGCGGCTTGTATAGGTGAATCGCGTTCCTGCGACTGCCCTAGGTCGATGACAGGAAGAAGAACTTGCGGCTGCTTCTGCCTCTTCCCGATCGGGATTTCTTGGATTTCCCGATCCACCGATGATCGTTGACACTGGAGCGGCACCGACGAAATCGCGACCTCGATGGACTTCCCAATCGAGAGAAATCGACGAAGCCGCAGAAAACCCGATCGACGGAAGAACGCGAGCACAGGAGCGGCAACGATCAATCTCGATCTGCTTCGTGAAGGAGAGCGGAAACCCTAGTTGCAGTTAGGGCTGCGGCGGCGAAAATCGTCCGGGAGACGACGCAAAATCGTTGTGCGACAAATCTCGCGAAGAAGAACGGCTCGGGAATAGGGAACTCGCCGAACGAGAGCGGCGGAATCGCGTCGATCGTAGAACGACGGGAATGGCGGAGCGGATTCGCGAAATCGCACGGGAGCAGAGCGCGGCGGAAACCCTAGCACGGCTACTTTGAGAATGAAAGGGTTAGAGCGCTCAAAGTATTCTACCATACCCTATCTAAGTATGAAATAGGGTATACATAGTACTTCCAGCTTAGGGCCAAACCCTAGAATGACACGAAACCCGTTAACCTATTCGAGTCGGCCTCGACACGTGCGGACATATAATAAAATAACCTAACAATAACCGCTTAAGTGGAAAGCACCACCAGTCCACATAGCCGAGTTGACAGAAAACTCAATCTGCGTGGACTTGATCAAACCAGTCACTCGTCCTGAACCATCATCGCGCTAATGACGGATTGCCGAACTCCGCAACCAGACAACGCAGTATAGCGAACTCCGCAAACTCCTGAGCAGACCGCACAACTATGCGGACACTACGAACTAGGCAACAAGCTGACTTGTCACAACACAGTGACCAAGTTCAAAACACCAGCAAACTCTGGCTTCAGACCGCGCAAGTAGGTCCAACAAACTGTGCGATTTAGCCTTTGCAAACCGGGATAACCACCTGCTTCCCTTCTAGCGAGAGAATCTGCCAGCTCCAAGTGGACCATGCGGTCTCACAGTCTAGACCGCAACAGCCGCGATTAGACAAAGCTAACCGCTTGGTTACCACCCAGGGTGCTTGCTGAACCAAACCGCAAGAGAGAAGAGTAGTCAGCCGAAAACCAGCTATTTGCCAACAGCTAGCCGCCAAACCAGCGGCGGTCTTTGCGGTCTGCCCAATCAAACCGCCCCCTCCACTTCACTCTCACTTCAATAATTTCAACAGGAGGTTACATTAAGGAGCTAATTAATTAATTAATTGCTTTATTAATAAAACAATTAATAGACTCCAACCGTTGGGATCGTTGTACCTCCATCAGAGGCAAAAAAAATTTGTGCGTATATGGACAGAAATATCATGCTGGAACCTTTTTTTTCATATAAAAATACAACTGTAATGAAATTTACATAGTAAATGGATTTACACAGTAAATGGACGGTATTTTAGTTGTAAAATAGTTGAAAAAGGACCGTTTTTACAATTGTATTTTCACTCCAAAATATATACACATGAGTGTTTAAAATGATCGTAAAAATACATAGATCAATATTCTGTGACTTATTTTGGGAAAATAAAATAAAAACATAGCAGAAATTTGCATTTGCCCCATGATCTTTCATATGCGTTAAACACGCATAAAATTTGCGCCCACTGCTTATCTTCATCCAAAGGCTATCTCCATCTCGAACCAGTAGTGACAGATTCGGGAAATTAAGAATGTGGGTGCACAAATTTTTTTTTAATTCAATTGTACATACAATGTTTCAAATTAATTTTGGGGCTGCACATAGTTGAGTTTTGTCTACAAATAGACGAATTTGGTTTGTGAATAGGCAAATTTGAATTGTGAATAGCTAAATTTTTGTCTGCTTCTAACAAATCGTAAAAAATGGGGGTGTTAGTGTCCCTTTGACAGCCCTCTAAATCCACCCGTCTCTAATGACACCATCGTCCACCCAAATAGATCCATAGTTTTACTTTTTACAAAAAATTAGGGCATTGTTATAAACAAATCATGTACATAAACCTTGATTATTAGCAAATTTTCATTTTTGCCAACGATTATTAGCAAATCATGCAAAACATTTTATATGCCATTATACTCAAAACAAGACTCATTAAATTTTATCTGTTTAAACATTTTTATACCAAAATTTTACAAAACTTCAAACAAAGATAATTTTACAAAACTTTTCATGTGTGCCTTCTTCTGTATTTTTTTCTCTTTATAAAAGAATGCATGCAGTGAAACATGACTCACTAGATCAGAATATAGTACAAATATTTTTCTAATTTTAGTATGTTGTAAATCAATCATTTGATCGAAAGCTCTTGAAAAAGTACTTCAGGAAACTTTTTCAACTGAGTAACTGACTATGTAAACTCTCCATGAAATTTATAGTTAAGTGTAGATATTTGTCAATTCATATCGATACAAATTACTCTTTATATGGTTCCACCTATGTATATTATGAAGAAGAATATGATGTGATAATGTCATTATAGCTAGCACATATAAAATACATTTTCAGTTTTAGCATGCATCAACTAAACATTGTCATACTTTCAGAAAAAACTGAACTTTATGAATGTACTTGACATAAGATATGCTTTGAATTTCAAAAAAACTGAACTTTATTGCATTCAACAATCGCAATTTTCTATCATTTACAAGCACAGCGGGTACTGATTTTTGATCTAAAATGCTTCTGAAATGATCTAGTGCATAACTATAACTACCCTCAGTTTTATTTGCTAAAAATACAAAGGCGAAAAAAATATTTGTTCAGTTGATGTCATTCCAACATAGAACAATAAAATAAGTCGATACATATTAATCTTGTAGGCAGTGGCGGATCCAGGAATTTTGCAATGAGGGACACAATTTTTTTTTAATAAAACAACAAGATAATGTAAATTTTTTGACATTGCAAATTTATACAAAACTACATTTAATTCATACAAAACAACAAGATAATATGGGGCGGCGAGATCGCTACTGTAGCGCTCTCGCCGTCCCAGATTTTGGGGCCCAAATCGAGAATCAAGACGACTTCAAATCAAAATGTAATCAACATGAAAGTTGCTCGTCTCACCGAGATCTACAACTTTCATGTTGATCACGTTTCGATTTGAGACCATCTTGACCTCCAAAAACACGATTCCGTACGCCCGCATATTAGATATTCTCTATAATATATATATATATACTGTGGTTCTTTCTAAGAACCGCAGTCTATTCATATATATATCTTTATACTATAAGCAAACTCCAAAACAAGCATGGTGTAACATTCTTCTTCCCAAAATACCCCTCAGTCATGGTGTAACTTTTTAATGCCAAAATACTCCTCATTTTTCTTATTCTCCGACTCATTTGCATAGTTTTTTTTTCATCTGATCATAAATTTTCTTATTCCCCTACTCATTTGCATGAGTTTTTTTTTCTTATTCCCCTACTCGCCGCCCCGCCAATGTCGCCGCCCCGCCAATGTCGCCGCCCCCTGCCCAATGTCGCCGCCCCTGACCATTGTTGCTGCTCCCGACCAATGTCGCCGCCCCCGACAAATGTCGCCTCCCTCGATAAATGTCTCCGCCTAAGACCAATGTCGCCGCCCCGCACGGGGTCTCCCGTGCACGACTGCTTGTATATATATAAGAATAGACTGCGGTTCTTAGAAAGAACCGCAGTCTATTCTTTTATATATATATATATATATATATATATATATATATATATATATATATATATATATATATATATATATATATATATATATATATTCTGAACTTTAGAACAGCGGAATCAGAAACCGACTAATCCTAAATCGCTGTTCAAAAAAAATATTTGGGGGGGGGGGGGCACTGGTCTGGCGAACCAAGCCTAATCAAACTTTCCAAAAATTTGGGAGAGGGGGGGCACGTGTCCCCGTGGCCCCCCTGTAGATCCGCCCATGCTTCTAGGTGCAATCAAGCAAAAAACTATTTAAAAACATTTTGCTTGTCGAACTGCTTTTAGATGGGCAAAAAACAAGTTCTCTAGCTAAAATTTGTGCGGTCTCATTCACGTTGCTAAAGCTCACAAAACATGTTTCACATATACAACTTTTGTACAAAAACTATATATATTGATGTACCATTTTTTAAATTTCTTGTTATGTAATCTATGTCTCTTCCTCTCCAACTCCCAATCACACCATCCTCCCAAATAGATCCTTAATTTTACTTCTTATATAAAGTTATATATAGATGTCACACACAAATAAAAGCATCCCCCTTATATATAATAATAATAAGATACATATATACTAATATACTTATAATAATATTTCATTGCATTAATACAAAAATGGCAACAAATTAATTAAAGGCTCTGCCTTTCTCAATTCACAGATTAACCACAATAACTAATCTATAGTTATAGTTTGAGCATGAATGTATATAATCTAGCTAGAGCCAGAGAGCACCGGCGTCCGTGAGCAGCTGAACGAGGTGTCCCCCGAGATGAAGGGACATGACCCTGTCAGTGGAGCCCACCAGCCTTCCTCCGATGAAGACCACCGGCACGGGTGGATTCCGGCCGACGAGCTTCGAGAGAGCCTTCTGAATCTCCCTCCCGTGGGGCTCCTCGTCGAGCTCGTGCACGTCGGCGTTGACGCCGAGGTCCAAAAACAGACTCTTCACCGTGTAGCTCATGCAGCATGAGCTCAGGCTGAACACCACCACCGGTTTCTGAGACACCAGCTCATTCACCTTCTCCATCAATCTTTGATAATGAAGCTGCTGAAGGGCTAACTGTTTGGTGCATTAATGTGGTTGTGATGGAAGCGCACGTGTGTATATATAGCAGTACTGTGCCAGTAATGGAAAGATCATGTGGATGATGGGGTCCGGGGGTGGTGCAGTGCAGCGAATGCACTGCACGGTAAAGTACAGTGTATCGAACAGTTGCGCTGAGATCTCGCGCGAGTTCAGCTTTGCGTCGCGATTTGTGCATGCTTTGAGATGAGTGCGCTGAGATGTGCACGCATCTCAGCGCAACCGTCGTATCGCACTTTACCGTGCAGTGTATTCGCTGCACTGCTCCAACCTCGGACCCGTGGATGATGGGGGGGGGGGGGGGAGACTGCTGTAGTGGATCCAAAAAATTATAAATCTGGGGGCAAAAAAACTCATGATCGCACACTACAAGAAAAATTTCATTTATCAACGAAAATTAGAAAAGCTACAAAATTTATTGCTAATTAACATTGAATTTGACTATGTATATAATATTTGTTTTTACCTAAAAATATAGCAACAAATTATTTTGTTGCAAAATATTTGTTGCTAAATAAAAACAAATATTTCATTTCAAAATTTTTGTACTAATTATTTTAGATTAAATATTTATGCAGGGAAATGTTCAATTCCCTCCAAATATTTTCATCTCATTTTTAATAATATATATTTATAAGTTTTAAAACAAATTAAAGAAGCCCTTGATATCCCCATTCTCATCCCGATATCTACTCCCCTGCCAAGATCGTCACTCTCCGCACGATCTCCCCGCCGAGCTCGTCACACTCCCGCGTGATCTCCCTACCTTGCTCCAGCGAGAAATAAACAAATATATACATATAAAATAAATAAATAATTAAATATATATAATATATACATATATATATAAATATATATAATATACAGAAATAACGATATATATAAATAATTATATATAATAAAATATATATTATATATATATATATATAATCATATATATGTAAATTTATAAATAAATATATGTATGTATAAATAAATAATCATATATGCAAACAATATACATTTATAATTATATATATATATATATATATATATATAATATATATATATATATATATATATATATATATATATATATTACCGTCACCTAAAGCGAATTAGTTAATCAGGAGGGTTGGTTAGGTAAAAAAATATTCTCAACAGGTGCATATTAAAAAGTATTTTTTTGTATATTAAATTTAATCAAATAGTTATATAAAATACAAAACATTAGCATCAAAAGAATTCTTTCCAAAAAAATTCTTGCTAATTGAAAAGAAATAAATTCTTTACTAAATTTAGATAGAGCCATATTAGCTATAATTTTTTTTCATTTAAATTCTTTGTTAATTAAAATTAGCAACCAATTTACTTAATTAGCAACGAATTTAGCTAATTAGCAACAATTTAGATAATTAACAACGAATTTTGCTCATTGTTAATTAAGGTTTTTTTTTTGTGAAATACAATATACTACACAAAATGTTACGTTGAGTAGGTATGAGTAGTATAAGCATTCTCTCCATTTCAAGTGAAATGAGTATTATTTATTTCACGATCCAGATCGATTTCTGATTGATCCGATGAGTCCCCTATTCTCATCGTTTTATTTTTTTGTTTATTGAAAAATCTACATCTATAGATCAAGTGGGAATGCATCTAGACCATGAAATGGACGTCCATTTGAGGTCCCAAATGGAGAGGATCCCGATCCGTATTAGTTGGTGGATGCCAAATGAAAATAAATTTTGGGGGTGCGCACATAAATAGCTGAAATTGGTCTACGAGTAGCCCAATTTGATCTGCGAATAACTAAGATTCATCTGCAAATAACTACATTTTTATCTTAAAAAATAAGGAATGTCAGTGTCCCAATCTGATGTTGGTGGGGGAGAAGGAATTGAAGGACGTGGTGGCATGGGTGGTAGCCAGCTGCATGGAAATCTGCAGTGATAGTGACAGGACGTACGGAGGGTATATAATTTGGAGGATAATGCAAAGTTTATGCAGGCATGGATCACATGTGCTTTATGGGTTCAAGAGTGCTCTTTATTTATTTATTTATTTATTTAAATCTTTTGTGACATGGGAGATAAGATTTTGATGCTAAAGTAATTTTATGCGATCAGGTACGTACTTGAATATTAGCATCAGCTATTGCTTCAAAACTTCTTTTGCTTTTTATAATGCCGCCGAGATATGTATTAGCTATGGCTTCATATTTATGGAGATTCAACTTGCTGAGGATTGGTAGGGGCGGAGCTTTGTGCATGTTATGGTTGAGATACTGTCATAGTCGGGATATTGTCACGTTTGATCGTAGGAGTGGAATTCAATGTCAGTCACTCGTGTGTATGTTTGTCTATATGACTAAACACAAGACTATGACTCTGTTTGGGACAGCTCTGACGGATCGAAGAGCTGATGATCATTGAGTAGTATTTTTTAACAGAATTCTTTTAGAAGCTGTTTTAAATAAGCTGTTGATGTTTGAACTATTTATTATGGAAGAGCTATTGCTGTTTGACTTCTTCTTTGACGACGGCGAGGATTTGCAAAATTCTGGATGGCGGCGGCCGAAGATTGCTGTAAAATATGTTGATTGTGTTGGATTTGGTCTTTGTTTGACAAAGTCAAACTTATATTTTTGACATTATTTTATGTTATGTGTTAATGAATAGGAGAGAGAGTATGTAATGAATAGGAGAGAGGTTGTATTAAATGGGTAGGTGAGAAGATGAATTTATTAGGAGAGAGGTATTCTTGTTTTGCTTGGCCTATATAAAGGCCCCCCTTTGTATTCTTTAGATGATGATGAGATAGTGAGAGAAGCTCCAAATTTCTTGTTCCTGTTTAGAGAGAGAGAGGGAGAAGCGTTGCAGCGCTGGGGTGTTTTTCTGTCCGGGCGGCTTGCTAACCAAGTCGGGCGGTTAGTTTTTCTAACCGCGCAGTAGCAGCTCTCGCAGGAGGAGCTCGCGCAGTAGCAGCTCTCGCAGGAGGAGCTCGCACAGTAGGAGCTCTCGCAGGAGGAGCTCGCGCAGTAGCAGCTCGCGCAAGAGGAACTCGCCAGCGAGTAGCAGCAGCTCGTTGGCGTTGTGGTCACGCGAGTAGAAGGGTCTAGCCGCGAGTGAGGTGCGGTCTCGCCTGGTGGTCTAGACGCGAGGTGTTGTAGGCGAGCTCGCTTGGTTGATTCGCGCGTGTAGGAGGGAGCTCGCCCGCGCGGTTTGGTACTCGCCCAGTATGAGGGAGGCCGCGCGGTTTGTGGTGGCGGTCTCGGTTTTGGTGTTGAATTGTGGTGCCAAGTGAAGTTGGAAGAGGAGTCGGGATTGAGCGGGAACCCACACATGTTTCCAACAAGTGGTATCAAAGCGAGGTTTGTCCCCTGGAAGTTTGCTCAGAAGGTCGAGTGCTAAGGAGAGATGGAGATGGGAGGTGCCATGCCTGGGCAAGTCCCAAAATTGTCGAAGACCAATTATGGAAATTGGAGTATACAGATGAAGGTGTTGCTCGCCTCGAAGGAGCTATGAGAGGTAGTAGAGGACGGCATTGAGAAGTTTACTGCCGAAGCAGAAGCGGCATTGACTAACGCTCAGAGGACGGCTTTGAGGGAGTCTAAGAAGAGGGATAAGAAGGCTCTCTTCTTACTTTACCAAGGTGTGGATGAGGCGACCTTCGAGAAGATCTCAGATGCAGAGACATCAAAGGAGGCATGGGAGATTTTACAACGCTCCATGCAGGGAGTCGATAAGGCAAAGAAGGTGAAGCTGCAGTCCCTTCGAGCTCAGTATGAAGTGATGAAGATGCAGGGTTCAGAGAAGGTTGGTGACTACGTGACCCGTCTGCGGACGCTCACGAATGAGATGAAGAGGAATGGGGAAACGATAGATGATGTTAGCTTCATGGAGAAGCTCCTGAGGTCTATGTCCAAGAAGTTCAGGCACGTGGTAGTAGCCATAGAGGAGTTGAAGGATCTCACCGAGATGGAGGTAGATGATCTCATTGGCTCGCTGCAAGCCCATGATTACCGCATGTTGCAGGATGAAGAGGAGTCGAGTGGCTTAGGAAAAGCACTCCAGACTCAGCTAAACTTTGGAGAAAGCTCAGGAAGAGGAAGCCAACATGGCCAAGGCTACCAAGGAAGAGGAAGAGGAGGAAGAGGTGGAAGAGACTTCGGAAGAAATCAGTACAACCAGAAGGAGGCAGAGCAACCTCACGGTTGGAGACATGATGGAGGAGGAAGAGGAAGAGGCCAAGGGAGAGGTCAAGGCAGAGGACAAGGAAGGGACCATGGAAGAGGTCAAGGAAGAGGAAGAGGAGATATGTTCCAAATTAAATGTTACAACTGTAATAAGTTCGGGCATATCACAACAAGAAAAACCTTGATTAGCAAGGAGCAAAATTCGTTGCTAATTAGATAAATTTGTTGTTAATTTTAATTATGAAGGAATTTAGAAACGAAAAAATTTTGTAGCTAATTTGGCCCTAGCTAAATTTAGCAAGGAATTTATTCCTTTCTAATTAGCAAGGAAAATTTAGGAAGGAATTCTTTTGATGCTAATGTTTTGTATTTTATATAATTATTTGGTTAAATTAAAATAATATTTATATACAAAAAAAATATTTTTTAATATGCTCATGTTGAGATTCGAAGCTCAGACCTCTTACAAATAATTTCTTTACCCAACCAATCCTCCTAATTAAATAATTCGTTTTAAATTTACGGTAATATATATATATATATATATATATATATATATATATATATATATATATATAATTATAATTATAAATTTATATTATTTATGTATATGATTATTTATTTATACATACATACTTATTTATTTATTTATTTATAATATAAATATATATTTATATTTATAGTTTAATATATATAGTTTATTATATATAATTATTTATATATATCGTTATTACTATATATTATATATATTTATATATTTTTGTATATATTATATATATATTTATTTTTATATTATATATATATATATATTTATTTATTTATTTATTTATTTCTCGTTGGTGCACGGCGGGGAGATTGCATGGGAGTGTGACGAGCTCGGCAGGAGATCGTGCAGGAGAGTGACAATCTTAGCATGAGAGCAGATATCGAGATGAGAATGAGGATATCAAGCGATTCTTTAATTTGTTTAAAAACTTATAAATATATATTTATATTTTTTAAAAGTGAGATGAAAATATTTGGAGGGAATTGAATCTTTCCCTCCATAAATTTTTAATCTATAATAATTAGTATAGAAATTTTGAAAGGAAATATTTTTTTTCTATTTAGCAACAAATATTTTGCAACAAAATAATTCGTTGCTATTTTTGCAACGAATATTTTCGTTGCTGATTTTGTGGGTAAAAACAAATATCATATATCTAGCTAAATTCGATGCTAATTAGCAACAAATTATTTAGCGTTCCTAATTTTCGTTGCTAAATGAAGTTTTTCTTGTAGTGTATGAGCTACGATTTTTGGACTCCAAGGAAGGGAGGAGAAGCCAACCACTATGCTGAGGCAAACAATACGGGTGGCGACCCGATGATGTTCCTTACCATCCAAGGTGCTGCAGGAGGAAGGAACGAGGTGTGGTACTTGGACACTGGCGCAAGTAACCACATGTGTGGAGATAAGGAGCTGTTCACTAGCCTTGAGACAAATTGTGGTGAAGTCAGTTTTGGCGACGCCTCAAAGATATCTGTGGAAGGAAGAGGAGTGATAGCAGTCACAATGAATGGGAAGGAGGTACAGATCAACAATGTCTTCTATGTGCCAGGCTTGAGGAGCAACATCCTAAGCCTTGGGCAGCTGGTAGAAAAGGGCTATCGGGTATTGTTGAGGGATAGTACCTTAGCTATGAAGGATAACAAAGGAAAAGAAGTGGTAAGAGTGAAGATGGCGACGAATCGCCTTTTCCCTCTAAGTATGGATGCCAAGGAGACGGTATGCTTTGCGAAGACATGAGAAGAAGAGGAAGCTTGGCTGTGGCACCACCGGATGGGACATCTGGGGTTCACAGGCCTGAAGCTACTATCAGGGTCCAAGATGGTGGATGGGCTTCCTATGATCACACCTCCTCATAGGGTCGGTGAGGCATGTACGAAGGGGAAGCAAAGGAGAGAAACTTTTGAGGGTGGCAAGTCCCGGAGAGCAACAAGGCCGATGGAGTTATTTCACTCGGACATCGCTGGTCCGTTTGAGACCACTTCAATAGGTGGAAGCAAGTACTACATTACTTTCACTAACAACTTCAGCAGGAGGAGTTGGGTTTATTTCCTAAGGGAGAAGGCTGAGGCACTTGACAAGTTCAAGGAGTTCCAGGCGATGGCTGAGAAGGAGAGTAATCAACCGCTGAAGGTGATCAGAACGGATAGTGGTGGGGAGTACACCTCTAGGCTATTTGACGAGTACTGTAAGCAATCAGGGATCTCTCATCAGCTAACGACGGCATACTCGCCTCAGCAGAATGGCGTGGCAGAGAGAAAGAACTTGACCATCATGAATATGACAAGGAGTATGGTGAAAGGCAAGGGGTTGCCGAAGAAGTTCTGGGCGGAAGCGATGCAAGTGGCAGTGTACGTGCTGAACCATTGTCCAACAAAGAATGTGAAGTTCAAGACTCCATTCGAAGCTTGGAGTGGGTGGAAGCCCAGTGTGAAGCACTTAAGGGTTTTCGGGTGTGTGGCTTATGCCCACGTCCCGGACCAGAGGAGGAAGAAGTTGGATGACCGGAGCGAGAAGTGTATCTTTGTAGGCTACGCTCCTGCGAGCAAGGCTTACAAGTTGTATAACCCTGTGACGGAGAAGGCCATCATCTCACGGGATGTGGTGTTTGAAGAAGGAAGTAGCTGGAGCTGGGATGAAGCAATGAGAGGCATCAAGGGGATGTTCTTCGATGAAGATGAAGAAGAAGGTGGTCAGGGAGATGAAACTGAGATGGGTGGAGCTGAGCCACCATCACCATCGAGCAGGGAGTCAGGGGGAGCTCTCACCCCTTACTCAAGTGGAGCAAGTACGAGCAGAGGAAGATCTGGTGAAGCAAGCACCAGTGGAACCAAGGATGATCGTCCTCAACCTCGGACAAGGAGGCTGGAGGAGATCTATGAAGAGACGACTCCAACTCATAACAATTTTTCTTTATACTGTTTGTTTGCAGATGTTGAGCCATGCTCCTACGAAGAGGCCGCCCAAGAAAAAACTTGGAGAAAGGCGATGGATGTGGAGATCGCCTCCATCAAGAAGAATGACACCTGGAAGCTAGTGGATCCACCTGCAGGCCAAAAACCCCTCGGGGTGAAATGGGTCTATAAGGTGAAGAAGAACAAAGATGGGGGCGTGGAGAAGCACAAGGCGCTGCTAGTCGTGAAGGGCTACCGACAAGTCCAAGGCGTGGACTATGGTGAAGTCTTCGCCCCAGTGGCGCGGATAGACACTATCCGGTTGATCATCGCTCTGGCTGCCCATCATGGATGGAGGATCATGCAAATGGATGTGGTGTCTGCCTACCTGAATGGCTACCTGGAGGAAGATGTGTACATCGAGCAGCCTCCAGGTTATGTGGTGAAAGGGCAGGAAAGAAAAGTATGCAAGTTGGACAAGGCTTTGTATGGGCTGAAGCAAGGAGCTCGAGCCTGGAATGAGAGAATAGATGCTTACCTGCAGAAGCATGGCTACAAGAAGAACCCTCACGAATATGTCCTCTACACGAAGGTTGAGAAGAATGGCGACATGATGATCGTATGTCTATATGTGGACGATATGATCTTCACAGGCAACAACCATTCGATGTACGAGGAGTTCAAGAGAATGATGAAGAAGGAGTTCGAGATGACGGACTTGGGAGAGCTCAACTATTTTTTGGGAGTGGAGGTAAAGCAGAGTGAAGGCGGGATCTTCATCTCACAAAAGAAGTATGCGGAGGAGATCCTAAAGAAGTTCAGGATGGAGAACAGCAAGCCCATCTCTACCCCTGCCGACCCAGGCCTGAAGTTGAGCAAGGAGGCAAAGGAAAGAGCGGTAGACTCCACCTTATTCAAAAGCTTGGTGGGGAGTCTACGTTACCTAACCTTCACCCGACCGGACATCATGTATGCAGTCGAGGTGGTGAGCAGACACATGGAGGAGCCAAAGGAGGATCACTTCATAGCCGCAAAGAGGATCCTGAGATACATAAACGGGACAAGAGGTCATGGACTGAAATACTCTAAGGGCGAGGAGCTGAAGCTGGTTGGGTACTCAGATAGTGATTATGGTGGAGATGTCAATGACCGGAAGAGCACTTCCGGGTACGCATTCAATATGGGAACGGGTGTGTTCTCATGGAGTTCAAAGAAGCAGTCAACGATCGCCCTATCATCTTGTGAGGCAGAGTACATCGCAGCGGCGGCCTGTACCTGCCAGGCAATTTGGCTAAGGAATCTCCTGTAGGAGTTGCATCATGAAGTGGATGGGCCTAAGACCATGTTTGTGGACAACATGTCAGCCATCCAGCTCGCGAAGAACCCGGTGCTGCATGGGAGGAGCAAGCACATCGAGACGAGGTATCATTTCCTCCGTGAACAAGTGGAGCAGAAGACAGTGGAGGTGGTGTATTGCCCAACCGGAGAGCAAGTTGCGGACATCTTCACGAAGGCTTTGAAAGTAGAGACGTTCCTGAAGATGAAAAGCAAACTCGGCATGGTCTGCCAAGTTTGAGGGGGAGTGTGTTGGATTTGGTCTTTGTTTGACAAAGTCAAACTTATATTTTTGACATTATTTTATGTTATGTGTTAATGAATAGGAGAGAGAGTATGTAATGAATAGGAGAGAGATTGTATTAAATGGGTAGGTGAGAAGATGAATTTATTAGGAGAGAGGTATTGTTGTTTTGCTTGGCCTATATAAAGGCCCCCCTTTGTATTCTTTAGATGATGATGAGATAGTGAGAGAAGCTCCAAATTTCTTGTTCCTGTTTAGAGAGAGAGAGGGAGAAGCGCTGCAGCGCTGGGGTGTTTTTCTGTCCGGGCGGCTTGTTAACCAAGTCGGGCGGTTAGTTTTTCTAACCGCGCAGTAGCAGCTCTCGCAGGAGGAGCTCGCGCAGTAACAACTCTCGCATGAGGAGCTCGCGCAGTAGGAGCTCTCGCAGGAGGAGCTCGCGCAGTAGCAGCTCGCGCAAGAGGAACTCGCCAGCGAGTAGCAGCAGCTCGTTGGCGTTGTGGTCACGCGAGTAGAAGGGTCTAGCCGCGAGTGAGGTGCGGTCTCGCCTGGTGGTCTAGACGCGAGGTGTTGTAGGCGAGCTCGCTTGGTTGATTCGCGCGTGTAGGAGGGGCTCCCCCGCGCGGTTTGGTACTCGCCCAGTAGGAGGGAGGCCGCTGTTAGAGAAATAAGGCTAAGGTGTTAAAGTATGCGGGTGTTAATTTGGACAAGGAGGTATCAACCATGAATGAGAAGATTTTACTTTACTTCAAAATGGGGGTATTACAAGGTTTTTATAGATGTATAGTAGAATATTCTAGACAAGGAATATTCTAGATACATCATACATTTTACTGGAACATTCTGGATACAGTATTCTACTAGATAATTCAAGCTTTAGCTAGAATATTCCGGATACAAAGTTCTAGATATTTCTTAATTCTAATATTGGGCTTTTATAGTGCAGATTTCATGGGCCCAAATAACTGGGCTTTTACACCCCTTCTAAATCTGTACTATGCAGCATCTTTATCTTCGCCCGCAGCTCGATAAATTTCTCACGCGGCAATGGCTTCGTCATTAGGTCGGCGAGCTGCCGCTTCGTCGGGCAGAACTCCACTTCGATCGTCTTCTTCTCCAAGAGTTCTCTGATGAAGTGGTGTTTTATGTCTATGTGTTTACTTCGGCTATGGTATACTGGATTCTTTGACAGGGCGATGGCGGAGTTGTTGTCACAGTAGATCATTACCCCTTCTCTTTCTCTTTTGTTTTTACCTTCTATCTCATTCTTCAGTTGCAGGAGCCAGATTGCTTCACACGCTGCACTGTTGAGAGCCATGTACTCTGCTTCGGTGGTAGATAGTGCAACAGTTCGTTGTTTGCGCGAGCTCCATGAAATAGGGCCTGATCCTGCGAAGAAGATGTATCCTCCGGTACTTTTACGGTCGTTGATGTCCCCCGCCCAATCTGAGTCGGTGAAGCCACGAAGAGTGAAATCTGGGCTCTTTTGATAGAGTATTCCATACTCTTTTGTGCCTTGTAGGTAGCGGAGGATGCGTCTGGCCGCAGCGAGATGATGACTCGAGGGATTGCTGATGAATCGTGCCAGAATGTTGACTGCATTCTCAATGTCTGGTCTTGAGTTTGTGAGATAGATCAAGCTTCCAATGAGACTTCTATACTTCTCTTGATCTGCTTTCTCTTCTTCTTCTGTTCTGGCAGTCAATTTCTCGGTAGTGGACATGGGTGTTAGTGTGGGATTGCAATTTTCCATGTCAAACTTCTTCAGTAGCAGTTTTGTGTAGTGTTCTTGGGAGATGAAGATGTTGTCGTTGAACTGTTTGATCTGGAGCCCCAAAAAGAACTTCAGGGGTCCAAGATCAGTCATTTCGTACTTCGTCTTTAATTTCTTTTTGAACTCTTCTATCTGTGACTTGCTTGATCCTGTTAGGATTAGATCATCAACGTATAGGCTGATGATGATCTTCCCTTCTTCTGAGTTTTTGATGTAGAGGGTTGCTTCAACTGGACTTCTGGTGAATCCTTCTTGCTGGAAGAATGCATCGATATTCTGATGCCATGCCCTTGGGGCCTGTTTCAGGCCGTAAAGGGCTTTATGTAGGCGGTAGACTTTTTCTTCTTCTCCCTCTACTTCATATCCTTGTGGCTGTGTTACATACACTTCTTCCATGAGTTCCCCATTCAGGAACGCCGATTTTACGTCTAGTTGATATATGGGCCAGTTGTATTGAGCTGCTGTAGCAAGAATTAGGCGAATTGTAGTCAGTCTTGCGACTGGAGCAAACGTTTCGTCATAGTCTTGCCCGGGCCTTTGTGTGTACCCCTTTGCAACTAGCCTTGCTTTGTGTTTTACAATTCTGCCTGCTTCATCTTCCTTTAGCTTAAAGATCCACTTAAGTCCAATAATGGCTCGATTGTGGGGTCGGTTGACAAGGATCCAAGTTTTGTTTTTTGTTATTGCTCTTATCTCTTCTGTCATAGCTTCTCTCCATTCTTTGATTTTTGTGGCTTCTTCAAATGATGCTGGAATGGCTGAAGCTAGAAGAGCAAATTCATCATTCAGGTATATGTCCTGTAATGATCGAAATTTTTGTGGTGATGATGACTCATGGTCTGAATCTGATAGTTCAGTTTCTCCTCCTCCTGTGTTATCCTGGATGGTGCTTGAAGGTGTTCTCCCAGTTGGAGAAGGGCTCGGCTCAACCGGTGGCACAGGAGCTTGAGGTAACTCATGTTCTGAACCCCATTGCCATGCTTCTTCTTCATGAAAAATCACATCTCGTGATATAATAAGTTTGTTATTTCTGGGTTCAAGTAATCTGTACCCCTTGGTTTGATCACTGTAGCCCAGAAAAATGGATTTGATACTAGTTTCTTCTATCTTGTCTTGTCTTTCTGTGTTTTTGTGGGCATATGCTAAGCATCCAAATACTCTCATATGAGATATTGTCGGCTTCTGGTTGTACAGTACTTCATATGGGGTTGATTTGATGAGTGCTTTGGTGGGTGTTCTGTTGAGGATGTACACAGCAGTTGTGGTGGCTTCTCCCCAAAATGGCTTTGGGAGAGCTTTCTGAACTAGCATTGCTCTCATCATTTCGGCAATGGTTCGATTCCTCCTCTCCACAACACCATTTTGTTGTGGTGAGGCTGGTGCTGTGAGCTCCCTATGGATTCCTGCTGCTTTGCAGAATGTGTTGAATTCGTTGGAAAGGAACTCTCCACCTCTATCACTTCTTAGTATCTTAATGTGCCTTTCTAATTGATTTTCAACTTGAGTTTTGAAGGTGAGGAAGTGCTGGAAGCTCTCAGATTTTTGTTCTAGGTGCATGATCCACATGTAGCGGCTGAAATCATCAACAATTAACATGTAGTATCTTTTGCCTCCTAGAGATGGCACTCGAGTGGGTCCCCAGAGATCTATGTGAAGTTTCTCCAGAGGTTGTGTAGCTCTTCTTTGTGCAGTTTGAGGAAAGGGCAGTCTGTGAGACTTGCTCCGGGCACAGGTATCACATTTTAACTCTGTTTTGGATAGGCTTGGTAGACCTTCTACAAGCTGATGTTGATGCATTTGGTGGAGAGAGGACATGTTCAGGTGTCCTAATCTATGGTGCCATAGTTGGACTGATTTGGTGTCTTGAGTACAGGCCAGCATAGTGGATTTGTAGGGCTGCAGCTCTAGTGAGAAGATGTTGCTGGAGTTTAATTTTGCTGTCTCAATTAGAGAATTGGTTCCAGCTTGGTAGATTGAACAGGTGTTATCATTGAACACTACTGAGTGTCCTCTTCTCATTAACTGCCCAACACTTAAAAGGTTTTGTGAGAGGGAGGGAACAAAGTGTACCTCTTCAATCAATTTCTGAGCTCCATCTGTTGTGATGACCGCTGCTGTCCCCTTTCCTTCTATTCTTAACTTCTTTTCATCTCCTATCATGACTTCTGACTTGCAGGTTTCATCAAGTGAGAGGAAGTAATCTCGATTGTTCACCATGTGGCTTGAACAGCCGCTATCGATGAACCATAGCTGAGAAGAGTCTTTGTTCTCGGCCCTTTACATGTGAAGAGGAATTGTTCATTTCCTGTTTCTGAGAACTTGGCTTCTTGTTTGGTCTTGAACCAGCATTTGCTCTCGGAGTGATTTTGGTTTTTACAGGTCTTGCATCTGAAATAGCAATCTTTGGTGAGGTGGTTTTGCTTCTTGCAGATGGAGCAGGAGGGGCCCGAAGCTTGAGCTGTGTCTCTTTGCTTGAAATACCCCTTTTCTTCTGGTTTTTCCTGTCTCTGGTTTTTAAAATTTTTGTTGAAAGGAGGCCTCTTTCCTTCTTCTCTTTTAGCATCATTTTACTTTGAAACACTTTTTCAATGGAAGTGCTGTCATGGAGTAGGAGGCTTTCATGGGATTGAAGTGATCCCATCACTCTGTGACAGTCATCTCTTCAATGTCGTGGGCTTCATGATGGCAGAGACTATGTGATTATAGGTCTTGGGCATAGACCTTAGCACTTTCTCCACGATTTGAGTTTCTTCTAGATTTCCTCCAAGAGTCTTTATTGATTTGCTAAGCTAGTTAACTTAGCAAAGTATTCTTGTGACTTCTCCCCATCTTGCATTTTTATGTCATCGAATTGACGCCGTAGTGTTTGGAGTTTGATTTTGATTACCTTTTTATTTCCTTTGTACTCATTCTTGAGCCGCTCCCATGCTTCCTTTGAGGATTTTGACCCCATGATCCTTGGGTAGATGGTTGTTGAGACTCCTTGTTGTAGTAGATGCAAGGCAAGAGCATCCTTCATCTTGTCTTCTTTCTTGGGTTTTGGGCTGCACCATCAATTGCTTTGCCGGTGGAGGGAACGCCATCATTTACTATATCCCACAAGTCTTGTGAGATTAGGAGAGTTTCCATTTTATCACTCCATTGCTCATAAAAGTCGCCATTGAACATGGGGATGGATGGATGTGAGAAAATGGGCATAGTGGTAGATGATGAAGCCATGAATTTGAGAATGTGGTTCCAAGAAACTAAATTAGATGATGATTCTCTAACTAACGCTCTGATACCACTGTTAGAGAAATAAGGCTAAGGTGTTAAAGTATGCGGGTGTTAATTTGGACAAGGAGGTATCAACCATGAATGAGAAGATTTTACTTACTTCAAAATGGGGGTATTACAAGGTTTTTATAGATGTATAGTAGAATATTCTAGACAAGGAATATTCTAGATACATCATACATTTTACTGGAACATTCTGGATACAGTATTCTACTAGATAATTCAAGCTTTAGCTAGAATATTCCGGATACAAAGTTCTAGATATTTCTTAATTCTAATATTGGGCTTTTATAGTGCAGATTTCATGGGCCCAAATAACTGGGCTTTTACAGCCGCGCGGTTTGTGGTGGCGGTCTCGGTTTTGGTGTTGAATTGTGGTGCCAAGTGAAGTTGGAAGAGGAGTCGGGATTGAGCGGGAACCCACACACGTTTCCAAATAATTGTGCTGGGGAAGGAGATCTGCCGAACAGCAAGCAAACATGAAGACGACCAGAAGGAGGCGGGGATGATGTCTAGAGGCAGATCTATGTGGGAGAAGATGAGCACCATGGCTTGTTTCTTCGGGAGTCACTCTGCTTCCAGGTAGAGAGAAGGGGCGTCGGGTGATCGGGTTGCCGTTTGAAGCGAGGGAGATGCGCGCCGGGAGATCGGGTTGCCATTCGAAGTAATGGAGAAGCTCACCGGGTGATCGGGTTGCCGTTCGAAGCGGGGGAGATACGTCGCCGGAGTTAGGGTTTTCTTTGCGGGGGAGATGTGCGCGGTAGTGTTGCTTCGCGATGGAGGAATGGGTGCGTGCGCCGTAGGTGGGTTGGGGGATCAGGAAAGAAGACCGGGAAAAACATGAAAACTGATTTTTATAAGCAAAAACGTGATTTTAAGAACCATGCTTTTCAAAGAGCAGTGCTCAAATAATTTAAAAACACCTCCGGCCAGCAGTTGAAAAATAGTTTTTCCATCTGGTCGAGCTGTACCAAACAGAGCCACGAACCGCGAACCATGACGGGAAATTTCTAAATTTAGTAATATGCTTATGTTGCCTATTTGTGCATGCATGAGGGATGCATGTCACGAATCACGGGAATTTTTTTTCATACTTAAATGATACAAAATTATAAGCATTTAATTCTCGTACTGTCATGTCAGTGGATTTTGAATATTGATGTTAACATACGATCTTAACTCAGCAAGAATAATATAATTTTGTGGTGTAAGAGAGCCGAGCTAGAGCTCGAAGAGCCTGTATTGTATGGCTCTATCGAGTTCGAGTTTAAAAGCTCTCGAGCTTGAGTTGCCCATCAATTTTTTTGTTGCAAACTAATGAGCATGAACTCGTTAGGGGCGTGCAAAAATAATCAAAGAATCGTACTGAGATGTATAGTACAAGTCACTCATGAGTCTCAGTTCGATTCTGAGTTCAAATTTTTCAGAACCAATCAATCGGTTTGATTTTCGGTTCTCACAATTTGGTACTGAGAACAGACACGAGAATAGAGTTATTGAAATTAAGTGTCATCAGAAATATTGGAGTCGTTCATTCCTTAATTCACTCAATATGAGCCTTCCAAAACATTCTAGGTTTAGTTAAACATAAAAACTTCACTCTTCTTGCAGATCCACAACTGTTTCAATATGAGTTTGATTTTGTTGTATTTAAAAATTAGCTCACGTTATATAAGGTTCTTTTTTTGCTTTTCTAAGATAGGGGTGGATCCAGGAAGTTTGATTAGTGGGCCCAATCAAAATGTGAAGAATTTATTTTTATGATCAATGTTTATACCAAAATTTGCATATGTAGAGATATCACAATTGAGTCATAAAAAGAATTATTTTTTATTGCAGCTTATCTATTTACAAACATCCGAGCTCAATCTTTAATCAGCTTTTAGAACGAATGAAATATTGCGTGATGCTGACCCGTCTTTGTTGCAGTATGCATAATATTAACTTCTCAATAATTTGAGATGTGAAATATAAAGAGTATTAACAATTCCAGTTTGAATTGTTTGTTCAAGTGTTTAGGTTAAATATTTGTGTGATGAATTAAATAAATCTAAAAAAAATATATTGGTTGCAACGAAAATGTTTAAGATGACCTTCTTGCTACAAAGTATGAGTTGCAATAAAAGTGTAAAGTGTTATCATCAGTATTTAACCATTCGACTGACCTCATTGCCGTCATCATTTGTGAACACCCCAAAGAGCATATGAAAGTTCTTCTTCAAAGTAAGAGAACTCCACATTAAAACGAACTCAAAGTAAAAGTGTTGACGCATGCACCTACTGCAAAGAATGCGAATTTCAACAAGGGGGCCCAGACTATTCTAAAAGTTTAAGAAACACGTAGTCAAAATTCATTGATTTTGATCTCGTGTACTGTTAGAGTGTAATAAAGGAGACACTGAGAAAATAAACAAGATTATAAGAGTTAAGTAAAGAAAATGTCGTGTTATATCGTGCTGAAGATGACGATAATGTTTCTTTCAGAGATTTCGAAGAAGTTATGAGTAAAGAAGAAGGTGGACTTGGCGGAGTCAAAATTGTTTGCAGCTATCTTAACTAGATTTATATATGTCATCGCCACAGAAATTAATTAAGCCAGTTACCTCTCATGTCAACTGTCTCATCTTCCAATAAAAATAAAAATAAAAATAAACGTCTCCACCTTCCCAGACTCTTTTCTCGACATCGTTTTTGACATATACGTAGTCAAAATTCATTGACTCGACAAGAAGAACACAAATTCATCATCTATTATGCCAAAATCCTTGTGGGGGGGGGGGGGGGGGGGCAGACCCCCTTAGATCCGCTCCTATTCTAACAGTATGTTTGTGCAAATTGAAGAAAAATACATGTATAATTGTATGATCATGTAATTTTCATTTATAAAAGATATTTTTAGTTCACTAGCTATTTGCTTAATTTAGTACATTAGTTAGAAATATTTAGTTAACTAATACACAAGTTTATACATATAGAAATATTGCGTGAGGGGAATGGAGAACCGATCTGAAACCGAATCGAGTATGTCGGTTCTTTCTATACCTTAGTCACATGGGGTAGTTCCGATTTCGAAAAATCTGTACTGAACCTATTTGAACCATCTAGACAATCAATGAGGGGCCATAAATTATGAGGGCCCCACACAAAAGTGTATGACCCAAGCCAAAATTGCATGAGCCCCACCTCCTTTGCAGGCTCTCATGAGACACACAGCTTTATGAATCATGATGGCACCATAAAATTTACCCTTAAACGCAAGAGCCGGTCAACTCAACTACGTGAAACTCGTAATATTGTATTTGAAGCAAGAGTGCTGCCTTTCTTCCCAACGAAGGCAATGCCATGGTTATCGAAAACCATGATTGAATGAAACAGTCAAGCCATGCCGTCGTGGGTCAGAGGAATAGTTTGAAAGCTTCGAGATTCTCGCATACGCCATTCTCCCATCAATTGATTCAGCCTAATCCAAAACGTACCGGAAGCACCACCCGCATAGAAATTATCTCAAATTATTACTACCTATATAAAGAAGTAGTTTGCCATACCGAGCACCATCAAAATAATCCTAGCCGTTTATTACATTGGGCATCATTTTTTTTTTAAATGAGAGTTGAGATTTGAAACGACCCTGACCTACAACCTTGATACAAAACTAACCAAGCAACTTCAATGTAACAAACACAATTTTATGATATATACATGTATGCAAATATATATTGATAGGGTCCCCCTAATATCATGAGAAATCCGCGCTGCGGATAACAAAAACATCTACCTCCTTTTATGAAGAAAGTTGAGTTGACCAAAGTCAACCTCACTAACGTCACGACCGCAGTGATCCTCAGATCGCACACGCACATGCGCGCGGCCACCACCTTGCACCGCCGCACGGCAGCAAGGCCACACGCTTGATCACTCCCGCAAACAAGAGACCGTGCCCACCTCGCAGGGTTGCCCGTACCCCGCGCGAGCGAGGACTCCCGCACCCCGCGCGCGCACGAGGCCGCCTGCGCCCCACTGCATATGAACCGGCGCGACAGTGCTCCTGCCGCATATGAACCCACGTATGTACTCGGTGCTCTCCCCCGTCCCAATTTTGTTGTGTGCATCGGTGTTCGCGAGCGGAGGGAGCGAAGTCCTGTCTGGATACCGTTGAGGCGGGGTACTGCCACGCGGGGCATGGGGCCAGGGCTACCCATGCACTGTCAATTCACCGAGTGTCCTAAAGAGGGTGAGTTGTTGCAGCTGGAGCACCGTCACAACTGGAGTCCTGTCGATGTGAAAAACATCCAACACAGACTATAGCCCATGCGATGATGCTCGATAGAATATTAAAGACATAATCATAAATAAGAATCACATCGATCGGTTCCCTGCAGGATGTCTCTCTCTATCTTTGAAAACATAATCATTACACGTAATGGATGCATAATACCTAAATGATCAATAAACTACTAATTAAGACTGAAGACAAAATATATATGTGTGTGTGTGTGAATACACATCATATGTGGGCATGCTTGTGTGCGGGCGTACTGGCAAGTCATGTTGGGGTGAGATCCCCTTTAAAAAGTATATGAGTGCACATAACCACACCCCCATGATCTACATCCAAAAATAATGGGATCATGGGTTTGACCGCACGCGCGATCACCACGCCCTATCCCCCGCACGACGATCCCATCACGCATTACGCCAAAACCACCCCCGCGCGCCGAAGGTGACGACCAAGCCGGCCATCAGCGCACCGCCGGCGAGGCTACCAGGCCGGCCGCCCTTCCTCGGCCGCCGGCCGAATAGGCTGCCGTGCCAGCAGCCCCTTGAAAAAATTTGTAATTTGCGGAAAACGGGAAACCAGGCGCAGGAACACTCAACTGGCCCAAGCCCAAGTACATCAAAAGCCAACAGAAGAACAAGAATCTTGTACTATCATAAATTCGTTACAAGACAAGACATACATGACGAGACATGATTCGTCAATGTATCCGATGGAAGCAGAAAAAGTTACAAGGCAAAGAACAAGCCGTGTGGTCTCAAGGAGAAGTCACCGACCCTGCCGAGCTGCCTAGGGAGTCTGCTGAAGCCGCCTAGTCGCAAGACCGCAACCACGCCGTGCAGACAACCCGTTATTCTAATGTTGAAAAGAACTCTGTCCGCTGAACGGTAAGTCGCCTGATCGCGAGATTGCCTAGCCACCAGATCACGCGAACTGCTGCTGCCGAACTGATCAAGCCGCCAAACCGGACAACTTATTGAACTGGGAAACAAGTTGCAGAAGAGAAGACCGCCTGGTTGCAAGCCGCGACCTGCTGTTAACCGCTGGTTGCAAACCGCAGAGTCCGCACTGTCCCTGACCAAAGTCAGAACCAAGTCTCTGGCTTCTCAGCGCTGTCCGCACAACCTGCACAACACAAACTGGTCAAGCACTTCAAACCGCGTGGATAGAAAACCCTGTCTGCAGCAACTGCCCAAGTCCACTTATTTTTCACTCGGTGTGTCATTGATGTGTCAGGGGGGGGAGGGTCCTATTTATAAGCACGGAGAGGTGTGTGATCACTACCCTAATTGATAGGATAACCGCCATATCTCGTGGCGAGCACCAAGAGTATCCACCAAGCTACATACACAATATCAGTCTGCCGCAACTAGATCGGACAGTCAGTCCGTCGAGAACGCATCATCAAGGACGGACACTGCAGATACCTCATCAGTCCGCACTCCGACGGACAGCTCCAATCCGCAAGCGCCTGCGGACACAACTTTAGTCTGCATACCCCGAGCCCGCAACCAAAGCACACAGCTATCTGTCGAACTCGGCGGATAGAGAAATCTGTCCGCACAGACCGCGCGACCTCCCGGAGTAAGCACAGCTGAACTTGGTACAAAAACAGACCGAGTCCACTCCACCAGCCATCCCTAGTACGAACACAGCACCAGCAGATACAAATACTAGTCCACGCAAAGCCAGCGAACTCCAGAACTAGACTGCACAAACCGGCAAACTGAGCGGATAATCATCCTATCCACCCGGCTACCCCAGGGAACAGACCGCCAGCCACTTCAAGCCGACCTGACAGGTCGCCGCCCTCTGTCCGCACAGGCCGCGCGAACAGACCGCCCAGGCCGCCCACTTTCACTTCAAAAATTTCAACACCCCTCCCCGGCCGCCGGTACGTGGCCGGGAAGGAGGCCGAACCAGCCGTTCCTCCTCGACCGTCGACGCGCGGCCGAAGTGCCGACCGCCCTTCCTTGGCTGTCAGCACACTGGCCTGAGGGCAGCCGAGCCGACCGCCCCTCCTCGGCAGACGGCGCGCGGCCGAGGAAGCGGCCGAGCCGACCTCCCTTCCATGTCCGTCGGCCTCCCTTCTTTGAGAGTGAGTGAGATCCAAGCAGCCCAGCTTTAAATCCAACGTCAGCCAAAATAAAATTTTTTTTTTAAAAGCAAGCAGAACGTTTTTTAAAAGGATCATCGGATGGCTCTTACGCTACCCGCACTCTTCCATCTGGAGCGGACAACGCAGGAAATTTTTTTTGGTACCGGAAATCAACAAAATAATAAAATATCAAGCAGCTAAGTGAAGCGAACAAAATTGTAACCGTTGTCCATATTGCCTCTATTGTTTGCTTTTATTCACGCACGGCTGTTGCGACCGTGCGATACCTACAACATTCTAGTGCTCTGCCCCGGGTCGTGCGATTTGCTCACGCGCGATTGTTTTGCCCTTGCGTGACAAAATCACACGACCATCTCTCTTTATCAAATAATTTTTTGATTTATTGCCCGTGCATTTTTCTTTATGCACGTTTGGATTCAACCGTGCACGAAGGAAAATGCACGCCCTCTAGTTTTGCCTGATTTTATTGCGATCTGACTCCACCCGCACATTTTGTTCTCGCACGGGCTGGTTGCCCGTACATGCTCATAAACGCACGGGTGGGTCGTCTTCCTAGCTGGGCATTTCTGTGTTGTTATTAATGCACGATGTGTGCACGGTCGTGCGTTCGACCATGCATTCCTTATTTTATGACTGGATACTATTTAAGCCGCAGGATTCCTCCCTAAAATGTTGATCACTTCATTTCCGTGCCCAGAGCTCCATTTCTGTGCCACTTTGCCGCTCAACCATTGTAAGACCCCCCCCCAACCTTTGCCCCGGGTGGGGCCGAAGGGGATCTTACTTGCCGAAGACGTTGACCCAGTGCTCCTTAAGGGGCAACGATCCACTTTGCTAAACACTAGTTGGCCGCCTTGCTCGGCTTGAATCACAACATTCACATCTCATCACAGAATTTAGCGGAAGTATTAGCAGGGAGTCACAACAAATATATATAACAATATATATTTAAAATGAAATGGAAAAGGTCGTAACAATTGTTTATACACGAAGCCCGTAGGCTATACAGTACTACAACTAATAACTCGTCTCTCTCAACTCTGCTTGCTAGTACTCACGTTTCGAAACCGCAATGACGACAGAGTGCCTCTGCTCGAGTAGTCCTATCAGCTGGCATATCGTCCTGCAGCAGCTGACCGCTACGGTGTTTCATCTCCTGTGAATGGTTATTAAAATAACTATTAGTCACAAAACTAAGTGGAAACAAATCTTCTCCCCGGATCCATATTCTGGGGACGAGCTCACGCCCCAACAAAAGTAGATAGTCAAAGCATGAGAGAGTTAGTACAATATTTCATGAATAAAGTAGGAGCAATCAAAAAGTGGTGCAGCATGATATAAATAGAATAATAGCAGCAATATACGTCAGTTATAATTTAGGCTCCACTAGCACAACAACATAGCAGATATTCATAGCCCGTGCAAACATTGCAGGCACTCACAGCCGAATACACATTGCAGGCATTCACAACCGCGTACACATCACATGCATTCATAGCCGCGTACACATCACATGAATTCACAACCACGTACACATCGCAGGCATTCATAGTCTCGTACACATCACAGACATTCACATCCACGTACACATGACAGACATTTACAGCCACATACACATCGCAAGCATTCATAACCGCGCATAACACCCTATGTCGACATAGCGTGGACCGTTTCTTTTCAAGCAGGGTAGCGAGCCCCGCGGGCCTTACCGATATGGCCGTCGGTGATAATGGCCAGTCTTGCCAGTTCTGCGGGTGGTCGTACCGCACAGTCCAGGCCCTAACGTACAACCCCGCGTACTCTTGGATGTGAGCGACATCCGGTGATTCAACATTTTTGCAGACCGGTGGAGTAAACCCAACGTGGAAAACATAACGGCCGGTCACCCGTGGTACTCATCTCCCTGTCGCCTTGAGTTGTCGAACTTCCTACGCCGGTACGAACGGTCTGCAGAAGTGACTGACCTGCCACGGTTTACTGCAAGCAATTTACAAGCAAACAAGTAAAAATAGTTTTGTTAGCATGCACCAGGTCTACAACGGCTTGCCCTACTATGCTTTAAATAATTCGGGCAAACGACACTTGACTCGACTTTTGATAAGGAGCGTGAGAACACTTTATTTGGGGCTAACTTAGGAGAAACATCTCAACTCCTGTTATCCCCAACTAAGGTTCAACCTATCAAATCACTGCCCGTCATGGTAACACACTTGCTTAAAATAGTAAATTGCAGAAACAAAAGTGCGGTAATAAAAACTGACAGAACTCAAATCAGAACTGACAAAGACCGAATTTTGGTTTCAACACAGCTCACCATCATCACTTGGGTTGGGCTTTCGTGGGGTGAGGTTGAGTGACTTATAATTAGGAAAAATTCCTTTTTGGGAGACGGTTTGACCAAAAGTCAACTACGGGTGAGTCTCCCATATTGGTCAAAGTCAAAATAGGTCCAAGTCATCAGGGGCGGATCAAAGTTGGGGTGTCGAGTCACAATTGGTGTGTGCATGCTTTTCGGTGCACAAATGTGCTTGATTTGATCATAGATTGACCACCCATCATCAAAACTGACCGGGACCAGCTACATTGACTTTGTATTGACCATACGAGCCCAATGCCACTGACCGGGGTCGAATCAGAGTTCGTTTGTTAAATATTCAAAATCTGCGCGCCGCCGCGCGCTAAAACAGTTAAAATGCTTATAATCATCGTTGGGCTTCGAATCACGATGCAATAAGTTCTGATGTGTTTATATCGACTATACGAAGTCATAGGAACTGACAGAACTCAAATCAGAGTTCTCAATATCAATATCCAAAAATCTCGTTTTCGCGACGCTCTACTAGCTAGGAGCAACCATATCCATCATATGACCTCAGAATTCAATAGAATGAGTTCCAACACACTCATATTGACTATACGAGGCCATCGGAACTGACAGAACTCAAATTGGAGTTCTCTACCTCGATATTCAAAATTCTCATTTTTGCGACATTCTACGAGGAGCTGCCATATCCACCATCCTTGGAATTCAGCGGAACGAGTTCCAATGCACTCGTATTGACTATGCGAGACCATAGGAACTGTCAGAACTCAAATCGGAGTTCTCTAGCTTGATATCCCCGTCTAGGGTTACCTCCTACCTTGGTATGGGCCACGGGTAGAGGTTTAAGTCACTTTTATTTGGCCTATTAGGGTTCTGGTGACCGAATAAAAGTCGGGATGTTACAACCACTGCCCATCATTCCTAGGTGTAACTGCCATCATCACATCCATACATTCATCACAAAATAACTCTCTTTGCATATCATCAAATCCACGGAGTCTTCTCCGGTTTACCCATGAACATCACCAATCCAAACTACCCGTCCAGATGGACTTCACACAGCATGCCTATGCTGTACTCCACACTTCCGGCTCTAGATGCAGACTCAATAAAGGAATCCCTTCCGAAATCCACCTCTTGGTGGAGGATTCCAAGCACATGCATAAAGAAATGACTTCGATGTCCAAGAAGGAGATCGTTACCCTCGAAGATCGCTTCGGTGCCATGAAGTAGCCGGATGGAAGTCACCGCCTCGGCTCTGCCTTCACGAATCCGTTCTCGGACCTTCGCTCCGCACTCCGCAGCTCCTCCAGCAGCTGGCTTTACTTTCCTCATTCCTTCGTTTACTCTCTCCTTCTCTTTCTCTCTCTTGAAATGAGATGAAGAAGAAGAAGAGGAAGGGCTTAAAACCTCAGATCTCGGCCAGAAATCCACCTGGCTAAAGCATAATCCCTTAGATCCAGGACAGAGAAATCAACGGCCAAAAAAACACTAGAAAATCATGTTTCGGCCCTGACATGCCCTGTGACACGCCCGTGTCACAGGCCGTGTCCCCCAAAGCGGTGTACGAACCGTCCCATCCAAACTTATCCTCGCCAAGTTGACACGTCCATGTCACACCCGTGTCAGCTGAAACACGCCCGTGTCACAGGGCGTGACACCCACTCGACGATCTCCGCTCGACAATCAGGCAGCGATCGTCGAGCTCGCCAGCGATCGTCGATCTCCGCTCAACGATTCCATGTTCGATGATCTACGCTCGGCGGTGTACGACTGAGATGTCCGGTACACCAAGAAGGTGCCCTGAGTGCACAGAGCGTCTGGTGGATACCAGCGTTTGTGATGTGATGTGCTTGATATATTGATAAAGAGAATGAGACATATGATGCTTGATGATAGATGATGGCAATGTATACAGGGAAGGAACCACTGCCCCGGGTAGGGGGTAGAGTCGTTATAAATGGGTCAGCGAATACTGACCGTTACTTTGTTTTCTGTTTTGGCTTGGATGACAAATTGCAGGTAGAATGAACAAGTGTAGTGGATGGATTGCTGCTAAAGGCCCTTGAAGGTCATGCGAAGAAGTATGTTTGAATTTCATGTGTGGCCGGCCTGCGTGCCGATGTACGAAATTGTAATTGTGTGAAAAGAAAAATTTGTAAGGCCTTAAGGCCAGTGTGTGTGCATTGTATACATTCCTGGTGTTGCTATATAAATGTGGAGTTTATATAGAAGTGTACATTCTCTGAGCTGAGTTCTTTAAATTAAAAATGCTGCGCTAGAATGGATTGAGTTAAGGACGTGAATAGAATTTGATTTCCACAAGTAATTCCACTACTTGTCTGTGACATATGTCGTGGGGCCCTGGCCGGACCCACCGTTATATGTCATGTGACGAATGAGGGTGTTACACGAGGTCCTCCGACCACCATTTCAAGCCAAATATCAAGCTAGGAGTTCCTCTAGGCCTCGTCTAGTGTCCGCAAGCCTCCAAGGTTCACTTTGAAGGATTTTTCTCTTGGGTTAGAGTTCTCAGACGAGTTCATGGCTAAAGAAGATTGACGAAGAAGATTGGTAAATTAGGAGAGAGTGACTGCTCTTCTGTACCCCGGAAGGCAGTTGGAAACTTCCTACGAGTCTCCGCCCTTCGGTTGTGCTCTCACCTTCCTCTTTTCCTTTGTAGAGTTTTATTGTGAATCTTGTGATGTATTGGATGCTATGTGTAAATTCATCGTTGTTTTTGTTTAATTTCATGTCTATGTGAAATGGTTCATCTGAGTTTATGCTCGTGAGGAGTGTTGCACCACCACCACACTTCCACGATAACACGTGTGTTCGCCGCACTAGCAATTGCTAGTTGGGTGCTTTGCGAAGAGGTGCTTACAACCCTCAAAATCTTTGACCTAGCTAATCGGTCCTCTCGCAAGCCTACTTGTCCATTCGCCTACTGAAGCAGAGCATTGCGGTCTGCAATTTCCACCTTCACCATGTGAAGCGGTGTTAGCGACCTGCACTAGTGTAATTATTTTTCTCTCCGTGCAAACCAAAACAACCCCCTGATTTTACTTCCAAATCTTCATAATTGATTTTCTGAACAATTGAATCGCTCACGTACTCTGCGTTACTCAAGATATCGATACTAGGGGAACTATTCTCATTTTATATTACTTGAGCGACCGATTCACTTGACGAACGTGCATCACCAACCTCCAAATTCGACAAAGGCCCGACCTCACAAAGTGACACCTTGTGTAAAAGCGTCCTCGATCTTTGAGAAGACTAAAAGACCCGCTTTTAGCGACTATTTGTCTTGCGAAGCAGGATGTGTCTCTGTTAATGTCGTGGGATAACCCACCATGCTTTTGGAAGTAGCCGAGCAAAAAGGTTCCGGAAGGTTCGAGTCCGTGGTAGGATGGAGGCCTCGAGAGTATGCATCCTATTGGACCCCCAACTGCCGTCCCCTATCTATGGATCCCTTCAATTCTTTGCCGGTTGAATTAGAGTGTTGGCCTCGAGAGTGTGCTTCTTATGAGACCCCCAATTGCAACTCCCTTGTCCGAAGGATCTTGGTCAGCAAGCGAAAGTATCATTTTGTTTTCCTTTCTCCAATTACCTTCCCTTGAGCAATTACATTGATCCTGCAAAAAACAAAACATATATTATGATGTTTTCATTTTGTGAGCATACAAGCACGAGCAAATAGGTGCGAGTTACACGGTGCGAGTAGGTGAAGTGTCCGACGAGCATCGACATTCCCGTCATCCTCACCATATTCCTCTGTATCTGAATCATCCTCATCGTCGCGCCATTAGGGTTGAAGAACTCGTCCAGAGGCTGTTTCAGGTTGAACGAGATGTCGTCGATTGGGCCGCCGAGGATAACAAATCGCTCCATCCAGCGTTTTATCTTGGTCACTGTCCTCGCGACTGTGCAGGTATGGCTGGAGAAGAAGATGATCCCATCCTTGGTGGCCCCAATATTGAAGATTTTCTTGAAGGTCGCTAGTTCAAAGAAGATATCCATCCTCATACAGGAGAGATACCCTATGATGATCGCCACGCCATTAGGGTTGATCTGCTCTGGCATCTGCCCGAAGTCCCGAAGGATCTCACAGAATTCCGGCCATAGTGGCAGGCGGAGGCCGACCTCGAAGTGTTGGATGGGCAACACTATTCGGTCACCGAAAAAGGAGTTTATTCGTTCATTATTGCGTGGTATCCTCGCGCGAAAGCCCTCCTCAGTGGGTGGGAAGAAGCAGTCTTTAAAGTCATCAAGGTCAGCAAAATTGGTGATAGGTTTCTTGAAGGCGACGCCGATGAAATCTGCGACATGATTGACTTTGCGAGCATGTGCATCCTCGGCTGAAACCATCCTAAAATCTATGAGTGAGGAGCAAGAAGCGAGAAGCGAGTTTGCAAGGAAGGCAACAACATGCGAGCAAAGGCATGGGTTCTGAAAAAGGAGCGCCATCTGACCCCCCTGCCCTCCTATTTATAGAGTTCAGCCAATTGCTGGAGCGACTGAGTTCAGCACCGAGCACTCCACCAGAGTCAGGAGCGACCTGCATACTCGCAAAAATACAGAAAAGCATCTACATCGACAACGAACCTAATGACATACCTATCGATACTCCCTAACACAGAAGGAAGATCGTCACATATACGTAAGACAAAAAAACAAGAGATAATTGCCAATCAAATTACTCGGTAGAAGCGAGTTTCTCAAATAAGTGTTCATACAATACAAACAAAAATAAATTGAAACATTATTACAGAGCCAACAAAAAATTCACAGAATCAAGAAAAAGAAGAAAAAAAGCTAAGGGGTGTGTAGGTTCCCCGGACGATCAGTCGGTTGAGCATGTCGCCCAGCCCAGGATTAATCTCGCAATCGCCGCATGTGCTCGTTCGCCTGATTCAGCAGCTCCTCGCATCACAGGACGTCATCATCCGTCCTTTCAAATCGCCCCCACCGACCAATGCTCGTCCGAATCGCGAGGAGTTTGTTGTCGAGCAATTCTTGCCGATGTTACACCATCAAGAGGCGCTGCTCCATGAAGTTTATCACACCATAGCGAGACTCAACAAGGATCATGCGTTCATTAGCTTCCTCCAGCTTGGCTACACGAGTTTCCAGCGATCCCAGTCATGAGCGAAGTTTGCAGATCTCTGGTTGACCAAATGTTTTCTCCATATTAAGGTAGGTAGTAGCCGCCTTCTCTTGGTACTCACACAGGAGGAGCCCGATGGCGTCTATCAACGCTCCCCTAGGAGAAGGGGGGTGACCTACATAAAGAACTTGTCATTTATAATACAAGTGCCTAGAAAAGACAAGCAGAGTAGGCGACTATCGTTACCATCATTCGGAGCCGTTGGTCGATATTCATGACGAGGTAGAGTCCTTTGAGGAGAGCCCTGCACCCTCCGAGGAGAAGAACTTCGATGTTAGGGGTCCCGATGACCAACAATATGGCCACTACGTTGACCCTTTAAATTCCAAAAGTTGCGAGGCGGGCAGGTGGTTGGAGCAGGTGTTCTATCTAGACCCTTCCCCTGAAGGTCTGGATCATGACAATCAACAGGAGGGGTCAGATCGGAAGGCAGTCCTCTCTCATTACCGCTAGCGTGAGATGACGATGAAGGCACCACATTCCCAACAGCCCCTGGGAAGAAAGAGTACTCGAGTGAGGATACATCGACATGGGGAGGTCCTCGGCAAGGTTACCAGCAGGCCGATCATGAGTTAGTCGACCAGAGCCAAGGTGAAGTTGCATAGTGTGAGGATGCAAGGAGATGAGCGGAAGGACTTGAGGTACTCGCTTACTACTCGGGCGGGAGGGTTCCACCGGCGATGTACTATCAACTGTGTCACTGAAACTCGTCAAGAATAACAATAGGGAAGACAAGACCACGAAGGGCGAGATCAAACATCTATGAATAGTTACCGTACAAGATTGATTAGTCACCACTCCAGAATGTCGACCAGCCTCAGAGGGCGCAGAGGAAGAGGCGGGCATCTCAGTAGCAGCGGCGACGTCAGTAATATCGGGCGGGGTGACCAGCACCTTGCTGAGTTGTGTCACCTCATTTTTCCCCATAGGTGCATCAATGGGGGTAGTCTCCCGGTATTCAGGGCGAGCCGAGTCATCCCTCGGGGTATTAGTGTACTCACCCAATCCCATCTTATTCAGCAGATCCTTAGTCATATTCAACATAAGAGTAGAGTCTATGGGGTCTGTGAGCTCTACGCTTGCTGCAGCGGGCTCTTGTTCAGTAGGAGGATTTTTCTTGGGCTTCTTCTTCTTCCTTTGGCGGTCACCTTCCTCTTCGTGACCTTCCCGTTCGTGCTTGTTAGTAGGCTGCTGAAGCCGAGTACCTAAGAAGGCCCCTAGGGCATCAAGCCTCTTAGCGACTTCTTTAGTGGAATAGACCATCTTGCAGTAGTCAGAAAGCGGCGTCTGAGGGTCGCCCCCTCCCCCTCTATTTATAAAGGTTAGAGGGGGTGTCCGCCGAGCATCGTAGGGTTGAGAGCTCGCAAAAATCCTCGTTGAATGTAGGATTGGATGTTTCTTTCTAATCTTCTAGATCGCTTGAAAAGTGCGGGGGTTGTGTACAACCCCTATTCGTTAAGGGCCAGCAGTTAACAAGTCAACAATCAACGAGCATCACCGGTACATAAAGACCATATTGGTATTTAATGGCCAGCGGGGAAGGCAAGGGGACCTTTAGACACAAGTAAGGATCATACTCGCCAGGGAGCGTGACCACCCAGTAGCGCGGGTAAGCTCCAAATCCTATTTAGTACAGGCGAGCTCCGAACAGTACCAGTGGCGAGCAACAACAATACTCGCTTAACAGGTAACTTCCGACTGACACCTCAAATAATTGCCAGACGATACTCGCCGGTAACCGAGCTTGGTCTCCCGATGATAGCAACTGATAATTGCAGGATTGGGTCTTCTCGCTTGGATACCCTCCAGTCTTTTGCTTATAAATAGGACACCAGAGGTACACGAATATAGACTTCAAAATCTTAAAAAAAATCTTGACCACCTCTTTCCTTGGACTTTTAGCTGAGCCTTTGGATCATTTCTCTGAAGAGTCAAGTTCTCAGCTAGTTTCCCCATTGTACCCTGCTCGACCATCTTTGGTTGTGGAGGGGAAGCTTCTTCTATGCATCTGGGTACATGGTGGGACCTCCCTACCGGATCACCTGAGGTCCTTTTGGTTGTCCCCTTATTTTTGCATTTTAGCCCGTTTAGGCGTCGAGCCTAACCACTAGACCTATAACCTTAAGCTACCTTGATCCAAATTTTGGAGTTGAGATTTTTCCGGCTTCAACACCTGACCATTTCAACAATTGTGCGATTTTGCCGCTCCACAACTCCATTGTGCTGCGGCGAGGCAGGGGCTGTAAGTTCATGATGTATTCCTTCTAGCTCGCAGAACCTTTGGAATTCAGCAGATAGGAATTCCCCCTCTATCAGTTCTGAAAGCTTTGATCTTTGTTTCAAATTTTTTTAGCCTGATTTTTGAATTCCTTAAACATTGCAAATGAATTTGATTTTGCTCCAAGTGATAAAGCCACATGTAGCGGCTGAAATCATCCACTATAAGCATGAAATACCGTCTTCCTCCCAATGATGGTGTAGGAGACGGGCCCCAGAGATCAATATGAAGTAGTTGGAGGGGCACTGTGGACCTTCTGTGGGCAACCAAAGGGAACAAAAGACAATGTAATTTCCCTCGAGCACATGAGTCACAGTGATGATAAGATAACTCAATTTCTGGTAAGTCTTCCACAAGATAAGGAGTTTGAAATGTTTTAATGCTTGAATAGTTCAAATGTCCCAATCTATGATGCCAAAGAGCTAGCTGAGAGGAAGTATTACTTTTCTCTTAGTAATATTGTGCACTTTATTTAGACGGTTTCAACACATGGGTAAAGATACTATTTCCAATTTTCTTGGTTGTAGCCACACATGAACTAATTTGTTTATCCACAATATAACAAAGATCATGATCAAACATTACTTTATACCCTTTAGATAGCATTTGACCAACACTTAACAAATTCTGTGACAGCGTGGGGACAAACTGCATGTCTGTAATAAGTTTCAGGAGAACCTGCTTCAGTAAGGATGGATATCGTGCCCTTTTCTTTAATTTTTTTTTACTTTTCCATCTCCCGGTATTACACTAGACTTGAAACTTTCATCAAGTGAGATGAAAAACTCTTGGTTGTTGACCATATGTCGACAACAACCCGAGTCAATGAACTACACCAAGTTATTATCTTGACATATGCCAGTGTTGCAAGCAAAGAGGAAATGATCACCATCTGTTTTCATTACCTTTGCCTCTTCCTTGGGTCTAAACTAACATTTTTGCTCCGAATGATTTTGTACTTTGCATTTTTACATCTAAAAAAAATCTTTAGTGATGTGGTTTTGTTTCTTGCAAATTGTACAATAAGGTTGTGTGGATGCTCACTACCTTTCTCTACATATTTTTCTTTTTCTTTAAAGTTTTTTTGTTGTCTTGGTATAAAATTTCTGATTTTTTCTTTCTCTCATCTCTTTTGAGCATCAATCTTATTTTTATGAAGTCACATTTTATACTACAACAAATAACGCCTACCGTAGCGTTTTTTTTTGCGGTGCTTGTAAAAACGCCGTCATAGGTTTTTGATTTTGCGGCATTTTATAAAAAAATACTGCTAATACTCTACAACATCATTGGCTGCGTTGTTTACATAAATCGCCGCCATTAATATTAAATTTCACGCGCGCAGGAGGTTCATGTTTTGACAAACACACCTATTTAATTATACGATTCTAAAAAAATGTTATAAAGTTTATCATGCCTTAAAAAACCGTCAGCTCTAGGTTTAGGGATCATCACTCGCGCGCGTGAGGTTCTGGCCGCCGATTCCTCGATCTCCGGGCTGCCGCCGCCCGAACGCTCGATCTCCACGAAAGAAGTGAACTTCCCCTCGATCTCCAGGTCAGATCTTTATTCAGATTCGAAGGGCTCTTGGACAAACAAGGGATCACCATTCTTTGCGGCAACTTCTCCGAATGAGCCCAAGGTTATCAACGACAAGATCTCTGTCACTCAAGGTATGATTTATTTTCATGGTTTTCCTAAATCCCCGTCTGGAACGAGTCGTTTGGTGGGATTGTTGGAAGTGTGTTTGTTGACTTTGGGTCAACAAAGTTTTTTTATATGTTTAAATATGTAAGGTGTTTTATGAAGGAGAGAGAGTATGATTGTAATGACATTAAATGTGCACATCAAGTGTCGTATTTCTAGTGGTTATGTTTGCATATATAAAAGACTTGTATAGTTTCTTTTGAAAGTTGCCGAATAGAAGTTTTTTTCCCACACTTCCGTTTTAGAGAGAGAGAGAGAGGAGCGCAGCAGTGCTGAGTTTGGTAGTAACAACCTTTGTAGTTTTGCCGAGCGGTTAGGGGGACTAGCTGCACGGTCTGTTGTGCACGCTGCCGGGCGAGACGGGAATTGTGCCGTGCGAGTAGGCGCACCAAGCCGGCGCCGGGCGAGTTGGTGATCTCGTCGGCGAGAAGGGCACCTCGCTATCCTGGTTGTGGAGGTCTCGCGTGTGGAAGTCTCGCCAGTGGAAGGTCTAGCCGTGAGTGAGTTGTCTCGCCGGGTTGATCTCGCCATGCCCGCTCGCCTAGGTGCTGCTCGCGTGAGGGGTGAGCAGCCCGCAACAGCTTGCGAGGGAGGAGCACAGGCAGCTGGGTGGAACTCGCGTGCGAGAGGACTATTCGCCAAGTGGCTAACCGCGCGGGTAGGCGGTTTAGGTGGCGGTCTCGCATTTGTGGTATTTGTTGTTAAGTGAGATAGGTTTGTGGAGTTGAGATTGAGCGGGAGCCCATACACGTTTCCAACAGGGATTTCTTGTTTAATAAACCTGAAGGATCGGTAGTCCCTCACATGGAAGTTGAATGCTTGTAGATATCTCGGCATTTCTGAAGCAGTCCTTCAATCGCCAGACCTTACATTTTCAGGTCTCAACTGGAAAGGAGGGTTTGCTATCAGAAGGAATTGCTGCCTACAATTGGTTCAGGTGCTGCAAATTTTTTTTGAATAGGCAAATGCTTACAAATTTCTTAGGTTGTCCATTTAGTGTTTTATTTGATTATGAACCTCTGAATTCATCATCTCTTCTTTTATAATCATGAAATGCAGAAAAACTATGTGTATTTAAAGCCCAAATTTGTTACATAACACCTTTGGAAATGAATAATAACCTGCACCTTCACTTATGATACTCTTACATTGTTTTGTGTTACAATAGAAAGCAACTACGAAAACATAGAAATTGGACGAGCTCCTTGTAATCTCCTGAAAGGAGAGTGCCTAATGCATTCTGGTGAAGAATCTGAGATGTGTACGTATAAGCCAGACTTTTCAGTTTTGTGTTTTTCAGTCAGATTGTATTGTTAACCTGTTGTGTTGTTAATGATCCAATGTTAGGGCATTATATGGAGTCTATGTATCTAAACTTAGTAATAATGAAATTTGTGCGTGAAGTTTATTATTATTATTATCAATTCTCATGTTTTTACTCGAAGTGCGTCAATTTGCAAATTTGTTTGGAAAATTGAAGTAAAAATATGCATATTTGTGGTGAAAGAATTAATTAGAGCTTGTACAAACTCTCTCTGGTTTAATACTGCTTTTTTGCCTTTTAAAAAATAAAATAAGAATAAGTAGCGGCGCTTATTATATATAAACGTCACTTTAGATGTACTCTACTACGATGCTTTTGTATACGACAAATGCCGCGGAATGTGGAAATATACAGCGGCGCGCAGGTTTAAAAGACGCGTATTCGCGGCATTTTTATTAAAAACCGCTGCAGAGTTTTTGGAGGCGCTTCCAACGGCGGCGATTTAGCGGCGCTTGGAGAAGCGCCGCCGCAACTTTCGCGGCGTTTTAAAAACGCCTCCAAAGGAGTTAAAAATGCCGCAGTAGATGTTATTTGTTGTAGTGTTAGTGGGAAATGTTTGATCAAGAGAAGGTTGATCACAAACTAGAAGTGCTTCATGAGGTTGAAATGATCCCATGAGCTCAGTAATAGGCAAAGCTTCAAGATTGCGGTCCTCCAATATTGCATGAACAACATGATCGAAAGACTTGGGTAGAGAGCGAATAATCTTTCCTGCCACTTGCTGATCTTCCATAGCTCCCCCAAGGTTGCAAATTTGATTCACAAGACTTGTGTTTTTTGCAAAAAACTTGGATGCTTGAACCTTCTTTCATTAGGAGAGCATTCATATATCGATGAAGAGTATGAAGTTTCATTTTAATTATCTTTTTCGATACTTTATACTCGCTTTCAAGCTTTAATAAAGTTTTTACATTTATGAATAGTGCGGAGAGAGAGGGGGGCGATGGCCGATGAAATAGAGGGACAGAAGAGAGAGGGGGGTGAAGAAAGAAGGAGGGGGAGAGAGGCGCGGGGAGGGGGAGAGGGAGAGAGAAAGAGAGGGAGAGCGAAAAAATTTTCGTGCGTACCACATATGGCTCTGTGTGTTATATACTTGTATGTACAAAATCATATTTTCTTGATATTTAAATAAGTGTTGTTTCACAAAAAAGAATTTTAAAAATATTATTTTAAGTACCATTTTACCTATATGTTGAATATTTCTGGAGAAAATTTGGTCGAAATATCATGCATTACAATCGTAATGCAAGTATTAGGATCGAAAAATCATTTATTAATTAAAATGATTGTAAAATGCATGATTTTTACAAAAAAATATTAAAAATATAGTTAAAACTTAAATTGGTACGATGTAGTCGTGTCCAAAAGGTCCGATCGGGCCCGGGCCTCTGCAAACCGGGCCGAGCCCAGACCCTTCCTTTATCGGGCTCGGGCTTTGACCCCAAGAAGCAGGGGCGGAGCTATCTAGGGACTTGTGGGGGCCCGTGCCCCCACGTATTTTTCGGCCCAGTTCAGTGAACCGCAGGTCTGCAGCCGAGTTCCCGAAACCTTAAGCCTGGAGTCGAACCCGCGGGCCGCGTCATTTTCTCCTGACTCCTGATTCTAAGTATCTTGTGCCCCCACGCTCCAATATTTCTGGTTCCGCCACTGCCAAGAAGGGGCCTGAGCCCACCCGGATCGGGCCCTTATTATTTAAAAAATATTTTATTTAAAATATTAAATCTTGAAAAAAAAATCTAATAAAAAAATTATTAATATTGAAATTTAAAAAATCAAAATTACACTTTTTCAAAATAAAATTAGGAAAAAAAATAGAATTTATTATTTTTAATAATAATAGTAAAAAAAAATTACACTTTTACAAATTCAGGTTGTTCATCTGCTCTTCAATTTCCTCCGAGCTCTCCTCCAACGCTAAAATGTGTTGTTTCATCTTCGTAGCATCTAAATAATCCTTGTAGCAGATGCATAGTTTCAGTGATTCTTCATTTAGTCGGCTTCTCCGCTTGTTCAAAATCCTGCCACTAAAAGAAAAAGCGGACTCCGGAGCTACTGTACTAGTTTGAATTGTTAGTAAATCACGGGTCATACATGCCAAAATAGAATAGGTATTAGCTTTACCTTTCCACCATTTTAAGATATCGAAGTTTTCGATCTCTTCCGTAGTTATAAAATCACGAAATTGTGTTTTCGTATACAATCCTAATTTGTTTAAACTACTTGATGTGCGTGTTTTTTTTTTCTGGAAGTTAATTCTAAAATTTTATTTGTAAAAGAATTTTTTGTCATAGGTTGCGTTATTTCTTCTCGGGGTCGTGAGCCATATAAGTTGTAGTAATAATTAAAACATTCGGTAAAAACAGAATTAAATTTAGTAGTACTAACATCGTCAACATCATCGATACTTAAATTTATGTCTAAGTTAACGTTAATTTCATCTATCAAATTTTCTACCCCGTCTACAGCGAGTAACGGGTTTAAATCGATGACACATGAAAATACATGAGTCATTTCTCTATAATATTATAAAAATTTTTCTTATATTACTCTAATTAAAAGAAGACATCCAGAGTGTTGCTTAAAATTGTTAAGTTTTTGTGCGATATATACAAAATTTTCAATTACTAACGAGCTAGTTGGATAATACACACCAGATAAAAAATTGTCGCCCTATAAAAATATTTTAATAAATCCATATAATTTGATAATACGTCTCAATCGTTATCACTTAAATCATGTTTATTTGTCACAGTGTAATATTTCATTAGAAGTATTTTTTGTTGAAACGTTATTTTTAACATTTTATATGTTATGTTCCATCTTACAGATATATCAAATCGAGGTTTCAAATATTTTTGAACTTGTGCGATCACAAATTTTTGAAAATCTTAACTTCGTTGTTTGATACAATAAATAAATCTAACAATAGTACGAATTTTTTCAACATATGGTTCCATAGATTCTAAAATATCTTGTACCACTAAATTTAAAACGTGTCAGACACATCGACTGTGAAAAAACGCATCGTTGAGCATTGGTTTTAATTCACTTTTTAACCACTCTACTGCGGTGTTGTTATTACTAGTGTTATAAAAAAAAAGACTCATTATTTTATCTTTTATTTTAAATTCATGTAAACATTTAATAATTACCGAATATATATATAGCCTTAACTGGGTGCAGAAATTCAAAACCTTCAAAACATATTACGCGCTTATTTAACTCCCATGAAACATGATCGATCAAATGAGCCGTGATACAAATATAAGATAATCCTACCTTTACGCTATTACTTCAAACGTCGCTCGTTAAACTCACACGTTACTCGAAAGTTTTAAAATTTTTTTATTAAATCTTGTTTTGCATCAAAATATAATTTAAGTGCATCGCGTCTAATAGTGGATCTCCTTACCTGTTGATATTTGGGTTGAAGCCCTTCATGTATGTACTCCGTCGTCTCATCGTTGTCGTAGTGACTGAATGACAACCCACGTCTGATGACGTTTTTCACATGTAGGTCTCGTTGTCTTGCTTGATCGTACGTTCAAATTTGTCCTGATGCTGATATTTGTACCTTGTTAACCCAGAAATCAGCGATCCTTCCCAAGGTGGACAGCTGGCTAATCGCGACCCTTAGATTGTCCCTTTTGATCGCGATGAGCCCCAGCGTAGGCGGACAGTTTTCCCTATCCGCCTAAGTCTCCTAGCAACCGCGTGCCCTGCGGGACGGCGAGCTATTCCCATGGCTCACCCTCGCGGGACATGCGGTTAGGTCCGCTAATCATCCACTACTTTTCCTTGCAGGAGTCCGCCAACAGCATCGCCAGGAGCGGCCTCCTAGTTCGCCCAAAGGGAGGTGGTCTCCAGCCGCCGTCCGCCGAGGTCGCCCACCAGGGGCGGCCTCCCTGCTGCCCGAGGGGCGGCGGCCTCCTGCCGCCGTCCGCCGAGGCCGGCCACCGGGGGCAGCCTCTGCCCGCCAGCCGGGCGGACTCCCCCCGGAGTCCGCCCAGGCCGCCCGCAAGGGGGCGGCCAGGCCCGCCGGGCGGACTCCCCCTGGAGTCCGCCCAGGCCGCCCGCTAGGGGGCGGCCCCGGCACCCAGCCGGGCAGACTCCCCCTGGAGTCCGCCCAGGCCGCCCGCTAGGGGGCGGCCCCGGCACCCAGCCGGGCGGACTCCCCCCGGAGTCCGCCCAGGCCGCCCGCAAGGGGGCGGCCAGGCCCGCCGGGCGGACTCCCCCTGGAGTCCGCCCAGGCCGCCCGCTAGGGGGCGGCCCCGGCATCCAGCCGGGCGGACTCCCCCCGGAGTCCGCCCAGGCCGCCAGCAAGGGGGCGGCCAGGCCCGCCGGGCGGACTCCCCTGGAGTCCGCCCAGGCCGCCCGCTAGGGGGCGGCCCCGACATCCAGCCGGGCGGACTCCCCCCGGAGTCCGCCCAGGCCGCCCGCAAGGGGGCGGCCAGCCCCGCCGGGCGGACTCCCCCTGGAGTCCACCCAGGCCGCCCGCTAGGGGGCGGCCCCAGCATCCAGCCGGGCGGACTCCCCCCGGAGTCCGCCCAGGCCGCCCGCAAGGGGGAGGCCAGGCCCGCCGGGCGGACTCCCCCTGGAGTCCTCCCAGGCCGCCCGCTAGGGGGCGGCCCCGGCATCCAGCCGGGCGGACTCCCCCCGGAGTCCGCCCAGGCCGCCCGCAAGGGGGCGGCCAGGCCCGCCGGGCGGACTCCCCCTGGAGTCCGCCCAGGCCGCCCGCTAGAGGGCGGCCCCGACATCTAGCCGGGCGGACTCCCTCCGGAGTCCCCCTAGGCCGCCCGCTAGGGGCGGCCCCGACATCCAGCCGGGCGGATTCCCCCCGGAGTCCGCCCAGGCCGCCCGCAAGGGGGAGGCCTCCGGCCTGCCGGGCGGACTCCTCCCGGAGTCCGCCCAGGTCGCCCGCCAGGGGTGGCCTCCAGTTCTCTCCAGGCCTCCTGCAACCAGCTGCTTCACTCAACAATGGCGGACGCAAAATCTCAGTCTGCGGAGTCCGCGCAGGTCGTCATGCTGATGTCACTGGGCCCCGCTTATAGAAGAACTCCCCTGGGCCTATAAATAGCCCATGGTGCCTCTCATTCTGCATCGCTCCAGAGGCCAGAAGGTGGATACAAGTCTTGCCAGCACCTTCTGCGGACTCAGTTTTCCAGTCCGCACAGTCCGTCATCAGCTTTCCAGCAGACCCTGCGGACTCAGTTTTCCAGTCCGCGCAGTCCGTCATCACCCCTCCAGCAAGCTCTGTGGACTCAAATTTCCTGTCTGCGCAGTCCTCCACAGCACTTCAGCAGCTTGCCTGCAGGCTCGGCAGACTCAGTTTCCCAGTCCTCCAGCAGCTGGCAGACTCTTTTACTTAGGGCCTGTTTGGCTAAGCTGTGGCTGTGCAGAAAGCAGTGGTGGGAAACAGTGGTGCAGGAATTTGCTGTTTTGCAGTGGTGAAAAAATTTATGAAACTGTTTGGAAAACTGTATTTGCAGTGCTGTGTGAAACAGTGGTGCAGAACAAACAGAAATGAAAATTAAACAGTTTTGCATAATTAAATTGTTACGTAAATTTCACGCCAATCATAATCAAACCAGATCTAAAATAAAGAGTTCGCATCATTTTTAATATTCAACTTCGCATTCAACAACTTGCTCGACGCCAAAAATTAGGTAAATTTAATTGAAAACTTCGATGTTCTCTTTTCTCCAATGCAAATAATTCTCATCTGCAAAATAAATTTACATCAGATTAGATGAATTTAATATACATTAAATAATGTATATACTAAACTACATATGATTGACTTTTACCCGTGAGCATTTTCCAATTGGTCTGCAATCAACTCTCTCAAAGCAAACATCTCAGGTGCTCCTGTCCCATCATATATTACCGGCTCTACGCTCGGAGTTGTGACTCTGACGGTCCCTCGTCGTTGTACCCTATGTTCGTATGCCTCCGGATGCACAAAGGTCTCATCAATATCACATGCTCTGAACTCTGGATCAACCCTAGACGGATGCCTTCTTATGTAATTATGAAGGGTCATTGTAGCCACCACAATTACACATTGCTTTGAGAAGGAGTATTGTGGCATTTTTCTAAGGATGCGCCATTTATTTTTCCAAACGCCGAAGCTCCGTTCAATAACAGAACGCAGCGATGAGTGCGCTTGGTTAAATATTTCACGGCGGCCTTCAATATATCGATTGCCTCGAGCGAAATCCGCCAAATGATATCTTGTTTCTGGAAATGGTTTCAACAGTCCAGCTTCTAACGGATATCCGGCATCCACCAGATAATATTTCCCTGTATTGAAATATTTTTTAAAGCACAAGTTTAAATAGTAATAGGGAAAAAACTTTGATTAGTAATGCCGGCTAAAATTTACCTGGAGGCGCATATGGAAATTTACACGTTCTATCTCGCACAACTCGATGATAGATGCGGCTATCATGAGCTGAACCTTCCCATCCTGGCACAACATATGTGAAACACATATTGAAATCACACACTGCCATTACATTTTGAGTCGGCGATCCATGTCGGCCAATATATGCGACTTGCTCATGTATCGGAATGCAAGCATCCACATGTGTCCCATCAATTGCTCCAATGCAGTCCTTGAAAAACGGCATGTATCTATCATCATTTTGAATCTGTGCGGGAATTCCGTCGAACTGTGAATCGATGGGAGCTATGATATCCATTGAAAGTCGTGTAAGTGCACGTAAACCTTTCTCAAAATATCTGCTAACTGTCTCAGTTGAATGTTGAAATCGTTCTGATGTCTTTCGTAGAGTTTCATGATGACCAAGAATGTACAGTGTCATTCCCAAAACCTCTCTGGTTGCAGTCCTTCTAGATCCTTTTAGATCATATGATTCTTCTAGTAAAGTCAATAAATCCAAAAAGATTTGCTTGGACATACGAAAATTATCGAAAAATCTGCCTGGATGCCCTGTTAATAATTCTGCCATCCATTTCTCCCCAGTTTGCTTTGAGGTCATGCAAGGTATTTTAATAGGAGATTGGAGTACGTATTTGCTTATTACCAAAGCGCTCGCCGCAAGGAGGTTTTGGTAAACAATAAACCTCCGTTTCTGATTTTTTTGGTGAATTAACATGACTTCTTCGTCATTAAACATAACATCATCATCATTATTCTGCTCTTCCATCGGGAAAATACCTGATAACAAAACGATTTACATGAACATACCACAATATTAATAAATGAGCATAACCATAACAAGAGTTTTATACAGCAGGTGCATGATCTCAAAAGTAGGACACATAACAAGAGTTTCATACATATAACATGATCCCAAAAGTAGGACACATAACAAGAGTTTCATACATATAACATGATCCCAAAAGTAGGACACATAACAAGAGTTTCATACATATAACATGATCCCAAAAGTAGGCCCAATAACTAGAGTTTCATACATATAACATCATCCCAAAAGTAGGCTCATACATGTAACATCATTTAAAAAAAAGCTAATGAGACCATAACTAAAATGCATTCACTTCAGAGAATCCATGTAACGCTTCCGCAGCCACGAGACCTTCCTGTCGTCCGGTAGATTCATAAAGACAATCCGATTGTTGAGATTTATGAGGTACAACGTGGCAAAATCGTACATGTCTGCATCATCGAATATGTCCGGAAACTTCTCAAGCTCGTGTACCGCCTCACTCAACATAAATATACTTGGAGGAACAATAGGTGCAGCAACTGTAAGCCCTACTGATCGGGTAACATCTACTAACCCATCAAATCGTGCAATCAAGGCATCCTTTGTGTCTGCTTTGTTTTTGTTACCTTTGCGTGCTCTTTTTACGCCCGAAGTCATTTTTGAGGTTGAGCCAACATCGTTACCTTTACTTTCATTTGTGCCGCCATCACCCAATGTGTGCACACTCTCATTTATTTTAGCATTTGGGGTTGCAATACTCTCGACATCATGATCATCGTCATCGGAAAGAGGCTCTGATTGAGAAAACATAGGGTGCATTTCACCCATTAATGGGATCCATGATTTCTCTCCAGTAGCAACCACCAAGCTAAACATCCTCTCCAGTTTTTCTTCAAGCTCTGGTGCTATGCCTGTATATCGGAATTTCTTGGCGGCAGGTAACATCTATAAAGAGGAAACTGTTAATAGAAGTATACATAAATTTTTTCTATATAATTAATTAAAACAATGAATTTTCGTATAACCTTGATACGTTCTTCCCACCATTCATCAGAAGCATCAATTGTTCTTTTGGTTGAGTTCCACCCCAAACCGGTCTCACCTCTTTTGAGATCCCTCCAAAGCTTCCACTCACGCTTCAACTGATCCCATTTGTTCTTCAATTGTGCTCGAGTGTAATTAAAAGTTGTACGGTCTTTGAAGTTTTTAATCAGATTGATCCATCCATCTCGGCTGAAATGAGTGTTTGGCCTATTTCCTAGGTCAATCTCTTGAATACAGAGATCACAAAATAGATGTACGTGTGCAGACTCCCACTGCGCTGAAACGACACCATCCTTTGGTTTACCCATCACTCACCTACCTGGACAAAATGTAAACATGATGCTAAAAGTTCTAATCAGTTTGATTTTGGAAATGCACTGGGATGACCAAGTCCAACATTTTTTTTGATCTGTAACTTTCAAAGTTAGAGATTTATAAACTCAAACATACAAGCAAACTCAAACCCAAACATACACTCATACATGCAACATAACGAATATACATGTAGATTGAAACCAATAAAACATCTCTTGCAATCTCAGAGGATGAAGGCTTTGATGACGCTAGCGGAGGGAAACAGATCCCAACAAACAATGTTGTTGATTTCATCTGACCTAGTAGACACAAATTTCGTCCGGCTAGAAGAAGTCATTGTAAGCCCTAAACCTGCTTTGATACCATGAGGGAACAGTTTCAATCTTTTTCACTTCAAAATGAGTGCTCTATACAATATTTATAAATGGGTGGAGAGTCACATACTTCTATCCTAATGTAAAACTTATACTTTCTATCTAGTAGGTTTGTGGTAAGTTGAAATTAGCAAAATGTATGCGAGTACTAGGTGCCTGGCCACGTCCTAGGCAGTCCAGTTGAGTTGGATGTCTAGTTTATTCGCTTGTTTTTATCCAAGCAGATTTCTACTATGCATTGTATCCCAACTCCTTTTCTATCTAGTAGTAAAACATATATACAGGAAACATATTGCAAAACTTATACTTTCTATCTAGTAGTTTTGTGATAAGTTGAAATTAGCATAATGTATGTGAGCACTAGGTGCCTGGCCACGTCCTAGGCAGTCCAGTTGAGTTGGATGTCTAGTTTACTTGCTTGTTTTTATCCAAGCAGATTTCTACTATGCATTCAATCCCAACTGCTCTTCTTCTTTTTGAAATCGAGGAAGCAAGAGGATTTGGAGCTATCAACAGTTTTGCTTAAACCGGAACACAATCACAGCAGTATACTCGAACCTGGATTGGAATCACAAGAACACAACTTCAATCATAGGAATACAGAAGGAGATCTTACCACCGGAGAAGATGCGACGGGGAAGGGCGTCGTCGTTGGCTGACGTGCGGGCGAGAACGCCGAAGAAGAGCGAAATCCTGCAGTGAGTTGGCGACGGGGAAGGGCGTCGTCGTTGGCTGACGTGCGCGATGCCGATGAACGCCGGAGAAGAGCGACGGGAAGGGCGTCGTCGTTGGCTGACGTGCGCGATGCCGATGAACGCCGGACAAGAGCGACGGGGAAGGGCGTCGTCGATCCTGCCGTGGTTGGCGAAGCGCGATGCCGATGTCGCTGCTGCAGCTAGGGCACAGAAGAAAGTCGAGGAAGAGGAATGCGGAGAAATCGATCGTGCCGTTGTTTTTGGCGAACCGCGATGCCGCCGCTGTTCCACCGCGATGCCGCCTTTATCGTTTGGCGCTGCTTCCCCTGCCGCTGTGGTGTGCCGCTCTCCTGCCGCTTTACCAAACGGAGCCTTAGTCTCTGGCAGCTTCTCTTCTCTGCTTTCTGGCATTTTCTTCTCTCTTAGCCGCCAGCTTCCCCTTGTACCCCTTTTATTGATTTGTTGTAAAGGTGTACTTGCAAGCTTGTAACCTCTCGCTATTAATCAAAGGAAAGCCCGTCGCAGGAGTGGCATTTAGGCCGCGGCGGGCGAAGTGTGTTGTTGCCGCTGCTAGCGGCCCCCTTCTTCTTCTCTCTGCTCACCAAGCCTTGCTCCTCTGCTCAGCAAGTCTTGCTCCTCTGCTCAGCAAGCTTCTTCTCAGCTCAGCTCAGCTCTTCTTGGCAACCAACCTGCAAGCACAACCGTCACATTAGCCGTCTGCTCGACAGCTCCTGATCAACCTCCTTATCCTCTCTTGATCAACCCGCTCTGTTGATCAAGCTTCTCTCCTCTATCCCCGCAACCCTCTTTGACAAGCCGTTTGCTCCACTCTCGAGCACTTAGAGGCTTCCTTCCTTCCCTCATCTCCTCCTCTCCTAGCTTGTGAGACCGAACACCCCCTCCGTGTTAGCTGGCTGGTGCCCCGCGACGTTTCCGCGCATCAACAGTTAACACGCGGCCTTCAGATCTGATCAGACGGTGAACAGTGACAGTTAGCCATGTCAGATCAATCAGCCGAGAACTTTGCTCCAAGTCCCAGTGAAGATCCTCTCTGGGAAGCCTTTGAGCAGTCGTGCCGTGAGAATGCTCAACAATTCCAAGCCATCAACCAAGTCCTTGCTGCAATCACGCAGCGGTTAGACTCTCATCCAGCAGCAGCTCCGGCTGCTCCAGCTGCTCCAATCAATCTAACACCAACATCGGAGCATAAGCAAGCTTATTCTCAAGCTTGTCCGCCGTTCTATCTGCCTTACACCCCAACTTTCCAGCAAGGTCCCGCTGCTCCTTTGCGAACTCAAGATGAAGAGTTTGCCGCTCGCCAAAACTTCTTCCGGCAAGCAGCCCGGGGAAGTACTGCAAGATTTCTTAACTTTCAAGGAAGTCATCCTTGCCCCCCAGTTCCTGCCTCTGCTCCTCCTGCAACAACTTTTCCTTTCTGCCCTCCTGCTCCTTTTGCAGCTGCAGCTTATGCTCCATTTAATCCCTACGCTGTGGGAGAGCAGGAAGAGCCATCACCCTTTATTGAGAGCGTTCGCCTTGAACCTACTCCAGCAAACTTCAGAGAGCCTCGACTACCAATCTATACTGGAGAGACTGATCCGGTCAAGCATCTTCAAGCCTTTGAATCAGCCGTTGCTCTCAAGACTCTGTCAGATGCAACCAAGTGCAAGCTCCTTGTGACAACCTTTGATGGGCAAGTGAGGGACTGGTTCTATGACCTCCGTCCTCACTCCATCACTTCCTTCCTTGATCTTCGAAGGGAGTTTCTTCTCAGATTCTCTACCTCCTCCAAGAGAAAGGGTGGTCCCGAAGCCCTCTTCGAGATCAGGCAGCGCAGCGATAAAACTTGGTCTCAAATTGTTGATCGATTCCAGAGAGAGATTCTGGACATCGAAATCGTTGATCAAGAAATGTACCGAGTGGCTCTTATCCACGGTCTTCGTGAAGGGCCTCTCAAATTTGAAGCCAATGTCCGTGCTCCAAGGACATACCAAGAGCTGATTGCTCTAGCCAACTCGTACATCCGAGGCGAGAAGAGCAATCCAGGCTTCGTCTCCAAGCTCGTATCAGAGAAAGATCCGTTTCGCAAGCAGCCTTCAAGGTCTCCTTGCAATCGTTTCCCAGCTCACTCAAGGAAGGAGAGAAGGCTTCATCGCCAGCGATACTCCTTCCCGAGCCGCGATGCTCAAGATCCATTGCTATCACTAGCTCCTTCTCAAACAGCAACTATTCAACAGCAGCAAGACGATGACTTGCATGAGTCTGATCTCGACGACGTCGTGCAAGAAGTAAGCCAAATCTTGAAAGACAGGGCCAACTACAAGAAGCCCTATCGGCCAACCGATCAGAGGTCTAGAAACTCAGAGCCTTATTGTGAATTTCACAAAGAGTCAGTCCATCGAACAGAAGACTGCCGAGCATTCCGCCAGCTTGTGCAAAGGATGCTCCGGCAGGACAAGATGCATGACCTGCTTCCTAAAGAAGATCGCCCTGATCCATCAACTTCAAAGGGCAAAGAAATTTCAGATGTTCCTTGCTCCTCAAGGGGAGTGAACCACATCGAAGAGCCTCCTCTCCTCGTTGTTAACCCAACCGTCGAATGCTTCGATGCCGATGATGAGGGTGTGCTGGGAAGGCTATTCTAAACTAGCAAGGACTTCACAGTCCTCCAAAGCGATGGACTTCACAGTCCTCCAGAGCTCTTTGCAACCTTCAGGGGTTATCTCAACCCTTACTCTCTCTCTCATTTTCAAACATTTTCATTACAACACTTCTCAGTGTTCTTTATTTGCTTTCCAGCAAAGCTTTTATTCAGGGATCCCGTACTGACACAGTTCCCTTTTTGTGTTGCCCCTTCCTCTTCTTCTCTCTCTCTGGGATCAGTACGCCAATGAGATTTCGCCGAGTCTGAAACATTCCCTCCGTAGTTTGTTCTCGCACTACCGCTTCGACCACATATGGCGGGAGTATACCCATGTGTGTAGTGGGAGCAGTTCACTCTACGATTATGGGCTTCAGACTTAGGATCCTAGCCGGCATCTGACACAGAGTGTGTGCTAGGGGAGCCCCATGTGTTAGCTCTGCTGTTCGTCTTATAGGAAACACTACGGTTAGGATGATCTTCGCTGGACAAGCAATGGCGATCAAGCGTAGCCTTGTCTCTTTGATCATCCTTCAACTGTGGTGGCCGAGCACTCTCCGGTACCCTCGATTCGTGCCTCTCGGGTTCTCACAACTCCACTGATCAATACACAGACAATATATGCCTCTTGGCGCAACCTGTCTCGTTGATCAGTGATGTTTGTGCCCAAGGCAAGAGAGCAGTGTTTCTAGCGATCCTTCTCAGGATCTTCCTTGCTTCTAGCGGTCCTTCTCAGGACCTTCCCTTGCTTCTCTTCTGTGCCCTCCTTGAGGATGCGCGGCCAGCCCGCTTTGAGTAGGACCATACTCGGGGTGATTTTCTCAGGCCAGTGATGCATAAGGCCCACGGGGAACACCTGTGGCAGCATTCAACCTTCTTTAGTCATTCCGAATATGGACCTTTTCTTTTTCCCTCCTTCAGGATGCGCGGCCAGCCCGCTTTGAGTAGGACTATACTCGGGATGATTTTTCAGGCAAGTGATGCATAAGGCCCACGGGGAACACCTGTGGCAGCATTCAACCCTCTTTAGTCATTCCGAGTATAGACCTCCCCTTTTCGTCTATTGTCTTCTTTCACAGGTGAACAGGTTATTCCGACCTACCAAAAGGATTTCCAGCAATCACTTTGCTCATGCTCATCCTATATGAATTGCTTGTTCAAAGCTCTATCGGATGATGACTCGCACTCTACCTATATAAGCTCTATTGCTCTCATCTCCTATACATTGTTTGCTCAAGCGCTATCAGCCATGCAATTGCAATCCAGTCATATCTGTCAGCAGTTAACACTCAGTTTATTGATCTGGGCTTCATAATATTATTCATCAGACATTCTTCTTGCTAATTGGTCATATCGGTCTTATCTTGTCGACAGTTAACAGTCAACAGTTAACACCTGCAAGCCTCGTCCAGGTACTTGCAAGTTATCTTCATATCTTATTTGCTTTTAATTCCTCTTCTTGCAGAGATTAGCAAACACCTGCAAGCCTCGTCCAGGTACTTGCAAGTTACTCTCATATATTGTGCATACTCTTAACTCTTCTTTTGCAGAAACCAGCAAAGACTTGCAGGTCCCTTTCAGGTACTTGCAAGTTGTTATGCCTTTCTGTTTTCCTCACTTTTATTTTGCAGAACATTTACAGAAGATATGCCTTCTTCGTTTTGCAAAAGCAAATTCAGGTACACACTCGATGTGCCACCCCTACATGCTTACCCTAACTTTCCTTTTGCAGGAAAATAGACAGGAAGCACCAAGCTTGTAAGGAGAGTCTTCAGGTCCTGTCTCTCCTTGCTCCTCTTCTTCCGTTGGGGTGGATCACGATTTTCGTGGGTCTCCAACTTTTTCGAAGTTCTTTTCGGAACTTGAAAAAGTGCGGGGATTATTATGTTAACCCAGAAATCGGCGATCCTTCCCAAGGTGGACAGCTGGCTAATCGCGACCCTTAGATTGTCCCTTTTGATCGCGATGAGCCCCAGCGTAGGCGGACAGGTTTCCCTATCCGCCTAAGTCTCCTAGCAACCGCGTGCCCTGCGGGACGGCGAGCTATTCCCATGGCTCACTCTCGCGGGACATGCGGTTAGGTCCGCTAATCATCCACTACTTTTCCTTGCAGGAGTCCGCCAATAGCATCGCCAGGAGCGGCCTCCTAGTTCGCCCAAAGGGCGGTGGTCTCCAGCCGCCGTCCGCCGAGGTCGCCCACCAGGGGCGGCCTCCCTGCTGCCCGAGGGGCGGCGGCCTCCTGCCGCCGTCCGCCGAGGCCGCCCACCCGGGGCAGCCTCTGCCCGCCAGCCGGGCGGACTCCCCCCGGAGTCCGCCCAGGCCGCCCGCAAGGGGGCGGCCAGGCCCGCCGGGCGGACTCCCCCTGGAGTCCGCCCAGGCCGCCCGCTAGGGGGCGGCCCCGGCACCCAGCCGGGCGGACTCCCTCTGGAGTCCGCCCAGGCCGCCCGCTAGGGGGCGGCCCCGGCACCCAGCCGGGCGGACTCCCCCCGGAGTCCGCCCAGGCCGCCCGCAAGGGGGCGGCCAGGCCCGCCGGGCGGACTCCCCCTGGAGTCCGCCCAGGCCGCCCGCAAGGGGGCGGCCCCGGCATCCAGCCGGGCGGACTCCCCCCGGAGTCCGCCCAGGCCGCCCGCAAGGGGGCGGCCAGGCTCGCCGGGCGGACTCCCCCTGGAGTCCGCCCAGGCCGCCCGCTAGGGGCGGCCCCGACATCCAGCCGGGCGGACTCCCCCCGGAGTCCGCCCAGGCCGCCCGCAAGGGGGCGGCCAGGCCCGCCGGGCGGACTCCCCCTGGAGTCCGCCCAGGCCGCCCGCTAGGGGGCGGCCCCGGCATCCAGCCGGGCGGACTCCCCCCGGAGTCCGCCCAGGCCGCCCGCAAGGGGGCGGCCAGGCCCGCCGGGCGGACTCCCCCTGGAGTCCGCCCAGGCCGCCCGCTAGGGGGCGGCCCCGGCATCCAGCCGGGCGGACTCCCCCCGGAGTCCGCCCAGGCCGCCCGCAAGGGGGCGGCCAGGCCCGCCCGCAAGGGGGCGGCCAGGCCCGCCGGGCGGACTCCCCCTGGAGTCCGCCCAGGCCGCCCGCTAGAGGGCGGCCCCGGCATCCAGCCGGGCGGACTCCCCCCGGAGTCCACCCAGGCCGCCCGCTAGGGGGCGGCCCCGGCATCCAGCCGGGCGGACTCCCCCCGGAGTCCGCCCAGGCCGCCCGCTAGGGGGCGGCCTCCGGCCTGCCGGGCGGACTCCTCCCGGAGTCCGCCCAGGTCGCCCGCCAGGGGTGGCCTCCAGTTCTCTCCAGGCCTCCTGCAACCAGCTGCTTCACTCAACAATGGCGGACGCAAAATCTCAGTCCGCGGAGTCCGCGCAGGTCGTCATGCTGACGTCACTGGGCCCCGCTTCTAGAAGAACTCCCCTGGGCCTATAAATAGCCCATGGTGCCTCTCATTCTGCATCGCTCCAGAGGCCAGAAGGTGGATACAATTCTTGCCAGCACCTTCTGCGGACTCAGTTTTCCAGTCCGCGCAGTCCGACATCAGCTTTCCAGCAGACCCTGCGGACTCAGTTTTCCAGTCCGCGCAGTCCATCATCACCCCTCCAGCAAGCTCTGCGGACTCAAATTTCCTGTCCGCGCAGTCCTCCACAGCTCTTCAGCAGCTTGCCTGCAGGCTCGGCAGACTCAGTTTCCCAGTCCTCCAGCAGCTGGCAGACTCTTTTACTTAGTCTCTGGCAGCTTCTCTTCTCTGCTTTCTGGCATTTTCTTCTCTCTTAGCCGCCAGCTTCCCCTTGTACCCCTTTTATTGATTTGTTGTAAAGGTGTACTTGCAAGCTTGTAACCTCTCGCTATTAATCAAAGAAAAGCCCGTCGCAGGAGTGGCATTTAGGCCGCGGCGGGCGAAGTGTGTTGTTGCCGCTGCTAGCGGCCCCCTTCTTCTTCTCTCTGCTCACCAAGCCTTGCTCCTCTGCTCAGCAAGTCTTGCTCCTCTGCTCAGCAAGCTTCTTCTCAGCTCAGCTCAGCTCTTCTTGGCAACCAACCTGCAAGCACAACCGTCACATTAGCCGTCTGCTCGACAGCTCCTGATCAACCTCCTTATCCTCTCTTGATCAACCCGCTCTGTTGATCAAGCTTCTCTCCTCTATCCCCGCAACCCTCTTTGACAAGCCGTTTGCTCCACTCTCGAGCACTCAGATGCTTCCTTCCTTCCCTCCTCTCTTCCTCTCCTAGCTTGTGAGACCGAACACCCCCTCCGTGTTAGCTGGCTGGTGCCCCGCGACGTTTCCGCGCATCAACATCCCTGACTTAACTTGGGAGCTTGCTTCGCAAAACACGACTTAATGTGTCTCGCTAGTGTTGAGTTGTCGGTAAGAGTTAGCAACTTTGAGCATAACTTTTGCACCGCGTCTTGAATTCGTCGCCGACTTTAACCTTGTCGAAATGCTCCAGACGGGCGCCTTCGATTATGCTCAACCACTTCGGTCGTGCTTTAAGTCAACGACGTCAGCGTTGAGGAGGACGATGTCATGCAGTGAGAGAGAGAGAGTGTTAGAGAGTAATAGAGGGAGATAGTAAGTGAGAGAGAGAGAGAGAAAAAAGTGAGCGGAAGAGAGACAAAGAGTAAGTGAGAACGAGAGAGAGAGTAAGTGAGAGAGCGAGAGAGAGAGAGTGTGTGTGTGTGTGTGAAGGAGAGAGAGAGGGTCGGGTAGGGGGTGGTGTGTTTTTATAAATAATAATAAAAAAAATTTTAGTTTTTTTTAAATGGCCCAGGCCTAGGCTGTTAGAGCCGTTGTTGCCTAGGCCCTAGGCCACATCAGCCAACAACGGCTGCTGCTGACATCCGACAGGGCTGTCAGCAGCAGCCCTGCTGGCTGCTTCCAACGACTCTAAGAGTCGTTGGATTTCCAACGGCTCTTAGAGCCGTTGAAGCCAGCAGGGCCGGGTCGGCCTGTGGGCCTGGGCCGATCTGAATTTCGGGCTTTGCCCGGCCCGGCCCGGGACGGGTATCGGGCCGAGCTAGCCTCCAAAATCAGGGCTCTGAGCCCGGCCTCGGCCCGGGCCGAGTTTTTTTCCGGGCCGGGCCGAATCGGGCTTTCACCGGTCCGGGCTCAGGCTCGGGTCGGCCCACGGGGCCCGGACCTTTTGAACACGATTAATACGATGTTAAAATAAGAACATTAATATTTTTAAAAAAATTGTAAAAAAAATATGATTTAATGTGTGTAGGATGCAAATCAAGATAGGGAGAGAGAGGCTAGGGGAGAACACAAATATTCAACACATTTATAATTTGAGGTGATCAATCAAGGAGCTAGCTTCAGCCAGGCAGACGTTAATGTGCTTCAATGTGGCAAACACAGGATTTTTCAAAGCCGCCGGAGGATTCGTCGGAGGAAGAATAGTCGGCGGGACGGCGGCAACGGTGATGATGTTTGGAAAGAGATGTCTGTGATGGTATTAGCGCTCATATGTCATCTCCGGCGAGGGGAGGGCGGGAGGTTTAGCTGCCGGACGTTTGGGCGACCACCTGGCCGTGCTCTCGTTATTCTGGTCATGGTGGCCAACTGGCCATGGTTTGAAGAGGGAGAAAAATGAGGTAATGAAGAAGACGATGACGTGGCACTGCTCCACAGGTTTTGATAAATTTTCTCTTTCTAATTTTATTTCGGTCATGTAATTTTAATTTTATTTTCATTAATAATTTCATGGTGTGCGTGATGAAATAATTAATGAAAGATTTTTAAATGTTTCCATCGACGTGTTTGATTTGATATCTTACAGCATTATCTGGATAATATTATTTTTGATTTAAATTTTAAAGTGCTAGTTTAATTATTTTAGTATAATAAAAAACTGGAATTAGCTTTAAATTAATTATCTTTTTCTCACCATTTTTTCTCTTCTTGAATAAAAGAAAAAATAGTTTTTTTCATACACATATGATAAATCTCATCATTAAATAAAAATCATCAAATAGTTAATTAATTATTCCATTTTAATTCATTGATTTTTAATATTAGTGATGGTCATATACTCATATGTTTGATATTTGTTATCTTTAATGACATCTGATTTTTTTGTCTCCATAGTAACAATAACAAAATTATTTTTTGCTCTCCACAACAATTTTGCTCAAATACATCGATTCTGGAACGCTCGGTCAATTGACATGGCACTGGAAGACCCCGTGTCTTGCATGACAGCACCCCTACCTTGGCATCTTCCCGGTGCTAGCTCCTGCAGTTCGCAAACCCCTATGCAGACGCTGCTGAAGCGGGGGTAGTATCACACAGGTCATGTGGGCTTCATGTATCCTATCAATTGACCGAGTGTTCGAGAGCAAGTGAGTTTTAGCGATGATACCATCGTTGCTCGAGTGCTATCATTGCAAAGAGCATCGAACATAAACGATGCATATGTGTGAAGATGCATGCACATGTTTAGGTGCGGGTCTATATATATAGATAGATATATGAAGATGAAATCATAATCTTTATTCCTGGTTAAATCCTTTGATTGTGAGTAAGAATCACACCCAAATAAAGGCACATCACAAGTGGTTTGTGGGCATAAATCAGACACATCTACAATGATAAAGGCAGATGCTTGGCATATATAATCCGTGTCATCGTCAAGGCATGAATTCCGGCAGTCAAGTGGCGCGTGTCTGTCTGTAAAGCACAAATAATTTTTGGGAACGCTACTTACTCGCAGAGGAAGGAGCGCGGGTAGCGACTTCGCCGTCCAATCGGGCTTCAAATTTGTGCTTTTTTCCTTTGTTTTTTCTTTTTTTTTTTATTTCGGCGAGATCACCGACGTTGGATATGTGAGTTCAACGCCTTAAATTTCACCTGTTCTTATAGAAGTGCTATCTGTATGCAATTATTATTCGTAAAGCACACACTTTTGTAAATGGAGATCGAATTCCAGTCTTCGAATTGAAGGCGCAGCTAGATCTGACTCATTCCTTCATAGAATCTTCAATATCAAAGTGTTAATATCTTCTCCCTTTAATCATAAGGTCTTTAATTCTTTTCATGGTCCTACTTGCGTATCAGCTGCACTTCCTTTTCTTTTGTCAATGGGCGAGATAAGGCCGGTCTCGAGTCTTCGAGTGCAGGAAAGTTTTGAAACCATGAACTAAGTTTTATGAATGAATCAATAAATATAATTTTAGAGTTTAGAGTTTAGGGTTCGGTATTGAGATGTTTGTATGGTTACACGGGTGATAAACGCAGCGAGATGTTCAGATTGAGGTCTCCTAAAGAAGTAGGGGGTCGGTCATGTTGAAATTTGTGCAGTGAAAGTGGGTGATGGGCAGGCCGGGCGGTCTGGGCGGCCTGAGCGATCTGAGTCCACGGCCTGGGCGGATTGCTGGTTGCGGCCTGGGTGACCTGGCTTGGTCTTGGTGGCGTGGCTGTTCTTAAGGAGCGGCTTGTGTGGTCTGGTGTACGGCCTGGTGTGCGGCCTGAGCGGTCTGTTGTGCGGCCTGGTTGGCCTTTGGCCAAGGAAGTCGGGTTTCTAGCGAACCGGCATGAGCGGACTGCGGTTCGCGGACTGTTGGTGGTGCTCAGCTTGATCTGCGTCCTTGCAGTTAACAAGTTCTTGGTTTAGCCAGGCGGATTGGAGTTTGAGTCCGCAGTGTCCGCTGTTGCGGACTGGCCTTGGAGATCGGCTTTGGTCCTTGCCGACTTCCGGTGTTGCAGCGGGCGTTAGCTGCTCTGTGGAGGACTGTGCGGACTGGTGTCTAGTCCGACAGTTGGCCGTTGTCTTGCAGTTGTGCGAGTAGGGGCTTGCGGGCTCTGCCTTATTCTGGTGGAATGTTGGCAATCTGCCTTGGGGGCAGGCGGACCGGGCCTTGTCCGCCGAGCTCGCTCCAGGCCCTTGGTGTTTTACTGGACTTGGTCACATTCTGTGACAAGTCCAGCATGCATGTTCGCGGTATCCGCCGAGTCCGATGTTGACCAGGCAGACTGTCTGTTTGTCGTGGACTTGTGGCAGTTTGCGGCTTTGTTTTCGAGTTGTGCGGACCGCCTATGTGTCTGCGTATAGTGTGCGGATTGTCGCAGTAGAGGTTGTGGTTGTCCATGTGCAGTGATGTTTGCGGGCTATGCGGCTGTTGCCTTGTCCGCATAGTGTGGGCGGACTGGTGCGAGTCTTCCTGGTGGTGAACATCCTTGTCTTACCTCCTGGTGGTTCTGTTGGAATCCAGCTAAGTCCTCGCGGACTCAGCGGACGGGGCATTGCTAGTGCACCTGAGCCAGGGAGGAAGTGCCGACTTGACATTAAGTGTCTAGACACTACCGCGTGGTGGTAGCAAGATACCGCGCGGCGGTAGCGGCCGAGGCATTGAGAGCGTGGAGTGGGCAGGCAGGCGTTGAGAGCGTTTAGTGGACAAAAAGGCGTTGAGTGCTACCATGCGACGATAACAAGATATCTTGAGATGGTAGAAGGTTACCGCTCGGCGATAGAGGTACAGGTGGCGGCACTTGAGTGGGCGGTTCAATGGTGGCTTACATAAGAAGCCGTTTTTGGGGATACCGCCCGACGGTAGTAAGCTACTGCGCGGCGGTAGCTCCCTGATCAGGAAAACCCTAATTCTATTTGGCTACCCCTATATATAATCATCCAAGTCTTAGCCGGCAGTTACTTTCTCTGAATTTTCTTAGAGAACGACTACGACGGAGCTTTTCTTAGAAGGCAAGGAATGAAAGGAGGAGAACGAGAGCCAAGGTCGACGTCATCATGCTGCCAAGGAGAGTGACGAGATCGATGGTCGAAACCGTCGGAAACGAGTTGAGCTTCCTACCTTCTCCCTTGGTGCTAGATCTGTAGTTATTTTCTAGGAGATTTGTCGAATCAAAAGATTTTGACTTGTGAGATGAAGATCTCCTTTGTAGAGACCATGCTAGGGCTTGTGCCCTAGAGATTTGATGTCTTCAATCTCTCCTCTCTTCTTGTGAAGATAGTGTACTTGGTTTCGTGAAGAGAATTGGTCCATTAAGGGTGAATAAGGGAGGATGAAGTTTTGTATATAGTTTTGATTAAATGCCTAAAGGAAGAAGATGAACCGATGTCGTTCATCATGCCTTAAGATGGGTACAGAAATCTTTTTTTTGGGCGCATCGAAGTTCAATGTCATTTTCAGGTATGTTACAACCAGATCTGGGCTTTTGACTAAACACAAAAGTTGTAGCCCTTGGAAAGACCTTTCCAACGAATGGTTACATGTTTTAATACGAGTCCTGTAGACTCAGGAATGTCCAGTCGAAGTTGTTGTACAGTCAAGTCTTCAGTACATGTTGTTCTCTGGTTAGTGTAGATCCGTGTTTGAATTTGGTAGAGCGGTCATAACAAATTAACTTTGAGATTTGCTGAACTTAATTTATGGATGTTTGTGATAAACAAAGGAGTAATGAGATAAATCCTTAGGAAAGTAAATAAGGTTGAAGTTTTGGTAAACTTAGGCTATACATAATCGTGATAAACAAATGATTTGATGGAATATGATCGTACCGACGGTTTGAAAAAGGTTGACAAACAAATGGTTTGGGCAAGCTAGTGAACAAATAAATTGATACGTTTGATTTTATGAATGATATTCCTGTGGAAGCATAATTGATTGTGAATGCTTGACTTTAAAAAGGAATTTGATGGGGTTAATGCTAGGCCATGTGGTTTGACGATTAATGAAATGTGTTTAGTAGTCCACTGCTTAGAGTTGTGTCTCCCTATGGATAGCAGTGTGGGGTTGGTGTACTGTGTAAAGTGGATTTCCACCTGTGTAAATGATGAATACTTGCGTGGTATGAAAATGTGGAAGGGTTGAAAGTGTGTGTGTGTGTGTGTGTTTGCCACACTAGAATGATGTGCTGATAAGGGACTCAGTGTGGAGCCCTTGCGTGTTATTGAGCACGGGATGTGAAAAAATAAAAGGTACTCAGAGTGGAGCCCTTATATGTGAAATTGGATGCAGTGTGAGTCGACACGCGATGTCATAATACTGGGTTAAGGATAGTGTGGCAGGTCTAGGGGCTCGTTAATCATCACGCTAATGGGAGTTGACAGATAGACTTTGGGCATTTGGGCTTGGTCCTTGGTGCTCATTCCTAGGGCCCCTTCTATGCCAAGTGGACGGATTGGCTGTGTCCTCACTGCTCATTCTCGAGGCCCTTTTCGTGCCACACTGGTAGGCCAGTTTGGGATGTGTTCTTGGTGCATATCTACCCAATACCCCTTTGAGCCATAGTAAGCATGAGAGCTCCGCTGTTGTGTTCTTAGCATTGAGGCGTACAGAGGCCTAGACTTTGTAGTGTGGAGAACCGCCTAATGGTAGAAAGCTCGTTCCACTATCACTTTCTGGCCACGACGGATGACGCCTGAGAGGTTAGCTACTTGCTCGAAAAGTGAGAACTACAAGTCTGTGTCGACATAGCGGTATGTGTGTGTGTGCATGGGTGAGTCATCGCATTGCATTCATATCATTGTATTGTATCAAATACACAATATCCTCGTCGTATAAATTTGTATGGACACTCTTATACGGTGAGTTACTTTACCGTTAAGCCGACACTTAGCTTATATGTTTGTATGTACATTCATATAAGCTAAGTTACTTTCTTATCATAGATTTATACACTTGATGGATGGATATAGTTTTGTAGAATTGCTAAAGTTGAATGTTTATGATGTTGTTATACTTGCTGACATTATTACTCATGATATATACAGAATCTCTATCTGCTTGATATTACTGCTTATATAAATACATTGTATCCTCTTCTTTTCTCCGCCCGGTGCCTAAGAGTCGCCAAGGGAGCTAATGTGATAGCCACTTAGTCTTTATGACTAACAGTTGTTACGTCTTCCTTTTTAGGAAGAAACCCCGCAGATAGAGCAGTAGGTTTTGCAGGAGGGCAGCCAGGCTAGGGTGACAGAGCCTGAAGTGATGATACCATCATTGTCGTCAGTGACTGATGTGAGTTTTGAGAGACTCGTTTTGTAACCTTCATGACATGTTGTACTCTGATATTATAGAAGCCTTGGTTGCTTCTTTCTATTTGATGTACTAGTTAGACATTATATACTAGTGAGTAATATTGACTTCTGTTTATATTCTTATGTTGGCTTGGCAATGATGATATTGCTTTTAGCTGGCAGGATAGACATCTTGTGGTACAGGTCGACTCGTGTGTCGGCGCTACCGCAAGGAGGCTGTTCTGGGCATAAGACTCCACTCGACCGTGTCTTGTGTTCCGGGAGGGGGGTCTTACAGCTAAGGCGTCGAGTGTGTCGAGTGTGTTGAGTGCGTCGAGACATCTCGTCGATTCGTCGAGTCATCTCATCTATTTTGGGTCTATGGATAACGACGGTTCAAGCCTATTTATACTCCTGGGTATATATATATATATATATATATATATATATATATATATATATATATATATATATATATATATATATATATATATATATATATATATATATATATATATATCATATAGTCTTAGGGTTTCAGGGTGCATGAGTTAGGGCGAACCCGAAAATGATGGAAAGTGTTTCTGAAGTGTCGATCTTGTCACTCCCGTAAGCGCTAATTCTGGCACCCGCCGCCGCCGCCTCTCTTGGTGCAGACCTAGCAGTTTGTGGAGAAGCAGAGGACTTTCCATTCTCCATCATGGATCTTGTTTGACAAGGTGTCGATGTTATCCCCGTTCGTGTGGAATCCTGTAGAGCCACAAATCCATTTTTGCGTGAACTCACCCGTCGGCCAAGAACAGTTCTGGAGCATCTTGATTGAGTGTCGACTCAATCCCACTCATGTATACTCCTATTTTAAGTTATTCAAACTTCTTGATCAATGTTCATCGCAGAATCCAAGTTTCTCTTTAGGGCTTTCTTGAACCTTATTACACTGTGCACATTTGATGTGTTGTTAACAAAACCCCTATAGTGGTATCATAGCATGTTGTTGATGATCATTGTTTCAGAAGTTTTTCGCATCTAGTGCGCGTAGATCTGGAGATTTAGAAGTGTTCTAAATGACAAGATCTATTCATGGAGCATCAAATGTTGATGGTTTTTGAGTAAAATAGGTGATAGTTTTTAAAAAATTGGTTGGGGCACTGCCCCGCACCCCACAGGGGCTCGTCCCCTTGACCCCGTTAGGGGCTTTGCCCCTAAGACCCCGCCAGGGGCGCAATCCCTTGGAACCCGCCCAGGAGCGCATGTGTTTTTGTTGCAATTTTGTGAATGTGCATAATGATTAATTGTTAATGATGATTAAATGTTAATCAATTATTATAAAATTTCTTATCCAATATTAAGTGTGTGGATATCTTTCGATGTATGACACTCTTCCTGCCTCGATCGATAAGTCGGGTGGACTCCAGACTCTATCTGAAACCACGAGTAAGGTGACTTCAAATCGCAGACTGCGACCTGTTGTAAACCGTCACTGTAAACCGCAAACTTTCCACACCAAACTTTTATTTGTCTATGTCTGACTAGCCGCACATTCACAGATAACCAACCTCACTCCGCGCTGGCTAGAAAAAACTAACTTATTTATAGTCGAGTTGAGTCAGTTCTCATTATATATGACGAGCCAGAGACTCCTATTTATATGTGAGGAGTGTCACCACCCATAGCGATATGATAATATCTTCAATCATGAGTAGCATCACGTATCCGCACAAGTGCGGACAAGCCATCTGCCATGAAGAAAGTGTTCGCAAAGAAGTGCCACACAACTTCGTAACCAACCCGCAAGACAATTACTCCGCCAGTCCGCATAGCCGAGCGGATGCTTGTTTTCTACCACTACTTGTATCTTCTTGCTGAAGTGTTATGTCTTTGGAATGCATGTTGGAAAATTAACTCAGGTTCAGAGCTCGCCGCGTGTTTGTAGTAGTAGATAGAGAATGAAGCTTGAGTTGGCGATTTACAACGTTGCAGTTGCAGCTGAGATCCCCTCTCTCACCGTTGTGAGGTATTTTTTGTGATTTTGTTCACTTTGTTCAGAAATATTGTTGTGGTTTGTGGGTTTGTGTCAGGTTGTTGACACCCGCATGATCTTTTGTTAGACACTCTGCTAGATACTAGTTTATCATTTGCTGATTTTTGCGTAGTTACTTGATCTCTGGGAAGTTTTATGTTGGGATTGCATGTTGGATATTTTGAATATAAAAAGACTTATACTAGCATTTCATGGCATCTTTTAAAAGGAACGCCACCCTACTTTGAATATCATAACAAGCTCATTCGTACTTATACTAAACCTAGAGCTCTGCATATCATGTAATAGCATTGGTTTGTCGTGTTCATATATGACAGTAAGTGAATAAAACAAGTATTTTCTGCTGCTTAATTCTAACCACATCTTTACTTGTGGAGTGGTCGTTCCACTGAACCGAGGGACACGGTTAATAACTTAATTTAATCGTGTTTTCAAACTATAATTCATGGATTTTCACGAAAAGTAATAGAGTTAGATTTTTTGCCTGAGCAACTGCAGTTGTCCCCTGCACAGCGTGACATCACGACGCGTATTTTCTTTTACTCTGGCGTATTATTTAATACAGAGAAAATGCGGGTTGTGACAACGCGTCCTGATCCACCTCACCTTAATGACGAATTGTCAATCTCCACATCCAATCAGCGCAGTTCGACAGATTGCAACCAGACTGCACACCAGGCGATCTCAGTGAACTATGCAACAACGAGACTTGTCACACACCCGTGACCAAGTCCACAACCAGCAAACTCCGCGGTCACCAAACAACTCACGCCACCTAAGAACAAGACCACGCCAATGGAGAACATCAACTCCAGTTCACATAATTGCGGACTGCCCCTATCCAGACAGCGCAGTGTCCAAGTGTTCAACTGACTAAGCAACTGTGCCAATCTCCATGATCATATCACCAAACCACAAGCACAGAAGACAGCCAGACTCGACGAGATCCAGAAACAGACTGTCACAACCGCGGTTAAAAACCCTAACCGCACAGTAACTCCATCAAGGGTGCATGCTGATCCAGACCGCGGGAGGAAAGAAGAAGTCAACCCGGCTATCCCCCGATTTCAACCCGTCAAGCCGCGACGATCTCTGCAATCTGAGCGGACTGTCATTCTAGTTCGTCCACCTCCACTGCCTCTTCAACAATTTCAAATCTCACCACGCCCAGTTGTGGAGGTTGAGATCCACAATCTGGTCTTGCTTATTGTTTGGACTTGGATGACTGCAACTCTGCAAGCAAAACATACACAAACGCAAAGAGAGATAAAGGAGTTGTATCTCAAAATGAAGTTGTATCTGGGTAAAAGAGTTGTATTTCAGATATAAATGAGTATATCTACAGCAACTTCGGATTATAAGTAGGACCCGAAGATAATTTTCATGTCAATCGGACAGCTCTGAGATTATGCAGGTAACCTGTGAATCTGCCAACTGCTTCGAGAGAGATATTTCAATGTACCTCCCTGACTCCCGAGAAATACTTAGGTACGTCTATCGCACAAGAGTATGGTGCGGGAGAATATTATAAAATACGAATTTTTAGAACAAGTTAATTATTTTTAAAAAATAATTATGAACTAGTAATTATATTTTTTACAAACATTTTAAGATATTATTTATTCATAAAAAATATTTTTAAAAATAAGCTCCAGCTGAATCTCAACCTTTCAAGCGGAGATCTATTTTTTTAATAAATGGCTAAAAGGTTGGTTGTCAGATGGCTATTCAAATGACTAACAAGTCACCCACACAAGAGAATGATACAATAAACGTACCTAAAAAATTTTCGTGACTCCCTACTTTAAAATTTTAGAATTGAATGTTGCTCCAGAAGTCAACGACTTTTAGAATTGAATATTTTTAAACATTATAGAGAATTGGGTTCCTAAAATTTTCTTCCTCAACAAAAAAAAACCCATGATTTATTTTCATGTTGATAAAAATCTTAAAATAGAGCCATTAAATAAAAGATTGCTTTATTTTAATTTACTTAATCAAAAAGGATTTGTGTTATAATACAGGGACCTCATATTGCTTATTTTGTAAAAGAGATAATACTTGGACTCTGTTTGGAACGATGGTGTCATTTGTGAACACCCAGTCTGCGCGCGGAATGCAGGTGCGCAGAAAATGTGTGTTTGTGGCAGAGCGTGTGTCAAGTACGCTTGAGAGGTGCTCTGTGTTCTTTGCAGAAAATCTTGTGGGTTGTCGGCGTCGTTTCAGAGTGAAGTGCGCGCTCAGGAGCAGTTTTGAGAGTGGGGCGCGCGGAGGCGCACTTGGGAGCGGAGTGGGCGGAGGTGCGCTTAAGAGCGGTATGCGCAGAGGCGCGGTTGGGAGCGGAGCACACTAGAGCGTTTGGGAGTGGAGTGCGTGGGGGCGTGCTTTGGAGCGGAGAGCGCAGGGGCGTGCATCAGAGCGTACGGGGTTGCGCTTGGGAGCGGAGCGTGCTGCTCGGTGTGCGCAAGGTGCAATCCCCAAGGGGCGTTCGAAGATCTTCGAAGGTGCAAGACGATCTTTGATGAATTCTCGCGCATGCAGGAGGAGAAGTGGAGGAGGAAAAGATAAGAATGAAGAAGGGTCTTGAGTCCAATTTATGGGCCCCAAGGATGGTTACGGTGATTACTCAATTGTCAGCAGACCGTAACCATCATATTTACGAATTACAACTCAATTTAATATAGTTAAAGCGCGCATATTTTTATAATTTTACATCGCGCGGACCGATATTATTTCGGATATTTGCACTCGCTCATTATAGATGATTAACCGTGGTTACAAGGGTGGTTCCCTGCACATTGGACGTAGGAGATCGCATGGTGACGATCAGACGGCGAAGGATTAGCCGTCGGCGGAGAGGGGGATGACCGGCAGCGAGCCCCGGGCGGAGGGAGGTCGTCCTGGGAGGGAAGAGCGGCGATCGGCCGCGAGCACGCCGACCGGGAGGTCGGTCGTGCCGTGCGGCAACGGGGGCTTCGACCGGGGAGGTCGGTCGTGTCGCCAGGGCGCGTCTTGCGTCCGCGGGCGCTGCAGCCGGAGAGAGGCCGACCACACCCGACGACCACGGGTGATCCGCCCGGTCGCTCCCGGCGGCCCCAGGCGCGCGCGCCGACTGGGGAGATCGCATGAGCGGCGGGGGGATCGTGTGAGGGGCGGAGGGTTCGCGTGTGTGGAGATAGGCGCGTGGAATCACACTTGGATTGCGCGCGCGGATCGCGCACACAACGGTTTCCTTGATAACCCCCAGTAAGTTAGTGCGGGACACAGAATTTTGGCTAGTTACAACCCGGAATTTCCAAAGATAGAGAGGACCCTCTTATAGATTGTTCTCAATAAGGAATCCGTGGTATGATCTGAATGTCACATGTTCGCTTCATTTCCAAGGCATATTTATAATATTAAATATGCAAGAATAATCATACTATGTTTCCAATGTAGCAATTATTTCAAGTTCTTTATTAAAATAAAAATAATAATAACTTGGCGCCCATAATGGCCACCAGGCTATACAACTATGCAAACAGATATATATTCCTAAACAGTGGCCCACGTCAAACAAAAAAAAGGCCTCACATTTCTTACAGTTAAAGCCGTTTCCTTCCTTCTCAGCTCCTTTTTTTCATCGCTCCCGTTTCAATCAAAACATCTTTCTAAACAAATAGATAAAATTAGCAAATCATAAAGGACTGTTATTACCATAACATTTATTTTAATTAAAATTGATTTTAATTAAAATTTATTATTGATAACAAATATTTGTATTAATTTTATTTTTTCCATCTATTTTATAAATAATGAAAAAGGTTATTAGCAAACTTTTTTGTTATTAGCAAACCATTTATTTTGAAAAAGGTTATTAGCCAAAAAATTAAAAAAATGAACTTTTCCAACATCGTTGAATGTGTAAAATATCAAATCCCTCTATTTTGAATGTGCAAACAACCAAAGAAGCTAAAAAACAGTAAAACCTCAATTGATGTCATAGATCTTGCTCCTATACTTTGAGTTTTAAGCTTCATTTGTAGCAGCATTTTCAAGCCAATGTGAGAGCAGATGCTGCCGCACGGCGGGAAATCAAACAGGCGGCGTTTGCTTCCTGTCACTCCCTGAGTAATAGAGAAAACTCTTCATTTGGAATTCCCCCCTCCCTCTCCGGCTCGAACGGCGGCAGCGTCTGCGCCCGCCCATCTACTCTAGCTCGAAGCCTTAATTAATTGTTTATATAGATCTGCCGAACTAGTTACTGTTGGTGAGGCAATGCAGGGGGAAGCAATTCAAGATTGGAGAGAAATCTTCACCGACATCTCCTACCCCGTACGATCTCGAGATTATTCGCGGTGGCCGGAGAAGGCGGAGGGGTGGCGCCGTGTCGTAGAAGAGTGCGCTTCAAGGCTGATGGATCTAGCCTGCAAGCTCCTCGGAGTCCTGTCGGAGGCCATGGGGCTGGATAGCGAAGCCCTCGCAGGCGCCTGCGTCGACATGGACCAGAAATTGATCAATTTCTATCCAAAATGCCCTCAGCCGGACCTCACCCTCGGCCTCAAGCGCCACACCAATCCCGGCACCATCACCCTCCTCCTCCCGGATGACGTCGGCGGCCTGCAAGCCACCAAGGACGGAGGTGACACGTGGATCACCGTCCAGCCTGTGCCAGGGGCCTTCGTCGTCAACCTCGACGACCACGACCATGTAAGTTCAGTTTCCCTAAAAGAAAATTTGAAGCATTTTGTCGAACACCTGGTGTGCATGTGTGTAATGCAGTATTTGAGCAATGGACGATTCAAGAACGCGGATCATCGAGCGGTGGTGAAAGCGGAGAGCGCGCGGTTATCCATCGCAGCGTTTCAGAATCCGGCGCCAGCTGTGGTGGTGTACCCGCTGACGGTGAGGGAGTGGGAGAGGCCCGTGATGGAAGAGCCGATCACGTTTGCAGAGATGTATTGGAGGAAGATGAGCCGAGACCTAAAGCTCGCCAGGTTGAAGAAAATGGCCAAGTTGGAGGAGACAAAGCCGCCGGCGACGGAAGCGGTCGTGGCGGAAGCGGCTGTGGCGGTGGCTACGAAAACAAACAATGAAGGTGAACTTATAGCTCCGGACAGTCCAAGCTTGAGTTAAAAGGGTTTGGTAATAGTGGGGTATCAGGATTGAAAAAAAATACTTCAATTCACCAAATCCGGTTTTTTTGGATTTGCTAATAATGAAATAAGGTTTGCTAATAACAACGTCCATATATTATATGTTTAAATTTGATTAATTGTTTATTAATCTCAAGAAGAAATCGAGCATTGTACCCACTAATTTTTTAAGGGTCTGTTTGGATAAGCTGTGGCGGTGCAGGAAATAGTGGTGGGAAACAGTGGTGTAGGAATCAGCTGTTTTGCAGTGGTGGAAAAATTTATGACTGTTTGTAAAACTGTATTTACAAAGCTGTGTGAAACAGTGGTGCACAATTAAAAAGTGATAGTAATAATTAAACAAACAGAAGAATTTATGAATTTTAAAAATAAATAAACAATTTGCTCGACATTAATTTTATTTAATAATAAAAGTAAATATATTAATATAGATGAGGTTCCCCAAAATATTTTCGGACTAGCCGGAGATTTTTTTCGCTATCTCGTCCGGCTCGACACTACAATTCCAACGGGCACATTCTCGCACAATTTCGAGATGGTTTGATATTTCAAACGGACGTAAAAACACAAATATGCGCGCTCGACCCGCTCACGTGCTAGGACGATTCATTATTAACGTTTTAATTAATTATTAAAAAAAGTTAAAATGTTAATACTAATTAATTATGTTATTAATATAAATTTATATAATATAAATTATTATCAATATATATCTATATAAATTAATATATTATTATATTTAAAATATAATTTTTTTAAAAAAGGACTGCAACCAGTGGTGCGCATAAAGCTCGGCGGGCCCGCGCTTTTCCGAACCGGGCCCGGGCCGGGCTTAACACTGTAACCGGGTCGGGCCGGGGCGGGCTATGTCACTACAAGAAAAATCTCATTTAGCAAGAGAAATTAGGAAGGGTTAACAATCTCATACTAATTAGCATCAAATTTAGCTAGGAATTTTTTTTTTAACTTTACCTACGAAAATAGCAAGGAAATTTTTTTGTTGTAAATATAGCACCAAATTTTTTTGTTGCAAATTTTGTGTTGCTAAAATATCAACGAATTTTTTTGTTGCAAATTTTATGTTGCTAAACAACAACAAATTTTTTTGTTACAAAATATTTATTGAGAGAAAAAATTCTCGTCCAAAAAATATTATGGCTCTTTACAAAATTATTCCCTCTCATAAACCATAATTATTGTTTATATATATTTTTATAAAATAGTATAAATTATTTTATTTAACAAAAAAATTAATAATATATTTAGTTCTTTATATAATTTTATATTTTTATAAATTATTTAAATACCTATATATATTTATAAATTAATATAGATTATTATTAATTTATTATTTAACAGAATAATTGTATATATATATATAAATTATATAAACAAAATCATGTGCGGGCAAACAAGCGTACGGGCAAGGGTCAAAATGGCCTCAAATTGAAAAGTAATCAACATGAAAGTTGTAGATCTCGGCGAGACGAACAACTTTCATGTTGATCACTTTTTGATTTGGAGCCGTCTTGGCCCTCGATTTGGGCTCTGAAATCTGGGGCTGCGAGATTGTTACTGTAACACTCACGCTATCGCATGCGCGCACAAAATTGTGAGCGTCTTTGAAGAGAGTGTGCCAAAAGAAGCCCGCCTCTAGCGCCTTCCACGCGGTCCGGTTAGCTTGATAATGCCCTCCAGCCGGACCCTCGTGGCAGTGCCTAAGGATTTGTGTGCACTCCACACCCGCGACACATCTTCGGACCGCTTGATCCGCACAGATACGAAAAAAAAAGGGTCCTACCAAAAGAAATATTTCAAGTCAGAAAAGAATTTCTTCTTTTGCTGGCTCGAAAAGTCTTTTGGAAGCACCCGCGCAACTAAATAGTTCGCAAAATCTGCGAACCAAGGCGGGGAAGAAGAACTAGTAGTTATGGCTAGGAGGCGTTTCTCGGGGAATCTGTCATTTATGTCAGATTCGACGAGCGCTTCCGCAGCAGGATTTTCTAAGCGGGAGAGGTGATCAGCGGCTAAATTTTCCGCGCCCCTCTTATCCCGGATCTCTAAATCGAACTCCTGCAAGAGGAGGATCCATCGAAGAAGGCGGGGTTTGGCGTCCGTTTTCGCTAACAAATATTTTAAGGCGGAATGGTCGGTAAATACGATAACTTTGGATAGCGTAATATACGAGTGAAACTTATCGAAAGCAAATACGACGGCTAAAAGTTCCTTTTCCGTTGTCGTGTAATTTCCTTGTGAGGAAGTGAGTGTCTTGCAAGCGTAGTAAATAGGATGAAAATATTTGTTTATACGTTGGCCAAGAACAACACCTACGACAATATCACTAGCGTCGCACATAATCTCGAACAGAAGGGTCCAATCGGGCGCCACTAAAATAGGTGAATTGATAAGTTTTTGTTTTATGAAATTAAAGGCAGACTCGCATTCGCTATCAAAGACAAAATGTGATTCCTTTTCCAAGAGTCGAGTAAGCGGCTTCGTTATTTTTGAAAAATCTTGAATAAAACGCCTATAAAAGCCCGCGTGCCCTAAGAAACTCCGAATAGATTTAACGTTGGAAGGCGGGGGAAGTTTTTCGATAATTTCAATTTTGGCCTTATCGACCTCTATCCCCTTAGACGAAATCATATGGCCGAGAACCAAACATTCTCGAACCATAAAGTTACATTTTTCCCAATTTAAAACAAGATGCGTGTCCTCGCATCGCTGAAGGACACGATCTAAATTACGAAAACAGGACGGGAAAGAGCTTCCGAAAACAGAGAAGTCATCCATAAAGACTTCCATAATGTCTCCTACCAGCTTGCCAAATATCGCCAACATACATCGTTGGAATGTAGCGGGTGCGTTGCAGAGGCCAAATGGCATTCTTCGATATGCGAATGTACCAAACGGGCATATAAAAGTTGTTTTCTCTTGGTCATCGGGGGAAATGGGGATTTGGAAAAACCCCGATAATCCATCAAGAAAACAAAAATACGGATGACCGGACAAACGCTCTAAAATTTGGTCTAAAATGGTAGTGAGAAATGATCCTTACGAGTGGCGTCATTTAGTTTTCTATAATCGATGCACACCCGCCAACCCGTAACAGTACGAGTTGGGACGAGTTCATTGTGCTCATTCTCCACTACGATAAGACCGCCCTTTTTGGGCACCACATGAATGGGACTAACCCACGTACTATCCGATATGGGATAAATAATCCCCGCATCTAATAATTTAATAATTTCGGCATTAACGACGTCTTTCATGTTTGGGTTAAGACGTCGCTGCGGCTGAATAGTTTTGCGGCAATTATCGAGAAGGAAAATCTTATGGGTGCAGAAAGACGGATTAATCCCTTTGAGATCAGAAATTTGCCACGTAATTACGTGGCGATGTTTAAGCAAAACTCCCAATAAATCGGAAGTCTCCGATTCGCTCAAATGCGAAAAATGATAACAGGGAGTGTATCATTTTTCCCCAAAAAGGCGTATTTGAGTGAATCGGGTAGGGGTTTGAGTTCAAGGCAGGGCGGTTCTTCTAACGAGGTTTTAATTCCTATGTCTTTCTTACCAATTGGTTCGAAAGGCAAGTCTATAGAGGTATCCTCATCGCAGTTAAAATTTTTGAGCGCATAAATATCGTCGTTTAAAAAAGTAGACTCAAAAATAGGGGAAGAACGATCTCCGAGATATGTGTCTAAATTATAACAAAAGTCATCGCTCGATGACGAGTCTCCTATGGAGGGATTAATAGAGAAAGTAACTTCGTCATCTCCTACCCGAAGGAGGAGACGACCGTTACTGACATCAATTAATGCGCGGGAGATAGCGAGAAAAAGGCGACCGAGTATAATTGGTACATCGGCGTCCTCCTCGATGTCCAAGATGACGAAGTCTACCGGAAAGATAAACTTATCAACTCGGACAAGTACGTCCTCCACTACCCTTGACGGGAAACTTAATCGAGCGATCCGCAAGTTGGATTCGCATTTTAGTAGGGGCGGGAGTGCCCAAACCTAATTTTTGAAAGAGCGAGAACGACATCAAATTAATTCTCGCGCCTAAATCTGCAAGAGCGTATTTTACTAATATATTGCCAAAAAGGCACGGGATGGAGAACCGTCCCGGGTCATTTCTTTTTTGGGGCAATTTATTAGTGAGAGCCGCTGAGCAGTCAGCATTTAGAGAAATATGCGAAATATGTTCTAATTTTTGTTTATTGGAAAGAAGTTGTTTTAAGTATTTCGCATATTTAGGCATCTGAGAGATTGCCTCGCAGAAGGGAACATTAATATGAATTTGTTTTAGTAATAAAATAAATTTTTCATATTGCGCGTCCTTACGCTCGTTATTGAGCTTGTGCGGATATGGCAAGGGCGTTTTAATAATTTTTCATTTAAAATTTGTAAAGGCGGCGTAATTAAAGAAGGGGGAAGAGGGGTCGGAGGTGAAATATGTACCTGAGGATCGATCCGTTTTGGATCGATCACCTCCTTTCCGCTACGGAGGGTTATAGCGTTGATATTTTCCCGCGGATTGGGCTCCGTGTTTCCCGGCAGTGCCCCGAGCGCGCGCTCGGACATCATTCGCGCTAGCTGTCCAACCTGGAGTTCTAAGTTTTTTAGCGATCCGGTGATGTTCGGGATATTTGACTCGTTGGAAGCGATATATTTAGAAAAAGTATCCTCCATAGGGGAGGGTTTTGGAAGAGGGGGAGGCGGCAGAAATCCGGGCGCGAAAGAAATGGGGGGGGGGGGGGGGGCGCTGCGCATTATTCGCATTGCTCCATGAGAAGTTGGGGTGGTTCCTCCAAACCGGATTATAGGAATTGTTATAAGGGTTGTTGTTGGGGTTGAAGGAAGGTAGCCCAGCATTTCCCACGTAGTCTACGAATTCATTTGCTACGCCGGCATTAGGGGGAATCGCCCAAGGCGGAGTGGTGGAGGCAGCAGACATCTCCGCCACCTGCTTCGTCAGCCTTTCAACTTGAAGGGCTAAGTGGGCAGTGGCATCCACTTCAAAGAGGCCGGCCGCCTGCTTGGGACGTCCCCGAGGGACGTTCCATTGGTAGGCATTCATAGCCATCTCTTCAATAAGAGCTTGGGCAACCTCGGGGGTCTTATTATTCAAGGTACCCCCGGCAGTCGCGTCAATCATTTGACGCGTCTGATAGTTAAGCCCATTGTAGAAGTTTTGGACCTGCAACCACGCAGGCAGCGCGTGGTGCGGACACTTGCGGAGGAATTCCTTAAAGCGTTCCCAAGTCTCAAAAAGAGACTCAGAATCGTTCTGCACGAACGAAGAAATGTCCGCCCACAACTTTGCAGTTTTGGCGGGCGGAAAATACTTCGTTAAGAACCGCTCCGCAAGCTCGGCCCAGGTGGTGATACATCCTCGTGGGAGGGAATTCAACCACGCCTTAGCTTTGGATCTGAGGGAGAATGGAAAAAGGCGCAAAAGAATGGTGTCATCAGCTACGCCATTAATCTTAAAAGTATCGCAAATCTCCAAAAACTAGACAAATGAACGTTCGGGTCCTCATCCGGCTGTCCATCGAACTGCGTGGCGTTTTGGATCATTTGGATAACGCTCGATTTGATCTCAAAATCATTGTTCGCCACCGTCGGGCGAACAATACTGGACCCAGTATCATCCAAATTTGGTCGGGCGTAATATGACATTGTACGCTCAAGGGCCACGTTCGGATTGGGGTCGGCCATAGCAACGGCAGAGGGTTCTCCGATGGATTCTTCGGGATCCAAAGAGGAAGTTCGGCGTTGAGACCGAATACGCGCAAGCGAGCGTTCGATCTCAGGATCGAAATCCAAATTTTCGGACTCCGAAGGCTGTCCACGGGTCATACACCCTAAAATAAAAAGTAGAAAATTAACTTCTTTTTTGGATTTTGAAGAAAAGTTTTTAAGTTTTTTTTTTAGTTTTTAGAAATAAAAGTAAAAGTAATAGAGTTCGGATTCGGAATAATAACTCAAAGAGAAGTCCCCGGCAACGGCGCCAAAAACTTGATTGGCCCGCGAACAGACTCTTACTGTGGTTGGTTCGGTGAGTCGATCGTCGCGGGCTTGCTAGATGAGGCAAGTGCACCTATCGCAAGTAGTACTCGATATTCGGGAGAATACTGAGGTCGTATTATTCCCGGGAACGGGTTGATTACCCCTACTCCTCCGAAAACACTATTATTTTACCGAAATAGTAAGTTGATGGTTTTAATTAAAATAGGAACGAAAATAGATTTAAGAAAATAGTCGATGAAGAGATAACTCCCGGTATCGAATTGTGTTAGGATTAAAAATAGATTTGAATAACTAGATATCTAAAGTTTCAATTTAATAAAGCGGAAACTTGGCCGTGGAGGTTCAAAATAATGAGCTCACCTATCTCTAGGAATATCGCTCAACTAGACATTAAGGCTATTCGACCGGGCTCTCGTCCGACGAAGGATTCCCCTTAATGCCCGCAGTGCGCTAAGAACCCCGCTATCGGGTGGGGAACCCAATCCGGTAGAGTTAGCGTGCCTCCTCTCTCGGGGGTTAGTGCGAAACTCTATTTACCCATGGGTGATCTGTCCATACGCACGGCCTCTCGGCTAGCTAGCGTATGGATAACGAAAGTAGAGCCCACACATCGATATGTGGGTCTACGCGTCATTAACCCGGGGTAAACCTTAAGTTTTTTAATTAAATAGAAAAATTAGACATTTGGTTATTTAAAACATTTTAGATCTCAAAGCTATTCGATACCGAGGGCTAAAAGCAATTAGTCACTCATCGGAATGGGGATAGCTTATATGTTTGGTTGTGCGAGCGTACTAAACTATTCGCTGAAAGGTTATAAAGAAAATAAGAAGAAAAGTAAAATATCCTAACATTAGAAAAATTATTACAAATAAAAACACCCGCACTCATTCAAACATATAACAAGAGATAGAAATAAAACTACGTTACACATAAGAGAAAATTGCATAATTGAAATTTGCAGGTCCCACTCAAACGAGTGGGGCGGAAAATAAAAGCTGAAAATTGCATAATTGAAATTGCAAGTCCCACTCAAATGAGTGGGGGCGGAAAATAAAAGCTGAAAATTGCAAGTCCTACTCAAATGAGTAGGACTGAAATGAAAGTGAGTCCTACTCAAACGAGTAGGAGAAAATAAATGCGATTACAGGGCTTTCTTAAATATTGACATCAAAATAAGGTCCGACCATTTAACTCCTAGCGAGTAGGCGGAAAATCAATCCAACCATTTAACTCAAGTGAGTAGGCGGAAAAATAAAGAATGAAAATTACAAATCCTACTCAAACGAGTAGGACTGAAAATACAGACTAGCCATTTAACTTAAGCAAGTAGGCGGAAAAATAAAAACAACACACGCACTCTACTTGAATAGAATCCAGCCAATTAACTCAAATGAGTAGGCGGAAAAATAAAAACAACACACGCACTGTACTTGAATAAAAACACACACACTTGCATAATTTAACTTAGGAGCTAAAAAATATCTCATACACGCACACACTCGAGCGAGAAATAAGAAAAACAAAGTTATCGAAAAATTAAAATGACTGCAATTCTACCGCTGGAATGCAGTAGAAATGCATAAAAAGTCAAAATAAAAATTGTTTGAGCAAAAAGTTTTCAAACGAAAGTGAGAAAGGCAAGTGCCCGAAAAATTAAAACGTTTACATTTTTACCGTTATATTTTGATAGAAATGCTTAAAAAGTGGAAATAGAAATTGTTCAAGCGAAAATATTTTTTGTAATTGCAAAAATTCTAAGTTCTTTAAAAAGGTGTAAATCAGGTTAAAAAGGTGTAAAAACAGAAAATGAAAGTAAAACCCTAAGTCTAACCGATTCTTTAAAGAATATGATAAAAAAATGGCCATAGTAACGGCTAGAAATTTGATAAAAATTGTAGTAAAATAAAAAGGTTTTCATTTTAAAACATAAATTTCGCAAGTTTAAGCTCATATACGCACACACGCACCATGAAAATGAAAATAAAAGTACATAAGATTGATGAAAAGGAGGCTTTTTAGAGAAATTTCAAAGCATGTAAGGATGAAATAATAACGATTTTTATTACAAAAAAGAGTTGATTACAAGAGCTCAAACATACAAAGTTAAAAAGGAGAGGGGGATCCTTACATAGCACTAAGCAAGTTTCAAACAGCAACCCTAGTCAACAAAATGGTTCGGATTTTTGGAACCCTGAACTCATACAACAACTGCCCTTAAATAGACAAAAATTTCCAAGTACACGCCCTCCGACACGGGCGTGTCGGGGGGCGTGTCAGCACTATTTTACAGCGGAATTCGGCGATCTGACGGATTTGACGGCGATTTGACCTTGCGGCCGAAAACGCGGCAGTCACGCCCCTAGTCACAGGCGTGACGGTGGGCGTGTCGTTCGGCGCTTAAAGGCGTTGTTGACTTCGGGATTCGTCGGCGACAGTTTGTCGGGCTGACACGGGCGTGTCGAATCATTGAACACGGGCGTGTCCCTGTTGGCTTCGACGATCGTTGAGCGCGAAACGGCGACCTGGCTGGCACGGGGGGTGTCGGGCTGACACGGGCATGGCGCACATCGGACACGGGCGTGTCCCTCTTGGGTCGACGAACGTCGAGTTGAAATCGTCGAGGGGGATGGACACGGCTTGGTCACGCCCCGTATCGGATTGACACGGGCGTGTCGAATCATTGAACACGGGCGTGTCAGGCTTTTTTCTTCAAAATTAGCTGCTTCACGGGATTTTGAGCTGTCACGCCCGGGTCACGGGCATGACCAATATGTCACGTGCGTGACATGACATTTTTTTGCAGATTTTTATTTTTTCCTGAAAAATAAAATAAAACAAGTTAGTATAATATTTACAAAAATAGAAGCATTTTATTGAATAAAAACAAGTAGAAATGACAAAAATAAATGAAAACGACTTAAGTAATGTAAATAAAAATAGGTATATTTACAATTCATCAAATACCCCTATACTTAAGCTTTTGCTATTGCAGAGCAAAAGTTTGAGGTGAACTTATAAGGAATAGACACAAAAAGAAAAACCTTGATTAGCAAGAAGTAAAATTCGTTGCTAATTAGATAAATTCGTTGCTAATTTTAATTAGCAAGGAATTTAGCAACGAAAAAAATTGTAGCTAATATGGTTATAGCTAAATTTAGCAACAAATTTATTTCTTTCTAATTAGCAAGGATTTTTTAGGAAGGAATTATTTTGATACTAATGTTTTATATTTTATATAATTATTTGGTTAAATTTTAAAAATATTTATATACAAAAAAAATATTTTTTAATAAGCACTTGTTGAGAATTGAACCGAAGACCTCTCATATATAAATTTCATACCCAACCAACCCTCCTAATTAACTAATTCATTTATAATTGGCTGTAATATATATATATATATATATATATATATATATATATATATATATATATATATATATATATATATATATATATATAATTATAAATTTATATTATTTATATATCCGGTTATTTCTTTATACATACATATATTTATTTATTTATTTATGTTTATTTATTTATAATTTAATATATATGTATAGTTTATTATATATAATTATTTACATATATCGTTATCTCTATATAATATATATATTTATATATTTCTGTATATTTTATATTTGTTTATTTATTTATATTTTTATATGTATATATTTAGTTATTTCTCGTTGGAGTAAGGCGGGGAGATCGCACAAGAGTGTGACGAGCTCGGTGGGGAGATCGTGCGGGAGAGTGACGATCTTGACAGGGGATCAGTATTAGGATGAGAATGAAGATATAAATAATAGCTTCTTTAATTTGTTTAAGAACTTACGATATATATATTTTTTAAAAGTGTGATGAAAATATTTGGAGGGAATTGAATCTTTCCCTCCATAAATATTTAATCTAAAATAATTAGCATAGAAATTTTGAAAGGTAATATTTCGTTTCTATTTAGCAACAGATATTTTGCAACAAAATAATTCGTTGCTATTTTTGCAACGAATTTTTTTGTTGCTATTTTTGTAGGTAAAAACAAATATTATTTACCTAGCTAAATTCGATGATAATTAGCAACAAATTATTTAGTCTTCCTAATTTTCGTTGCTAAATAAAGTTTTTCTTGTAGTGAGAAAAAACTCTAAGTTTAGCTACCGCTTAATCAATTATAAGAGAGATCTAAATAAATAAATGGGGTGTAAGAGTTACGTCCTAAATTTATGAAGATGATTTAAATAGCGCAAAAGTTTTGGCCAAAAGACTTCTTGATATAATCCAATATAAAGCAATAATTATAATGATTAGATTAACAAGAATAGTTTGGAATTATATGAACTTTTAGCCTATAGGAGTTTTATTGGAAATAATATAATTTACAAATTATGTTCTCAAAAAGATTTTTGAATTAAATCTAGAATCGTGAAATTGGCAAGGGGATTGATGTTAGTTTATGAAGAGGGTTTTGATTTTTGAGGCGAGGTAATTTTTTCTCGAACCTTCATGTTTTTTTTTTGGGATTATTAGGAAAACGAAATCTTATTTTCCTAATATCGATTTTTTTCAACTTCATAATAAATTTTAACCCAATGTATGTGTAGGAGTAATGAATTTTATCATCTTACTCCATAACATATAATCTTTTTAATCTATTGGGTGCCTATGTTTACGGAACGAAATCTTATTTTCATTGACATAGGATCTTTTAAGGATAACAATTTTATCATGTCAAGTAGGTCATGATAAGGAAGGTGAGAAAAGAAAACTAGATTTTTTTATTAAAAAACAATTTTGAGAGCAACCTTAATAAAATATAAGTTCCAATTTTTCAGAAAGTTAAAAGTAAACATAATTGAATCTTATAGTCGTTATTTTCTAACTTAATAAATGTGCTCATATCAATGAAAAATTAGAAGTAGTGCCTAAAACGAGTTCGTTTTTTTTAACAAAGCATAATGAATTTTTTAAAACTTAACCCCGAATATTTAAATTTTTCCATCAATAATTAACAAACGAATAACAAACAAATAATTAATAAAATTCACATATAAATAAACTCAAAGCAAATTTTTTGGATAGCAAGAAAATTAAGGATGTTATATAAATAAACTCTAAAAAAAATTTTTAGAGTTTTTTCATCATTTTTTTGTGTTTATTTATTTATTATCTCTTTTTTTGTATTTTGTTTTTGTTTTTCAAAATTTTTTTTTTTGAATTTTTGTTTAGTTTTCCTTTTTTTTTGAATTTTTTTGAACTTATTATCTTTTTTAGAGGTTTAAGGTTTTGCGGAAAGTGCGAGAAAAAGAAACGGTATTCACAAGAATGAGAGAAAAAAGGAAGGGGGAGAGAGAAGATTATTTACAAAAATATTTACACAGATTTGTACAAAATGAAACTAAATTTTTTTTTTTTGGGAATTTTGGTTTTTTTATTTTGTTTTTTTTTTAGTTTTTGTTTTATAATTTTTTTGAATTTTTTTGTTTTACAATTGTTTTGGGATTTTTGGTTTAAAAAGACAGATAAAAAAAATTTTAAAGACAGAAAAACAAAAAATAAAAAACTTAAGTTTTTGGGATTTTGTTTTCATTTTCAATTTTTTTTTTTGGGATTTTTTTTATTTTTTGTGTTAGTATTTTTTTGTTCATATATTTTTTATGTTTAAAGTGCAGATAATAGAAAGACAGTGAAAAACATAGAAATACAGTGCAGAAAATAGAAATGCGAAAAAGAAAGTGAGTAAACACCCCCATACTTAAGTACAACATTGTACCCAATGTTGTAACGTAAGTATGCGGAACAAAACAGGTAAAATAATATATACAAAGAAAATAAAGAGATGGGGTGTAGAAGCTTCCCTGATATGAGGTGGGGAAGGCGCAGTTTAGGAACCTTGCATTAGGAAGAAAGATAGCAAAGAAAAAGGTAAAGAGATAGGGAAAAAGATAAACATAGAGTGCCTCCCAGGAGCGCTTTGTTTATAGTCGCGTAGCTTGACTATGTTGGCGGTTTATATATCTATGAGGGTTATGGATTCGAAATTACCGCTCACAGGATCGCCTGCTATGTATAATTTTAAGCGATGACCGTTCACTTTAAACGAGCCTTTATCCGGGTGGGAGACGAGTACGGTCCCATAAGGCCAAACCTCTTCAACTTTGAAGGGGCCGGACCAACGTGATCTAAGTTTCCCGGGAAAAAGTCTAAGTCGTGAGTTATAAAGAAGGACAAGATCGCCCGGATAAAAAGTTTTTTGGGGCTTGAGTTTTCGGTCGCGATAAAACTTAGAACGCTACTTATAGAACTTATTGCTCTCGTAAGCGTTGGCACGCCATTCATCGAGCTCGTTTAGTTGCAGTTTTCTATTTTGGGCGGCTAAGCTAGCGTCGAGATTTAAAAGTTTTAAAGCCCAAAGTGCGCGATGTTCTAATTCTACGAGGAGATGACACGCTTTGTCGTAGACTAATCGATACGGCGTACAACCAATTGTGGTTTTGTATACGGTACGATAAGCCCACAACGCATCGTCGAGTTTGATGGACCAATCTTTCCTATTAAGTGAAACGATTTTCTCTAATATGCGTTTTATCTCTCGATTGACTACCTCTACTTGACCACTAGTTTGCGGGTGGTAGGGGGTGGCAAGTTTGTGCGTGACGCCGTATCTAGCTAACGTCTTAGCCATCTGGGTGTTGCAGAAATGTGTCTCCCCTATCACTTACAATAGCGCGCGGAGTGCCGAAGCGCGAAAATAGTTTTTTAAGAAATGTAACGACGACGCGCGCATCGTTGGTGGGGAGAGCTTACGCTTCCGCCCACCTCGATACGTAGTCGACCGCTACTAAAATATACATATTTTTGAAAGACGGTGGTAGGGGGCCGACGAAATCTATGCCCCATAAATCGAAGACTTCGCACTCTAAAAACATGTTTTGGGGCATCTCGTCGCGACGAGAGATGTTACCCGACCGCTGACAGCTATCGCATGCGCGCACAAAATTGTAAGCGTCTTTGAAGAGAGTGGGCCAAAAGAAGCCCGCCTCTAGCGCCTTTCGCGCGGTCCGGTTAGCTTGATAATGCCCTCCAGCCGGACCCTCGTGGCAGTGCCTAAGGATTTGTGTGCACTCTACACCCGCGACACATCTTCGGACCGCTTGATCCGCACAGATACGAAAAAGAAAAGGGTCCTCCCAAAAGAAATATTTCAAGTCAGAAAAGAATTTCTTCTTTTGCTGGCTCGAAAAGTCTTTTGGAAGCACCCGCGCAACTAAATAGTTCGCAAAATCTGCGAACCAAGGCGGGGAAGAAGAACTAGTAGTTATGGCTAGGAGACGTTCCTCGGGGAATCTGTCATTTATGTCAGATTCGACGAGCGCTTCCGCAGCAGGATTTTCTAAGCGGGAGAGGTGATCGGCGGCTAAATTTTCCGCGCCCCTCTTATCCCGGATCTCTAAATCGAACTCCTGCAAGAGGAGGAACCATCGAAGAAGGTGGGGTTTGTCGTCCGTTTTCGCTAACAAATATTTTAAGGCGGAATGGTCGGTAAATACGATAACTTTGGATATCGTAATATACGAGCGAAACTTATCGAAAGCAAATACGACGGCTAAAAGTTCCTTTTCCGTTGTCGTGTAATTTTCTTGTGCGGAAGTGAGTGTCTTGCTAGCGTAGTAAATAGGATGAAAATATTTGTTTATACGTTGGCCAAGAACAGCACCTACGGCAATATCACTAGCGTCGCACATAATCTCGAACGGAAGGGTCCAATCGGGCGCCACTAAAATAGGTGAATTGATAAGTTTTTGTTTTATGAAATTAAAGGCAGACTCGCATTCGCTATCAAAGACAAAATGTGATTCCTTTTCCAAGAGGCGAGTAAGCGGCTTCGTTATTTTTGAAAAATCTTGAATAAAACGCCTATAAAAGTCCGCGTGCCCTAAGAAATTCCGAATAGATTTAACGTTGGAAGGCGGGGGAAGTTTTTCGATAATTTCAATTATGGCCTTATCGACCTCTATCCCCTTAGACGAAATCATATGTCCGAGAACCAAACCTTCTCGAACCATAAAGTTACATTTTTCCCAATTTAAAACAAGATGTGTGTCCTCGCATCGCTGAAGGACACGATCTAAATTACGAAGACAGGACGGGAAAGAGCTTCCGAAAACAGAGAAATCATCCATAAAGACTTCCATAATATGTCCTACCAGCTCGCCAAAGATCGCCAGCATACATCGTTGGAATGTAGCGGGTGTGTTGCAGAGGCCAAATGGCATTCTTCGATATGCGAAGGTACCAAACAGGCAGGTAATAGTTGTTTTCTCTTGGTCATCGGGGGAAATGGGGATTTGGAAAAACCCCGATAATCCATCATGAAAACAAAAATACGGATGACCGGACAAACGCTCTAAAATTTGGTCTGAAAATGATAGTGGGAAATGATCCTTACGGGTGGCGTCATTTAGTTTTTTATAATCGATGCACACCCGTCAACCCGTAACAGTACGAGTTGGGACGAGTTCATTGTGCTCATTCTCCACTACGGTAAGACCGCCCTTTTTGGGCACCACGTGAATGAGACTAACTCACGTACTATCCGATATGGGATAAATAATCCCCGCATCTAATAATTTAATAATTTCGTCCTTAACGGCGTCTTTCATGTTTGGGTTAAGACGTCGCTGCGGCTGAATAGTTTTGCGGCAATTATCGAGAAGGAAAATCTTATGGGTGCAGAAAGACGGGTTAATCCCTTTGAGATCAGAAATTTGCCACGCAATTGCGTGGCGATGTTTAAGCAAAACTCACAATAAATCGGAAGTCTCTGATTCGCTCAAATGCGAAGAAATGATAACATAGAGTGTATCATTTTTCCCCAAAAAGGCGTATTTGAGTGAATCGGGTAGGGTTTGAGTTCAAGGCAGGGTGGTTCTTCTAACGAGGTTTTAATTCATATGTCTTTCTTACCAATTGGTTCGAAAGGCAAGTCTATAGAGGTATCCTCATCGCAGTTAAAATTTTCGAGCGCATAAATATCATCGTTTAAAAAAGTAGACTCAAAAATAGGGGAAGAACAATCTCCGAGATATGTGTCTAAATTATAACAAAAGTCGTCGCTCGATGACGAGTCTCCTATGGAGGGATTAATAGAGAAAGTAACTTCGTCATCTCCTACCCGAAGGAGGAGACGACCGTTACTGACATCAATTAATGCGCGGGAGGTAGCGAGAAAAGGGCGACCGAGTATAATTGGTACATCGGTGTCCTCCTCGATGTCCAAGATGACGAAGTCTACCGGAAAGATAAACTTATCAACTCGGACAAGTACGTCCTCCACTACCCCGACGGGAAACTTAACCGAGCGATCCGCAAGTTGGATTCACATTTTAGTAGGGGAGGGAGTGCCCAAACCTAATTTTTGAAAGAGCGAGAACGGCATCAAATTAGTGTTCGCGCCTAAATCTGCAAGAGCGTATTTTACTAATATATTGCCAAAAAGGCACGGGATGGAGAACCGTCCCGGGTCATTTCTTTTTAGGGGCAATTTATTAGTAAGAGCCGCTGAGCAGTCAGCATTTAGAGAAATATGCGAAATATGTTCTAATTTTTGTTTATTGGAAAAAAGTTGTTTTAAGTATTTCGCATATTTAGGCATCTGAGAGATTGCCTCGCAGAAGGGAACATTAATATGAATTTGTTTTAGTAATAAAATAAATTTTTCATATTGCGCGTCCTTACGCTCGTTATTGAGCTTGTGCGGATATGGCAAGGGCGTTTTAATAAATTTTTCATTTAAAATTTGTAAAGGCGGCGTAATTAAAGAAGGGGGAAGAGGGGTCGGAGGTGAAATATGTACCTGAGGATCGATCCGTTTTGGATCGATCACCTCCTTTCCGCTACGGAGGGTTATAGCGTTGATATTTTCCCGCGGATTGGGCTCCGTGTTTCCCGGCAGTGCCCCGAGCGCGCGCTCGGACATCATTCGCGCTAGCTGTCCAACCTGGAGTTCTAAGTTTTTTAGCGATCCGGTGATGTTCGGGATATTTGACTCGTTGGAAGCGATATATTTAGAAAAAGTATCCTCCATAGGGGAGGGTTTTGGAAGAGGGGGAGGCGGCAGAAATCCGGGCGCGAAAGAAATGGGGGGGGGGGGGCGCTGCGCATTATTCGCATTGCTCCATGAGAAGTTGGGGTGGTTCCTCCAAACCGGATTATAGGAATTGTTATAAGGGTTGTTGTTAGGGTTGAAGGAAGGTAGCCCAGCATTTCCCACGTAGTCTACGAATTCATTTGCTACGCCGGCATTAGGGGGAATCGCCCAAGGCGGAGTGGTGGAGGCAGCAGACATCTCCGCCACCTGCTTCGTCAGCCTTTCAACTTGAAGGGCTAAGTGGGCAGTGGCATCCACTTCAAAGAGGCCGGCCGCCTGCTTGGGACGTCCCCGAGGGACGTTCCATTGGTAGGCATTCATAGCCATCTCTTCAATAAGAGCTTGGGCAACCTCGGGGGTCTTATTATTCAAGGTACCCCCGGCAGTCGCGTCAATCATTTGACGCGTCTGATAGTTAAGCCCATTGTAGAAGTTTTGGACCTGCAACCACGCAGGCAGCGCGTGGTGCGGACACTTGCGGAGGAATTCCTTAAAGCGTTCCCAAGTCTCAAAAAGAGACTCAGAATCGTTCTACACGAACGAAGAAATGTCCGCCCACAACTTTGCAGTTTTGGCGGACGGAAAATACTTCGTTAAGAACCGCTCCGCAAGCTCGGCCCAGGTGGTGATACATCCTCGTGGGAGGGAATTCAACCACGCCTTAGCTTTGGATCTGAGGGAGAATGGAAAAAGGCGCAAAAGAATGGTGTCATCAGCTGACGCCATTAATCTTAAAAGTATCGCAAATCTCCAAAAAACTAAACAAATGAACGTTCGGGTCCTCATCCGGCTGTCCATCGAACTGCATGGCGTTTTGGATCATTTGGATAACGCTCGATTTGATCTCAAAATCATTGTTCGCCACCGTCGGGCGAACAATACTGGACCCAGTATCGTCCAAATTTGGTCGGGCGTAATATGACATTGTACGCTCAAGGGCCGCGTTCGGATTGGGGTCAGCCATAGCAACGGCAGAGGGTTCTCCGATGGATTCTTCGGGATCCAAAGAGGAAGTTCGGCGTTGAGACCGAATACGCGCAAGCGAGCGTTCGATCTCAGGATCGAAATCCAAATTTTCGGACTCCGAAGGCTGTCCACGGGTCATACACCCTAAAATAAAAAGTAGAAAATTAACTTTTTTTTGGATTTTGAAGAAAAGTTTTTAAGTTTTTTTTTAGTTTTTAGAAATAAAAGTAAAAGTAATAGAGTTCGGATTCGGAATAACAACTCAAAGAGAAGTCCCCGGCAACGGCGCCAAAAACTTGATTGGCCCGCGAACAGACTCTTACTGTGGTTGGTTCGGTGAGTCGATCGTCGCGGGCTTGCTAGATGAGGCAAGTGCACCTATCGCAAGTAGTACTCGATATTCGGGAGAATACCGAGGTCGAATTATTCCCGGGAACGGGTTGATTACCCCTACTCCTCCGAAAACACTATTATTTTACCGAAATAGTAAGTTGAGGGTTTTAATTAAAATAGGAACGAAAATAGATTTAAGAAAATAGTTGATGAAGAGATAACTCCCGGTATCGAATTGTGTTAGGATTAAAAATAGATTTGAATAACTAGATATCTAAAGTTTCAATTTAATAAAGCGGAAACTTGGCCGTGGAGGTTCAAAATAATGAGCTCACCTATCTCTAGGAATATCGCTCACCTAGACATTAAGGCTATTCGACCGGGCTCTCGTCCGACGAAGGATTCCCCTTAATGCCCGCAGTACGCTAAGAACCCCGCTATCGGGTGGGGAACCCAATCCGGTAGAGTTAGCGTGCCTCATCTCTCGGGGGTTAGTGCGAAACTCTATTTACCCATGGGTGATCTGTCCATACGCACGGCCTCTCGGCTAGCTAGCGTATGGATAACGAAAGTAGAGCTCACACATCGATATGTGGGTCTACGCGTCGTTAACCCGGGGTAAACCTTAAGTTTTTTAATTAAATCGAAAAATTAGACATTTGGTTATTTAAAACATTTTAGATCTCAAAGCTCTTCGATACCGAGGGCTAAAAGCAATTAGTCACTCATCGGAATGGGGATAGCTTATATGTTTGGTTGTGCGAGCGTACTAAACTATTCGCTGAAAGATTATAAAGAAAATAAGAAGAAAAGTAAAATATCCTAACATTAGAAAAATTATTACAAATAAAAACATCCGCACTCATTCAAACATATAACAAGAGATAGAAATAAAACTACGTTACACATAAGAGAAAATTGCATAATTGAAATTTGCAGGTCCCACTCAAACGAGTGGGGGCGGGAAATAAAAGCTGAAAATTGCATAATTGAAATTGCAAGTCCCACTCAAACGAGTGGGGGCGGAAAATAAAAGCAAAAAATTGCAAGTCCTACTCAAATGAGTAGAACTGAAATGAAAGCGAGTCCTACTCAAACGAGTAGGAGAAAATAAATGCGATTACAGGACTTTCTTAAATATTTACATCAAAATAAGGTCCGGTCATTTAACTCCTAGCGAGTAGGCGGAAAATAAAATCCAGCCATTTAACTCAAGTGAGTAGGCAGAAAAATAAAGAATGAAAATTACAAGTCATACTCAAACGAGTAGGACTGAAAATACAGACCAGCCATTTAACTCAAGTGAGTAGGCGGAAAAATAAAAACAACACGCGCACTCTACTTGAATAGAATCCAGCCAATTAACTCAAATGCGTAGGCGGAAAAATAAAACAACACACGCACTCTACTTGAATAAACACACACACACACACACTTGCATAATTTAACTTAGGAGCTGAAACATATCTCATACACGCACACACTCGGGCGAGAAATAAGAAAAACAAAGTTATCGAAAAATTAAAATGGCTGCATTTCTACCACTGGAATGCAGTAGAAATGCATAAAAAGGCAAAATAAAAATTGTTTGAGCAAAAAGTTTTCAAATGAAAGTGAGAAAGGCAAGTGCCCGAAAAATTAAAACGTTTACATTTTTACCGTTAGATTTTGATAGAAATGCTTAAAAAGTGGAAATAAAAATTGTTCGAGCGAAAATATTTTTTGTAATTGCAAAAATTCTAAGTTCTTGAAAAATTATAATAACGAATTATCTGTTTTTAAAGCTTTGTAAATCAGGTTAAAAAGGTGTAAAAACAGAAAATGAAAGTAAAACCCTAAGTCTAACCGATTCTTTAAAGAATATGATAAAAAAATGGCCATAGTAACGGCTAGAAAATTGATAAAAATTGTAGTAAAATAAAAAGGTTTTCGTTTTAAAACATAAATTTCGCAAGTTTAAGCTCATATGCGCACACACGCACCATGAAAATGAAAATAAAAATACATAAGATTGATGAAAAGGAGGCTTTTTAGAGAAATTTCAAAGCATGTAAGGATGAAATAATAACGATTTTTATTACAAAAAAAGGGTTGATTACAAGAGCTCAAACATACAAACTTAAAAAGGAGAGGGGGGATCCTTACATAGCACTAAGCAAGCTCCAAACAGCAGCCCTAGTCAACAAAATGGTTCGGATTTTTGGAACCCTGAACTCATACAGCAGCTGCCCTTAAATAGGCAAAAATTTCCAAGTACACGCCCACCGACACGGGCGTGTCGGGGGGCGTGTCAGCACTATTTTACAGCGGAATTCGGCGATCTGACGGATTTGACGGCGATTTGACCTTGAATCCGAAAACGCGGCGGTCACGCCCCTGGTCACGGGCGTGACGGTGGGCGTGTCGTTCGGCGCTTAAAGTCGTTGTTGACTTCGAGATTCGTCGGCGGCAGTTTGTCGGGCTGACACGGGCGTGTCGAATCATTGAACACGGGCGTGTCCCTGTTGGCTTCGACGATCGTTGAGCGCGAAACGGCGACCTGGCTGGCACGGGGTGTGTCGGGCTGACACGGGCGTGGCGCACATCGGACACGGGCATGTCCCTCTTGGGTCGACGAACGTCGAGTTGAAATCGTCGAGCGGGATGGACACGGCTTGGTCACGCCCCGTGTCGGATTGACACGGGCGTGTCGAATCATTGAACACGGGCGTGTTAGGCTTTTTTCTTCAAAATTGGCTGCTTCACGGGATTTTGAGCTGTCACGCCCTGGTCACGGGCGTGACCAATATGTCACGGGCGTGACATGGCATTTTTTTGCAGATTTTTTTTTCCTGAAAAATAAAATAAAACAAGTTAGTATAATATTTACAAAAATAGGAGCATTTTATTGAATAAAAACAAGTAGAAATGACAAAAATAAATGAAAACGACTTAAGTAATGTACATAAAAATAGGTATATTTACAATTCATCACCCCTCCCATGGGAGTCAACCTGTCAAGCCAGCTAATGGGAGCCTGGGTGACGAGACGACATCGGGGTGAAAAATGCTTGGCCTCCCCGAGGGGTCAACCTGTCAAGCCAGGTAATGGGAGCCTGGGTGACGAGACGGCCTCGGGGTGAAAAACGCTTGGCCTCCCCGAGGGGTCAACCTGTCAAGCCAGCTAATGGGATCCTGGGTGACGAGACGGCCTCGGGGTGAAGGGACTTGGGCTATCACGAGAGATCAACCTGCCCTGCCAGCTAGTGAGAGCCTGGCCGCAGAATCCATCTCGGGGCTAAAAGGACTTAGCCTCCACGAGAGGTCAACCTGCCATGCCATCTAGTGAGAGCCTGACAGCGGAATCCATCTTGGAGCTAAAAGGACTTAGCCTCCACGAGAGATCAACCTGCCCTGCCATCTAGTGAGAGTCTGACAGCGGAATCCATCTCGGGGCTAAAAGGACTTAGCCTCCGCGAGAGATCAACCTGCCCTGCCAGCTAGTGAGAGCCTGACAGCGGAATCCATCTCGGAGCTAAAAGGACTTAGCCTCCACGAGAGATCAACCTGCCCTGCCAGCTAGAGAGAGCCTGACAGCGGGATCCATCTCGGAGCTAAAAGGACTTAGCCTCCACGAGAGATCAACCTGCCCTACCAGCTAGTGAGAGCCTGACAGCGGAATCCATCTCGGAGCTAAAAGGACTTAGCCTCCACGAGAGATCAACCTGTCATGTCAGCTAGTGAGAGCCTGACAGCGGAATCCATCTTGGAGCTAAAAGGACTTAGCCTCCACGAGAGATCAACCTGCACTGCTAGCTAGTGAGAGCCTGACAGCGGAATCCATCTCGGAGCTAAAAGAACTTAGCCTCCACGAGAGATCAACCTGCCCTACCAGCTAGTGAGAGCCTGACAGCGGAATCCATCTCGGAGCTAAAAGGACTTAGCCTCCACGAGAGATCAACCTGCCCTGCCAGCTAGAGAGAGCCTGACAGCGGAATCCATCTCGGAGCTAAAAGGACTTATCCTCCACAAGAGATCAACCTGCCCTGCCAGCTAGTGAGAGCCTGACAGCGGAATCCATCTCGGAGCTAAAAGGACTTAGCCTCCACGAGAGATCAACCTGCCCTACCAGCTAGTGAGAGCCTGACAGCGGAATCCATCTCGGAGCTAAAAGGACTTAGCCTCCACGAGAGATCAACCTGCCCTGCCAGCTAGTGAGAGCCTGACAGCGGAATCCATCTCGGAGCTAAAAGGACTTAGCCTCCACGAGAGATCAACCTACCCTGCCAGCTAGTGAGAGCCTGACAGCGGAATCCATCTCGGAGCTAAAAGGACTTAGCCTCCACGAGAGATCAACCTGCCCTGCCATCTAGTGAGAGCCTGACAGCGGAATCCATCTCGGGGTGAGACCTTTCATGGACCACAAATATTTTTCGGTGGTTTCTATCATTAATCATAGCTGATACAATGCAAGCTAAGTTCATTACTAAGAGATGATTCACTTCTTTCCTACCTCCCTCTTCCCTCGTGAATCATCTGATCCTTCCCCGGGTGCCCACATCAACCCTGTCCTCACATCTCTCCTCTGCCGCCTCTGGTCGGACTTCTTCAATCCGCACCGGGTCTTGCGCTTGTTGAGGCTGATGAGGTTGCGGTGCTGGAGCTCTTGTCCTCCTCAACTCCAGAAATTCGGGGCAAGTAGATGTTGCGTGGCCTTCCTCCTGGTGGAACTCATAGTAGGATAACTCTACTCTGACTCTTCTCCTTCCCGTGCGGTTCCTCCTCTCCCTTCGACCAATTTCCATCGCTTGTTGTGGTGGGGGTAGGAGCTACCTAGGGGCTTGCCTTTGGAAGTTGAACCTCCCTCGGCCTTCATGAAAATCCCCCCCACCTTGGTTGTGACCTCTTCCTGGACCCTGAACGGGTCCTCCCTGCTGCCTCCAACCTGGTTCTGGACCCTCCTGTCCCTGGAACCCCTGAGCTCTCTACTCCTCTCTCCTTCTTCCTTCCTGATGTCTCGAGCCTCCTTACTCCTTTGACTCCGCCTCCGTCAACTTTGCCAACCTTTTGACAAATGCTGAGTTGGCTGCCTCCATGGAAATCTCCTCTGCCGCCCTTTCCATCAGCTCCTCGAAGGAAAGGGGGGCCTTCTGGGTCAAGCTCATCTTGAAGAAGCCCTCCTTCAGCCCAACAGTGAAGGCCATCTGAAGAGCATACCCTGGCATCTCCTGGACCTCCAGGATCTCCTCCTGGAATTTGTCAACGTAACGGGCCAGCGACTCCTCGGCCCCTTGCCTTATCAGGAAGATGGACTCAGGACTCCTCTTCCTCTTCTTGGAGGTGGAGAAGCGAAGCTGGAAGCTCCAGCTCAAGTCCTCAAACCCATAGATCGACCTCGGAGGGAGTTGATGAAACCAGTCTCTTGCCTTCTCCTTCAGCGTGATCGCAAAGAGGCGACACTTGAAGGCATCCGTCATTGGCCTGATGGAGACTGCATCCTCGAACCACTGCAGGTGCTGGACGGGGTCATCCTTCCCTGTGTAGTAAGCCATGTCAGTCTCTCGGAACCCCTCGGGAATGGGAGCTGAGATGATCAGCTCGCTGAAGGGTGACCCCCTATGGGGTGGTCTCGCCACCTCCACTCGCGGGACCTGCTCGCCTGGGGGGCTGTCACTCGCCGGGCTAGAGAACAACTCCCGGCCGGTGAGGTCTCGCTCGACCCCATCTCCGATCCTCTCCTTCCCAGGCCTTCTTCCTGGTGCACTTCCTTCTCCCCCTGCTGGGATCATCTCGCTTAGACCCCTGTGAGTCAACTCGTCGAGAGGGGGAGGAGCTAACTCCCGGGGGGTCGGGGTGGAGCTTCCACCCTGAGGAGCAATGCTTCGCAGCATCTCCATGATGCCTTGGATGGAGGCCATGAACTCTTGCCTCCCAACAAAGGGTCCTGGGCTGGGGAGCTCGCTGAGATCATCACTACCGCCCTGACCTCCAGTCATGACACTCTCCCAAGATCTTCTGTACTGGTCACTCTCTACGCTCACCGCACCAAAGTGTTGAAACCAAAAACTTGGTCTCTGTAGAGTTCGGGGTCCCTTGAAAGGGGTGACCTCACACCTACTACACTCAAGAGAACGTCACGGACCAAAGGACCAAGAAACTAGAAACAGACCCTCGGCTCTAGCGCGGAGGTCTCACCTCGCACCCGGAAGGCTACCAGAGCACTTCCCCTCCCTAGCCAATGCTTGAGCTAGGGTGCCTTGGAGAGCTCTCTCTACTCTATCAAGAAGGAGCTAAGGGAGGAGGAGGCTAGGAAAAAGTCCTCTCCAAAGGCACCCAAGGGGGTCTACTTATAGTTTTCTGGGAATGGTCTGCAAATAACCAACCTACACTGCTCTGAAATTACTGAAATGCCCCCAAAATGGCCTGCCAACAGCCAAATCCCGCTGTTCTAAGCGGCTAATTGCAGTCCACCAGGGGTAGTCCCTCAAACCGGGCGGGCTAAGCCGGGCGAGCACTAGGCCAGGCGAGCTGGGGCGGCCTGCGAACTGGGCGGCCTGGGGCGAGGCGGCCGTCTGGCGAGACGGGGCAAGGCGAGCTGCGGCCTGGCGAGCTGGCCTACTTGGCGAGCTGGCCTCCTCGGCGAGACGGCGGCCTGGGCGAGGCGGCGGTCTAGCGAGACAGGGCAAGGCGAGCTGCTGCCTGGCGAGCTGGCCTACTTGGCGAGACGGCGGTCTGGGCGAGGCGGCGGTCTGGCGAGAAGGGGCAAGGCGAGCTGCGGTCTGGCGAGACTGGGCAAGGCGAGCTGCGGCCTGGCGAGCTGGCCTACTTGGCGACCTGGCGGCCTGCGGTCTGGCAAAACGACTTGGGCGGCCTGCGGTCTGGCAAGACGGCTTGGGCGGTCTGCGGTCTGGCAAGACGGCTTGGGCGGCCTGGGGTTGGGCTGAGGCGGCTTAGGCGGCCTGGGGCCGGGCGGAGACGGCTTAGGCGGCCTGGGGCCGGGCGGAGGCGGCTGAGGCGGCCTGGGGCCGGGCTGAGGCGGCTTGGGCGGCCCGGGGCCGGCTTCTCCAGAGTGCCTTGGGGGGAGAAATATTTTCTCCCCCTACTAGTATGTTTCCAAGCCAGAGCCAAAATTGGCCACCGAGAGTGCAAAATCTCCAAAAAACCTAAAAACGCGCTTACCTTGTTTGGGGCCCAATCTTCGCGAATACGGGGTTGTACACCTGGTAAGGCCTCCCAGGCTAAGCCCGGCCCGGTTATTTTTTAAAAAAAATGTTTTTTTTAATTCATAAAAAAAAAACCAAAACATATGATTTACAAAAAAAAACAAAAAAAACACAACATCGCAATATTGAAAAATAAAATTTTTATTAATGTAGCGAAATTATACAAATTTTGAAAAACACAACCGGCGTCGTACGCTTGTGCTCCACCACTTCGTGAGCGACGGATGATGAATAAGACGTCTGTGTTGACGACATATTTGGGAGAATAGAGATTAGAGAGAGAGGGTGGAGGATGAGGGGTAGAAGAGGGAAAGAAAGAGGGGGGGTTATAGTTTTTTTTTAATAAAAAAAAATATATATATATATATATAATATATTTTTTAATGGGCTGCAAATAGCAGCTAGGCTGCTATTTGCAACCCATGTGGCAGCCAAGTAGCCAACGGCTCTAAGAGCCAGCCCGGGCTTTTCCAGTCCCGGGCTAAGCCCGGTAACCGGGCTTTGCCCGGCCCGGCCCGGGCACCGGGCCGGGCATTTGACCGACAATGGGGCCCGGAAGGGCCCCATGGCCCGGCCTGGGCCCGAGGCGGGCTTGGCCCGGGACTGTCGGGCTTTTCACCGGGCCGGGTCGGGCCGGTGGGCCCGGTTTTTTAGGACACCCCTAACTGCAACGCTGCCTGTCGCGGGTCTCCGCCCGCGGCAGGTAAATTAGCGGTGGCAGCCTTGCCACCCCCTGTGCCCTTTTTTGTTTGGCGGAGCGGCACAGAAATCGGCTGCATGTCGTTGCTGTATCGCTCCGCCAAAAAGACCATAAGGCTCAGTCTGCCACAGTGGTGGCAGCAGTGGCGGAACTAAGATTTATTAGTTGAACCTGCATATCATTTGGAAAATAAATATCATGACAGAAATCAAAATAAATATATCACACAAAGTTTTTATTTAACGTTTAAGGTAGCAATGTGAAAGGCTAAGAAACAATAAGCGTCTGTTCGTTTGCGCGGAATTGAACTTTTGGAAATGTAATTGAAGGTCTAATTTCAATTCTGTCGTTCGTTTGCTCGCTTGACATTGGAATTTGAATTTTAATGAATTGCGTGGAATTCATTTTTTCATTCCGTGGAATTCATTTTGAATAAAAGATAATTTTTTTCAATCTATATAAGAATTGCGCAATTCCGGCCGAGACACATTTTTAAGCTAAGCGCGCGATTTTTGCCTGAGAGCGCATGTTGTCGCACAAACGCATTTTTCGCACGTGGGCACATTTTTCACGGAGGCGCGCATTTTTTGTAAGGGCGACGTATTTTGCCATGGCGGGCGTTTTTTCACTCGCGCGCGATTTTTTTGTCTTACCGCGAATATCACGCCAATGCGTGAACTTTTCGTCCGACCGCGAATTTTTCCCCCGGGCACCACTTTTTTCGACCGGGAGCGAATTTTACGCCCCAGCGTGAAATTCTTTTCGCCAGGATGAGATTTTTTCACCCGGGAGCGATTATTTCGCTCGGGAGATTTTTTCACACGGGCGTGTTTTTTTCGCCCAGGCGCAAATTTTTCGCCCGGGCTCGAATTTTTCACCCGAGCGAAATTTTTTGCACGGAGACGAATTTTTCGCCCAGCCGCGCTTTTTTCGCCCGGGAGCAAATTTTTCGCCCCGCTATGCTTTTTCGCCCGACGCGATTTTTTCGCACAGGCGGGATTTTTTCGCCCGGGAGAGCTTTTTTTGGCGGGGCTCAATTTTTTTGCCCAGACGCGATTTTTCGCCCGTGTGCGGATATTTTTCCCTCAAGCGCAATTTTTTCGCACGAGCGCGATTTTTCTCCAGGGCACGATTCTTTTGTCCGGGAGCGATTTTTTCGTCGTCCCGTGAAATTTTTTACACGCCCGAATTTTTTCTCCCGGTCACGATTTTTCCGCCCGGGAAGGATTTTTCCACCCGACCGCGATTTTTCCGCCTGAGCGCGATTTTTCGCGCGGGCGCATGTTTTTTGCACGGGCGAGAATTCTTTGCATTGACTCAATTTTTTCCCTCGGGCGAAAAATCACGCTCTGGCGAGAAAAATTGGCCCGGGATACAAAATCGCGCCCGGGCGAAAAAGTGAAACCGGGCGAAAAAATCACGGGCATGTGAAAAAATCGCGTCCGTGAGAAAAAATGACTGTCGGGCAAAAAAAAATCTCGCCCGGGCATAAAAACTTGCCCCCGAGCAAAAATATCGCTCCCTTGCGAAAAAGTCGCGGGTATGACGCACATTTGTTTATAGTAATTTTTTCATAATATTTTTGAATTTTATTTAACAAAAGAAAAAAATAATTGATGAATTACACAATATTCAATAATATTTTTTATTAGATGAATACTGAAATTGTAATTAGTTATCAATATTTAATTTCACAATATTCAATTTCAACATCTAATTTCAATTCTGTGCAAGATTTCTACCGAACAAGTTTTCTATTGGACAAGTTTCTGTTAAACAAATTTTCTATTAAGCAAGTTTAATGTTGAACAAGTGAAATCCAACTTATTTTGATATCGAAAATCCAATGAATTTTGCAATTCAATCCATGGTTTCAATTCATAAATTCAATCCAGACAAAATACAAGAACAATCCATTTCTGATTCAATAAGCAAAGCTGTTAAGGCAAAACTAAGATGCTTTCTGTTGGGGATGATCCTTATTTTATAGAAATTGGGTGTGCACATAACCACATACCTATGATCCTCATCTCAAAAAAATGGAATCATGGGATTGACCGCGCGCATGATCACCGCACCTGATCCCCTGCGCACCGATCCCATTACGGGTAATGGGCAAATAGCTGCGAGCCTTATCTCGCCGGCCGCGGCCGGCCGGCTTCCTCCCCGGACGTCGGTCGCCTGCCCTGTTTCGTCGTGCGGGCCCCGGTCGCGGCCAAGGGAGCGGCCTCCCGGACCGCGCCTCCCTCGGCCACCGGTGCAACTAAGGTGGCGGCCGCCCGGGCCGCCCCCTTCCTCGGCCTCCGGCGGCCGAGGGGGGCGGCCGCCCGGGACGCCCCCTTCCTCGGCCTCTGGTGCGGCCGAGGGGGGCGGCCGTGCGGGCCGCCCCCTTTCTAATCCGCCCGCGCGGCCGAGGGGGCGGCCGCCCAGGCCGCCCCCTCCCTCGGCCGCCGGTGCAGCCGAGGGGGCGGCCACCCGGGTCGCCCCCTCGCTCGGTCGCCGGCACGGCCAAAGTCGGGGCCGCTCGGGCCGCCCCTTCCTCGGCCACCGACGCGGCCGAGGCGGTGGCCACTCAGGCCGCCCCCTCGCTCGGCTGCCGGTGTGGCCAACGGGGGCGGCCGCCCGGGCTGCCCCTTCCTCGGACGCTGTCACGGCCAAGTGGGCGGCCACCCGGGCTCCCCCTTCCTCGGCCGCCCCCACGGCCGAGGGGGCGGCCGCCCTAGCTGCCCCTTCCCTCGACCGCCGAAGAAGGCCTAGGGGAGCGTCCGCTCCACCCAGGCCGCCATCGGCGGCCCTCCCCTCGTCGACGAACTTGGCGGCGAGTTTGTCGGCCGCCCGCGGAGTCCCTCTCCTGTCGTCCGATCAATGGGGGGCATTCCCGACCGTCTGTTTTACGAGTAACCACCCACTAACCACTGAGTTAGTGGAGGAGGATTTAATTAATATTTTATAATTTATTTAATTGGTCTCCAAATATCGAAATACGCGCATTAAAATATACTAAAAGCAATTATGATGGTGGTTATGGTGTGCGGATAGCCGCGTAACCACCATAACCACCACCCGGAGCCTATAAAAAGACCCACAAGCCTCCTCATTTCTCACATTTTTCCTTCGAGTCTTCTTCTTACTCAGGTTGAAGCTCTGTCGGATTCCTCCTATGAGATGCGCTCGAGCCACACTCGAGCTACAAGCGAGTCGAGTCAAAGCCACCCGACGAAGCCAAATCTCTCATGTCTCAAGTGGCCCCCGCAACCACGAGTTCAGGTGCTCCGCTCTCGCGTTGAGAATTGGCAAGCCGCTATCCGAAGACTTGAGAGAGTAGTGCCAGTTAAGCGTGCTTGAGCGAGAGTAGTTCTGGGATGGGTGACCTCTTGGGAAGTCCCCGTACGACCCAACTTGACTGTCGAGTTCGCTCATCAAAGGGAGGTTGTGGTCACCAACAACCCGCCTGTGGAGGGAGAGGGGTTGGGGTGCTTGGGCTGCAGCTCGTAGCGTCGCCTAGAGCGGAGCCGTAACACTGTCACGTTATATCGGCTAGGAACGTTATAATAAAAGTACACAATTGGTGATGAGAAGTTGAAAAACTCTATAGTTAAGCGTGCTCGAGCTAGAGTAGTACCGGGATGGGTGACCTCCTGGGAAGTCCCTGTGTTGTCCGCATAACCAGAGAGTTTCGCTCATCAAAGGGAGGTTGTTGCCACCAACAACCCACCAGAGTGCTGGAGAGGGGTTGTGGTGCTTGGGCTGCAGCCCGGTAGTGTCGCCTAGAGCGGAGCCGTGACATTGTCAGGTTGTATCGGCTAGGCCGTTATAGACGGCCTGTCGTCCACTGAGTACTAAGTGTTCTCATACTCCCAAAGGTGTAATGCGAGGTGGCATGTCACCCTCGACTTCACGAATAAGTTGTAACAACCCGAAGATAATGGACTTTGACCGACACAGAGTCGGTCACGCGGCTTTTACCCAGTTGAGGGGTTTTTCACGTTGAAACTGCTTGTGTACAATTGACCTACTCTATTGACTGTGTGTGCGCTTGACCGTTCTGAGAGCTAAGATGGTACATGTATTCCGGTCCGACTGGGAAGTCGAGTTAGACCGTAACAGTTTGGCGTCGTCTGTGGGAAACGAGTTCTCAACATCCTTAGAGGATTGTACCCCCGGCACAGCAGTACTCAAGAAAGAACTCTTAGCCTGACAGTCCCCAAAGAGATAACTTCAATGGCAAAGAGAAGTGCCCGGACAGCTGAAGCCTCCGTCCCAGGAGGGCGCACTGAGCCAGCCCACTCCCATCTACCTACAGACGTACCCCTCGAAGCAAAAACTATTCTCTCCCCAGTAACAGCATTGGGGGGACGAGTTCGACAGATGGAGGAGCAGCAAACCAAGATGCTCGCTCTCCTCAGGAATATGGGACCACCTCCGGCTCAGCCGCCTGCACCGGCCAATCATCCGCCTCCATTAAGCCATGTCCTACCAAGAGAAGCTCCGCAAAGAGAAGCGTCAGAAGAATTCTCCGATGTCGCTAGTTCCACTAACCCGATCCTCAGAGCGACCGAAGCCAGTCGTCGCGACCAAACCCTAGAAGAAGAACCTCGCTTACTGCCACGCAAAAGATTCACTCGGGAAGAGATACAAGAAGCGATCGTAGAGGAATGCATACAAGTTAGCCGACGAGATATTCTACCCCAACGACCACTTCACCAAGGCTCCCCGCTTGCACCCCTGGTTTTGGCTCACCCAGTCCCGCATGGTTTTAAACTACTGAATATCAAAACCTTCGACGGGATGGACGACCCGTTGGAACACATCAACCACTTTACTACGATCATGAGGATCTATAATGCGCCAGACCAGCTACTCTGCCAAGTCTTCCCAGCCACTCTTAAAGGTAAAGCTCGGACCTGGTTCCACTCTTTGAGAGAGGGAACTATGACAAACTTTATAGAATTGACAAGACAATTCGCTGACCAGTTTATAGTCAACCGAAGAATCGTCTGAGACCCTTCACATTTGTCAGGGTTTCGACAAAATGAAGGAGAATCCTTGAAGGAATTCTTCTGTAGGTTTACCGCAGAAGCTTGCCAGATTCCGGGAGTTGACCCAGAACTCTTGAGGGGAGTATTTCTTGGAGAGCTCCGCCACAGTGGTTTCTACTCAGCATTGATGAGGGAAACTGTCCCTAGCTACCCAAAACTTGTACACCGCGTGAAAGCGCAGATAGCAGCAAACGAAGCCATCAAAGCACATTTTTAGCAGTTTGATGGGGACCAAAAACACAAGAGGGACAGGGAATAGTCTTCAAAAGTCCATGAAGGAAGATTCCAGGAAGAGCGCCAGAATGGCCAGCAACAGCGTGATTTTTAGAGGAACTAGCCGCCCCGAGAGATCAGCAGAACCCCCAGCAAGGAGGAGCCGGTGGCAGGCAGATGGTTGGAAACATCGAAACTATTGTCGGGTCACCGATCCTCTCTACCCAGATACTTTCAGCAAGCACCCGGGAAGATTTAAGAGGCAAGCAAGGCTCCATCATAGCCTTTGTGGATGAAGATCTCGAGCAAATCCAGACACCCCAGCAAGACCCTCTCGTGATCAGCGCAGGGATCGGTGATCCCTGATACAAGGTCGAAAGGATACTCGTCAACAACGAAAGTTCGTTCGATGTCTTATTTCTCTCAACTCTTCAAAGCATGAAGCTTACCATCCAACATCTCACGCCGGCAGCCGGACCTATGTACGGCTTCAACAACCATCCAGTCTGACTCCAAGGAACGATAATTCTACCAGTCACAATGTGGGAGTTTCCAAGGCAAGCTACGCACGAAATCCAGTTCATCGTGGTGGATTCAAGCTCAGCCTGCAATGCAATCTTCGGGAGACCCATTCAGTAAATCTTCAAAGTCATTACTTCAATCTCACACCTTGCCATGAAATTCCCTACTACTATAGGGACAGGTGTCGTACGGGGAAACCAAGAAGCTGTCAAGATTTGTTACACCAAGCAAGCCTAGCCAGTTGAAGTCGTAGCCCAGAATATCAGTGACTCCTTATTTTGAACTTCCTAAAAGTATTTTTAACATATTTGACTCTATGACAAGTAAGAACCGCAAACCCGGACACGTATAGACAATCAGTTATTCAAACATTATGTTTCCTCTTCAACAATGTCTGACTAGTTTTAGATAAGACTAAGCCGCGAGCGATCCTCACGTGAACTAAGACGCGAGTGATCCTCGTGCGAACTAAGCCTCGAGCAATACTCGTGCGAACTAAGCCGCGAGCGATCCTCGTGCGAACGAAGCCGCGAGCGAACCTCGTGCGAACGAAGACGTGAGCGATACTCATGTAAACCAAGCCGCGAGCGATCCTCGTGCGAACCAAGCCGCGAGTGATCCTCGCGGGAACCAAGACTCGAGCGATCCTCGTGCGAACCAAGCCATGAGCGATCCTCGTACGAACCAAGCCGTGAGCGATCCTCGTTCATACCAAGCCGCGAGCGATCCTCGTGCGAACTAAGCCGTGAGTGATCCTCGTGCGAATTAAGTCGCAAGCGATCATCGTGTGAAAGGTAAGACTGCACATGTGGTTTGAATACAAAAGATATTCACTGAACCTGTCTTTCTACGGCAGGATGTCGTCAGGGCCCGCCCCCTCACGACCAAGTTGTGATCGATCATTATGCGAACTAAGCCGCGAGCGATCCTCGTGCGAACTAAGCCGCGAGCGATACTCGAGCAAAAGGTAAGACTGCGCATGCGGTTTTAATACAAAAGCTATTCACTGAACCTGTCTTTCTACGCCAGGACGTCATCAGGGCCTGCCCCCATCACGACCAAGCCGCAAGTGACTCTCGTGCGAACTAAGCCGCGAGCGATCTTTGTGAGAACTATGCCGTGAGCGATCCTCGTGTGAAAGGTAAGACTGCACATGCGGTTTGAATACAAAAGCTATTCACGGAACCTGCCTTTCTACGCCAGAACATCGCCAGGGTCTGCCCCCCTCATGACCAAGCCGCGAGTGATCCACGTGCGCCCGAAGCCATGAGGGATCCTCTTGTGACCCAAGTGGCGAGCGATCCTCGTGTGAACTAAGCTGCGAGCGATCCTCGTGCAAACTAAGCCGCGAGCGATCCTCGTGCGAACTAAGCCGTGAGTGATCCTGGGTGCGGCCTGTGCGGTCTGAGTCCGCGGCCTGGGCGAACTGCTGGTTGCGGCCTAGGTGCCATGGCTTGGCTGTTCTTGAGGAGCGGCTTGGTGTGCGGCCTTAGTGATCTGTTGTGCGGCCTGGTTGGCCTTTGGCCAAGGAAGTCGAGCTTTTGCGAAGCGGACTGAGCGGACTGCGGTTCGCGGACTGTTAGCGTTGCTCTGCTCGATCTGCGGCCTTGCAGATTAGCAAGCTCTTGTGTAGCCAGGCGGATTGGAGATTGAATCCGTGGGAGGATTTGTGGACTGGTTGAGTCTGCGGTGTTCGCTGTTGCGGACTAGCCTTGCAGTTCGGTTGTGGCCTTTGTCGTGCTCTAATATTGCAGCGGGTATTGTTGTTGTGGAGGACTGCGCGTACTGGTGTCGAAGTCCGGCAGTTGGCCGTTTTCTTGGCAGCTGTGCGAGTAGGGCTTGTGGGCTCTGCCTTATTCTGGTGGGGTGTTGGCGATCTGCCATGGGGGCAGGCGGACTGGAACTTGTCCGCCGAGCTCGCGCTTCTTGCTCTTGGTGGTTTTCTGGACTTGGTCACATTCAGTGACAAGATCAGTGTGTTTGCGGTATCTGCCGAGTCCGTTGTTGACCTGGCGGACTGCCTGTTGGTCGTGGACTCGTGGCGGATGGAGGTCTTTGTTCTCGAGCTAAACCGCGAGTGATCCTCGTGCAAACTAAGCCGCGAGTGATTCTCGTGCAAACTAATCCGCGAGCGATTCTCGTGCGAACTAGGCAACTAACCATCGACAAACGCAATTACAATCCCCACAAAGCGACACCACGAGTCAAAAAACGCTCAGACAAAAAGATGAAATAAAGCACAATCATCACAGCTACATACAAGTACATATGCAAAGGCGTCAATCAAGAACCGTCAAACAATAAAGACGACATACAAAGATACCCAACTAGAAAAGCAAAAATGCAAATACACACTAATACAAAGAAATAACGTCGCTACATTTCGGTCGCATTAACATCAGAGCTCTCGTCGCCAGAGATATCATCTAAGCTAAGGTCGGACACGTCGCATCTCAAGCTCCTGCCAACAAGTCGAAAAGCCTTCGAGACTCCATGCCTGAGGGCCAACTCTCGAACGTCTTCAATCCGAGGCTCCACCTCCTTGCTCCAGATGTCATCGCAAACTTCCTCACTGATCAAGCACCGATCACGCATGTAATCCAGAGACTCCATGTACTCTGCAAGATCAGCAGCCTTCAACTTTGACACACGACTATCAGAAGATAACGCCTCCACTTTGGCTTTCGTCGTACAAAGCACTGTCTCCAAACGAGAAGTCTCCACTTGAGCATGCTTTAGCGTCGAAGTAGTCCATCCCACCAGAGATTTCTCCACCTCTAGAGATGCTCGAGTCCCCTCCAATTCCGCCTTCAGCTCCGATCTAATCCGGCGAAATCGAGAAACATCTCACTCATGATCATCCTACAAAGCGACAAGAGAGCCCTCCATAGCTCGAAACTTCTCCTAGAGGGCCAGATACTCGTCCTTCAAGCTCACATAATGATCGTTCCAGGTAACAACAATTTGAACCTGAGCCTCGATCAGCAAAAGAGAGTACGAAGAGAAGTCAGCACAATACAACAATAAACAAGAGCAAAAAATAATCAAGCTCGCTTACCACTTCGTTTATCGTATTCAAGGAAGAAGATAGCCTTGGAGCCGCCGCCTCCGCAGGGAAAGATAGGGGGCAGATGATCTGAGCACCTATACCTTGGGAGGCGAACTGCCACGACCGCCAGAAGCATAGTCGGCACCCAGAGAAGACGAGTAAGGTGTCGTGCTACCGCTAACTTGAGAAACTATAATGGTATTTTACTTCTGATTGCAAACCAAAGATGTCTCAGCAATCCGCCCAGATTCTGAATAAATACCACACCGCAACAAGCGCTTTACTTCCACAAATGAAGAAATACTGAACAGATGGTTCGCCATCTCCCGAGGTTCTGAAAATCCAAGCACTGGAGAAAACTCCCGCTCTCTCCCCTTCTGACGACGGTAACGATCATGCAGTATGTCCCACAGATCCGGCAAGCCCCAAGAGTTCCTGACATAACCAAACGAAGCATTTTTATAATGGCGGTCCGTTCGAATCTCAAAATCAAGCTAGCTTTTGTTGTTATGGAATTCCACACGCTCACCACCATCCGAACGAACATTGCACCAATTCAAAAGCAGTCT